>JAODJU010000119.1:19788894-19820418 GCA_026776725.1 Gnathonemus echidnorhynchus | reverse complement strand
TTTGCGGGAGTCCCGCGATTAATTCTATTCTCCCGCAACCCGCACATACATGAGGACCTTACCGCCCGCACCCGCATCCGCATTAACCCATCAAATCTTGTCCCGCGCCGCACTCGGTGCTTTGGGTCCCGCGGGAGTGCAGGTCTCTACCACAGAGGCTGAAACATGTTGGCATGTTTTTAATGGATAGCCAAGTTTAAATAAAGGCTTTTAAAACTTATATTCCTTGTGAGTGCCTCAGAACTACTGTTTATTAAGTCATGAATATTTACCTTTAAGTCATGGAAAAGTCATGGAAATGTAATGGTAAAAATGTGTACGAACCCTGAAACCAATATGCAGTCCCTAACCGCTGTAAGAATACGGGGAGCATGACTGGACACTGTATTATGTAGCATATTTAGAGCTAGGCTAATAACCCCTATCAATGTGTGAGTACCGGTTGGTAGCACAAATCAAAGAGTAGCATGTCCTTATTGCACTATCCTCCCAAGGTTAGCAAAGTAACTAAGTAACTTTCACTCTGAGTATATTTTGAACAAGCTACTTTTTACTTTTACTTGAGTATATTTTTTGACAAGTAATTTTACTTGTACTTAAGTAAAATTTCATTTATATAATAGTACTTTTACTTGAGTAGAATATTTTAGTACTCTTTCCAACTCTGGAAGATGCAAAACCTGCATGTCATGTGATGTCTGATGTTAGTATGTTTGAGGCAAAGCAACCTTTAGAGGCATGAACAATAGGCATGACAATTCTCTTAAACTGTTACCAGTTACCCATCCATCCATTTTCCATACCAGCTACCAGTCACTTGATAGTGAATGCTAGAGTCTAGACCCGTTACAAACATCCATGTTCCTGAAGATGTGGATATTCACTGCCAATCTTCTAACAACCCTTCAGCGTGTTATGGGACCACATGGCTTCCGTGCCAATTAAGTAAAACAGAGGATTAAGTGATCAGGAAGTTGGAGAGGAGCTAATAACCTAGTGCCACTGTGACCCAGGGTCCCCCCCCCCCCCCACCCACAAACACACAAACCCACAAACCAACAGTCCCAGAAGAACAAGCGCACTTAAAGACCAGCCAAGAATGACGGCAACAGAGGCCAGTGACGTCAGGCGCGGGCCCCACCTGTGTTAGTTGCTCCGGGCGGCGCTGAGATCTCTGCCAGCAATGGCCCGTCGCTAATAGGAACCAGATGGAGCAGCAGGAGTGTATTCTGGAAAAGCTCGCGTAGCAGAATGTGTGCGAACCCGGGCTGTTCCGTATCCCTCCTTTGCCTCTGGAACTCATAATGTAGAGATGCAGCATCACAGACCAGCTTTTAATAACCCCAGCAATTAGCAGCACTTACAGGTAAAGTACCGCAGTGCTCAATGACGCCTCAATGACCATATCGACGATGAAAGGAAGCGAGGAGTTAGGCTTGCATAACCTTTCCGGGGAGCTTGCAGCCTTAACGCTACAGCCACATTTTCATGATTAACATGATTAACTAATGACTTATCACTTTATTCAATGGTGGTTGAATTGAAGAAATTTCATATAGCTGTTTGATTGCCCATGCTGTTTATGAAGTACTGTCTTTGGGTTTATACAAAGTTATACAGGGAAAAGTCTACTTAACATGAAGGGCTGAAGTTTACTTCCTGTTATGTAATATAAAAGTTATGCAAAGCTGAAGATCCATTTACACAGAATATATATTAATAATAATAATAAAAATAATGCATATATAATCATTACAAAGAAAAATCTATGAAATTAATTTCTAAACAATAAATGGGCACTGACGTATTTAACAGCACTGTGCGGCCACGGTTCATTTTTGATGGCTGACGGAGTTTCGTTGTGTTGTTTAAGTATCTTGAGGTGGCGGGAAACAGTCCAGCAGCGCAGCAGGCGTGCTGACAGGGTAGGAGGCCGAGGAAAAGAGAGGGACGCACACAGAGGGCCTGATATTACATTCAGCTCATCCCTCTTTAAAAAAAATAGCGCGATGACCTACTTTAGCGAGGCTAATGGCTGCAGTTCACTAACTGCCTTCTAATTCTCGAGCTGGTACCTAAGCAAAGGGCTATTAACCACTTAACTGCGCAATTTTCATGGGTTGTTTCGCTGAATTTTTATGAAAAATCTTTAAGAATAAATTTGTATTTTATTATTCCTCAGATTTTGTTTGTAAAATGTGGTTTCTGCTGCAGCTGAGAGCAAGTTCTGCAATTAGTTTCTTGTCTTATAAAATGTATTTCTGGTCCTTTGATATACATCTGTTCTTGGAATGCAGTGTATATTACACCTAAAAGTTTGTGCATGTGCTTTAAGTAACATAAATGCAGTTGTACTAGCAAACATGCTTTACTTGCCATTTGCACAAGTACAAATACATCGGAATACTTATTTTTGCTGACCCCATCTTAGCTCACTACAGCTTGGGGGTAACAGTGCAGGGGCAGCCAATGTGCAGAGCCCCAGGAGCTGGGGGTTAAGAGCCTTGCTCAAGGGCCCATGGACATGTGACTGTTCTGCCAAGACCAGGGCTCGAACCCGCGATCTTTGGCTCACGGGTACAGAGGTTGAGCCACTCACTGCCCCAGTAGGCTTTACAGGTTATTTTGTTAAGCAAAAATCAACACTCAAACCCATGAAAGATATTAAACTTTCCTTTTGCTCAGTTATTCTATTGTTATGAGTTTTTGTTGTTTTATTCCTACCCAGTCTAATGAAAATCACCCTGTACAGTGGCTTGACCATGATCAGGATAGGGACTTCAGTACTGGGAGAGAGAAGCGAGTGTTGGGGGAAGCTCCTACGTCCTGGGCTGGTCTCCTCAGCAGTAATGAAGCTGCGGTCCTCACATGAAAAGCATGAAGCCCAGTTTTGTTGGAATACAGAACTGTGGTTCTTTCCCTGCCAGTCTCCCGGAAAGTTCCACAGACGCATCCAGGGACGACGTCTGCCTTTCCCCCTTTTTTGATCCCGAATTCACACCAGCCGACAGTAAACTACAGATTCACTCTTGGATTGCAGTCCCACAGACAGCCAAAGAGAAGACGCATTCCAGCAGAAAAGCTGTCTTTTTAATCATTTAGTCCGTTTGAAAGTTCTTAAGCCAAGAAGCTGTGGTTGACGGTTGGCTGTGCTTTGAAGGTTAAATTGAGAGACAGTGTAGTAAATTTGAACCCTAATATCTCGTTCCTAAACACTGCTGTCTGTTGTCTTACAGAGATAATGAGACCTGAATGTGACCCAGCACAAACAAATATCAGGTGACCCTCTGTATATACAGGCACTGGATCTCTCTACTCATGCTTTTGAATGCGTGCACACATGGCTATTGGATTGCTCCATCTGATTGGTCGCTCTGCACCGTCAGCAGGAAGCAGCAGAGATCACAGCAGTAGCAGTGAATAGGTGGGGTGAGCGAGTCTCTATCCACTCGATCTGCTTCCCACGCAGTGACTCCCCCTCCTGAAGTTTTCAGCCTCACTGTAAGGTTTTAATGAAATTACTGTGGTGATCTGAGCATTTTCTGTTGCTCTTTCAAAACCTTATAGTGCGTAAAGGCTGCTTTTCCAAAGCTACTGCACAAAGCACTACACACACCGCCACTTTCAAAAAGGATGGAGAAGACTGGGGTACCTGACCACAACCTTGGCTTCTGACATTCGAGGATAAGTGAAGTTTATTGGGTGGAGTTTACTGGCTGTCCTTAGTGAAGCTTCTTTCCAGGAACACAGATACATAAACCTAATTGGTTCCATTAGCAGATTAAAGCCTTTGCACATGAAAAGTAGGACAATTCTCCAGCATGTTGACATTTAAAACCCTCTCTGATGCTGCTTTTGTGAATTTGTTGGTAGCTTATGGCTGAGTCTGCAGCCAAAAGTATTCCACTTTTTAAAAAAGCATCTAAATTTTCCATGAAATAAGCTGAAACTTTAAAAATGTAATTAGCATCCACCATTCTTTATTACATAATCTGTAGACACTTTGCTTAACCTTTTATGGTAAATAATAAAGCAAAAGAAAATGACATGGAAAAGATTATTGGGACCCCTAACCTATTTTCAGAACACCCTTTTGAAACAATAACTGCAATCAAGAGCTTTCAGTAGGTCTAAAGGAAACTTCTACACTTCACAACTGGCAATTTGGCTCATTGTCTTTCAGCAAACTGCTCCAGTCCTTGGGTTTGATGGGTTCCTTCTCCCAGCTGTGAGTTTCAGGTCTTTCCATAGATTTTCAGCTGGATTCAGCTCAAATGTGTACCAGGCTGCTCTTCACAGTAGTCCATTGTCTTCTGTTCAGCCATTCTTGGATGCATAATTTGTGGCATTATCCTGCTAGATGACTGAAGCAGAGCTTTCTAGCACTGAGCTGTGTGTTTTGCTGGAGAATGCTGTGATAATCTGGTGATGTCATTGTGCCCTGTATAGATTCAGGGCACCCTGTGCCGGAGGCAGAACAGCCAGCCCATTACATGACTGAGTTTCCACCATGTTTCACAGTAGGGATCGTGCCTCTTCACTGAAAACATCATTTTGTCTTCGGTGAAAATACAGCTGCCATGACTTACTGAAAAACTCAAATTTTATCTGTCCAAAAGACATTTTCCCAGAGAAATCTTGTTTGTCAGTATGCATTTTAGCAAACTTCAGTTGGGCATCCTTTTATATCTACCAGAAGTGGGGTCTTCCTCGGTCTGCTACCATGGAGTCCACTTTCATTCAGACAGCGACAGATGGTGCAACTTGAAATTGTTGACCTTGGAGATCAGCCTGGATCTGTTTTGAAGTTTTTCTTCATTCTTTCTCCAGCATTCGAACTCCTTCTGTTCAGTCTGGGGTCAATATTCCTCTTGCGTTGCCTGCAGCCTCATGGACCTTAAACGTCTTCATAATATTATCTACTGCTGTCATAGGAACGCGCTTTGGAGATGGTCTTGTAGCCTTTGCCCTGACCAAGCTTTATTACCCAGCTAACAGGGAACGTTCCCATAACTTTAGCGGTAATGTTTAACGGTAATGTTAATGGAACGTTATTTCCACATTTTACATTTTAACGAAGGTTCTGTCGTCATTACCTGAACCTTTTAACAGTTAATGCTGAAAAATATTGTTTCATAATATTATTTTATAAGAGCGCTATACAGCAAATGTGCTGTCAAGCCTTAAACCCACGATCGGTGATCTCTCTAACATGCACTTTATGGTTTCATACATTATTATTATTATTTGTAGTAGTATTTGTAAAAGTGGGATAACATCCTGGGAACATCCGGAAAACTGGACACTTTAAACATTTCCATACCTTAACTGTAACATTCAGTAACCGTTTCTAGAAGATTCCATTGTCAGTGGGATGCCCTCCTCCTTTCCAGCTCAAGACAGCCCTCTGCTCTTCTATCTCTTGTCCATGGTCAGTGTGATACACACAGAATGACACACGCCAGCCGAGTGAGTCACTGATCATAAGATTGGAGACACCTGTGATGATAATAAATGTAATTAGTATGCCTAACATTTCACGATTCATTTCTTTTAATTTCTATGGGATCCCAATAATTGTGTTCATGCCATTTGCATTTTTTCATTATTTACAATAATTAAATGTAAAGCAAATGCAAAGTGTCTGCTCCATAAAACATGAGATAAAGGATGGTGGATGCCAATAACTTGTCATTTTTTTGTCGTATTTTGTGTAAAATTGTGATTCTTTTTTGTAAAGTGAGAAAGTACCAAAACTTTTGGCCATGTAAATATCTGATGAAGTATTTGATTTGATTTGCTACAGTAAACAAACACAGAACACAGAACAATCGCAAAGAGCCTCAGGAACACATCCCTAGATCAATATTGTAAAAAAAAAAAGAAAACCACAATCACTCGACTCAGATGGTGCTTGCACACACTAAAAAATGCTATAATGTGTCTAAGGCCCTGCAGTGGACACTGTTGTAGGCTGTCATAGCAGGTGCTTATACTTTCTACTGGAGGCATGGTGCTCCATTTCCCAGAGTGACCTATGAACCAGCCAGGCACCACTAAGTCACCAGAGAATCGTCTCCTGTAGCTTGGGTAGACCAGTCCTAAGTTTACTTACTTCTAGGAAGAGCAGGGACCTTAAGGCGCTGTAACATGAGACACTGTTTTGCAAGCCTGACCAGAACCTCTAATGGTATTTTAAAGCTGGCAAACTGAAGTTTAATTGGGATCTGGGACAGCACTTAGAATGTGAGGACAAAACATCTGTGGGCCTCGCAGTTAAACTCTGCCCTCTAGTGCTCAGAAGTAACTACTTCAGGAAAAATATGGGAAACCCTAAGGGGAAAAAGATCCACCCATCTTTTAACTGCTAATGCTGGGTAATGGTCAGGGTAATGGGGGCCTGTAGCCTATCCCAGGCAGCACAGGGCTGGGGTACACTTGGGAAGGGAGGAAAGTAAATACACGCATGATCTCATTGTATGCTATGGGCAATTTAGAGCTATTTATCCTAACTGCATGTCTTTGGACTGCAGGAGGAAACTCATGCAACATGGGAGAATATACAAACTACACAGCAGAAGCTGTTCTGCACAGAGGTGAACTGTTACTCCTGGAGGTACTGAGCCACTCAGGGAAAAAGATCAAACATAATTCAAAAACTACAGATAATCTGATTTCTTGCTGTTCAACAACAGAATACAGTGTGTTTGTGAAATACTGTGAAATTTTGCTCTTGATACTTGCAGCAACTGACAGTGCGATAACAAAGGTCTTTAACCGGACTGGTCAGTTAATTCACTAATTTCCTTTACTAATTATCATCTATTGGCAGCCAAATCGATCACAATCACACCTCAGATTTCACAGTATCCGTGGGAAAATCTAAACTCTGTTTCTGTTTTTCCCAGTCACGGTCCAGTCCTTATTCATATTTCTGTCTGTAATCAAACTGCAGTTCCTATCTGGAACAGCATTTAAGTATACTCAAGCCTTTTTCAGGCACAGGCCTTTAGACAGGTCTCCGATGTTAAACAGACTCTGCTTGGCACTCAAAACACTGGAGCACATGTAAACGGACACTAACCCGAAAGGAAATCAATTGTGGCATAATGAATGCTGGCATGGCAAAACATCTAAAAAGGTAAAAACTTTCCAAAAAGTGAGAACTACACCAGAAATACAGCCTGATTTTCCGACTTTAGGCACAATATGGCTTCATTACGGTCCTTAACGCTGCTCACATTTTTCAAATGAGTTCTATGACTGAAAGGCAACATGGCTGTAGGGTGTTCTTTGGTGAGAGGAACTTTAGTTCCCTCACATTGCAAAATTGGGGTCCGGTGACCCAGTATTTTGAGACTTCAGGATCTGATATCCCACCCGCTGTTCTCCCCAGCCTCTAGGCCGACAGAGTGGACAGACGACACAGCGGGGGATTAATGACCAAGAGGAGAGATGTCACAGAGAATGAGGAAAGAAGCAGAAAGCGGAAACATCGCGGCTTAGGGGACATACCGCCATGGTGTCAGTAAATCAGGAGAAAATGGAAATCCTCAGCAGCTCTGATCAAAAAAGGTGGTTAAAAAACAGAACAGAAAACAGCATATTATATGTGCAGTATAATCATACAACTACACGCCACAAGCACAAAAAAGTGTATATTTATAAAATTAAGACAGAGCAATGCAACAGGTTGTTCTTGTGAAGAAACTTGACTCACACTGATACTCCAAGTCTCCAAACATCACGCCAATTGACTGTGGCATTTAGGGAACAAATGCGGGCTGATTTTGAATGGAATCGGCAATTAAACAAAGGTCAGGGAGCCAGGTGTCTGTTGACAAGACAGGCATCTGTCTGGGAGCAGATGAAGAAAACAATGTGTCGAATGAGGACAGGCACTTCGACTCGCAATGGTGCCGCCAGCAGGGACGTCAACACACCCGGGAAAGTGATTTTAAAAGCCCGCGGGGTGACTGCATTGCGTTCCTCTGCAAAATCCTCAAAGACTTTATGGTCTCACACAGAGACAGAACTCTGCTGCCCCCAGGTGGTAGCACTGTGAAACAGCCTGGATAAACCCACTCTTACCTTTGGCACCAGACTGTCAGCTAGAGCACAGGGGTCTGATCCAAGCCCTCGGGAACCACAGGTGTGCTGGTTTCTGTTCAGAATGAGCTCTTAATTACTTTAGTGAATTTGACGATAACTCAGTGGTCACCTGATGATTCAGCTGTTATTTAGGCACTAACATGCATTCTCTAAAACCTGCATAGTAGAGCAGTGTTGAGCTTTCTTTTCCATTAAACCATAGTACTATCTTGAGCACATATATATATAATTTTTCATCACTGAGGGCATGGAGATTTGGCCGTAGTTGTTCATGCAGTTAGGCTAATCTCTTAATTGCCAATAGGGCGTGAATGTGTGGGGACAAGTGTGCTGCAATAGACTGGGATCCTGTCCTGGGTGTACAGCAGGCCTGTGTTCTGATAGACTTCAGGCCTTCCCTGGATCCTGACCACTGTGTATTAGATGGATGGTTGAGTAGCATAAAGCTGCACGGATCTTGAGCTACCACATGTCCATATTTTCATTGTGCTCTGGGGCAATGCTAAACTGAAGATCATACACAGAATTAAGGAGAGCACAGCCCACCAGTCATAAGGGCCAGATACTGTATATGGTAAATAAAACACTTGACATTTATAAATCATGTACTTTGTTATTCGATCATTTTGTATTAGCTAGATAGGCCAATAAGCTTGAATAATAAACCGTCATTAATTGTAGAATGCAATTTATTACAAAATGAAATTCTCCCGGTGTTTACGAATGCCTAAAGCAGGATATTGCACATTTGGCTGGTGAGCCCAGGATAGGCTACATCTAAGGCTGCCAGGCTAATCTTAATGTCTGTACCAGTATGACTTTGACTACTATGCGTTTCAAGTGGTTGTACGCTAGCGAATCAATGCGGGGTTTGTGTAGTTTAAGTCAACAGTCAAAAACGTTTCGTAAATATCTCGTACCTGTACATTCACAGAGACTGAAGAGAAAAGGACAGACTCATCAGGCTGTCTGTATACATGTATGCTGGTATAGCCCATAGGGAAGAAGTAGCAGCAAAAATGCAGAAAGCAGTTACCGCCAGTTATCCCAATTAAAAAACACAAGACATGTTTCACGTTTATTTAGCATTATTATTCCTCTTAACGGTACATGGCTTGTTATGACATCATTCAAAGGCAAGTGTTATGGGTAACTCACATCACAGTGGCTGTAGCCATGTATGCAGGATACTTTGCACAGCATTATCATGATTATTATTATTATTACTACTAGTTGTTAGGAGGAAACATACGTGGTAACAAACATAAGAGAGAAAAAAAAACAACACAATGGGAGTCACATGTACCAAGTTAGGAAGCTGGGTCCAGCTGTAGATATACCAATGCAGACTCCTGCATATTAAGGCTTTCATTGCACAAGGATACCTGGGGAGACACGGCTGATGTGATCGTGTACTGCATCACCTCTCAACACCAAGGGGGCACAGGGTGCTGGAGAATGGGTTGGATGGGATAAACGATTCTGCCTCCTTCCACCAGGGGGTGCACTCACAGTTACAAATCGCTTGTATTAGTGTGGCCATTTCTATTACCTTTTTAAAATATATATTTCGGTGCAGCAGACTGATCTGATCGAATGCACCGCAGCAATGCAGGTGAGTAGTGTGAGGAGGGATGCTGCACGGGTCACTTCTGACATTCATTAACTAAGAGCACCTAGTTGGTGAAGCCCGTCGAAGGGAAGGCTTCACTTTAAAGTCGGACTTAATGTTCAGTGTTCACCAGATGGACATAAAGAGACAGCAGAGCTGCTGCCAGTAGAGTAACTGACAGGTGGCATGATGGAACAAAGGGCCTGGCGGGCGGCAAAGGTGTGGAAACACTCCACAATGTCCTCCCATTCATAGACAGGTTTCCTCGGAGTAAATGTAAGCACAGTCCTGGCAGCCAACACTGGAACACATGACTCAGCAACTCGCGTGTTCAGGAGGCCGGGCCATTTATAGTTTGAGGTTCAGTTGACTGATGACACAGATTAAGCGGAGGAATGACGGGAGACCACAAGTGTAGATGGAAGGACCAAAAACAGGTGGCAGGTGAGATTCACCCAGTAATTCTGAATGAATGTGCATCACACACCAAGACGTTAGATAGCGGCAATTCTGGCAAGGAGGTTGAGCCATGCCACCAAATACTGCATCTGAGACACGAGTCATTTTACTTCAGTTGTACAAAAATAGCAACAAATAATAATGACAGCAACAACAATAATTAAGAACTGTCTATATGCTGCATTGATTGAAACATGAACTTTGAGGACCAAGGCAATGCCATGTCCAGCAGGGGTGGCGAATTCCACTGAATGTCCAAACTGGTCATTAGCGCTGTGGCCACTTACAACTAGACCATATGACATGACGTTGAGTGTAAAAAGACTATAAGCTATATCTTGATTTGATTCCATAGTCCACAGATATTTAAAATGAATATTGTGAGGGCTATACATTGGTTTCAGATTGAGACAGGGAGACTGGGTGCTGAGGTAGGTCATGCGGACGGAGACCCAACAGGCTGTAACACAGGGCCACAGAACAGTGGTGTGGCTGAGACTGAACTGGGCTCCAAGGTCCCGTGTATTTTTCTCCAGCATCTAACGCAACCTCTAAAAACACTAAAGGTAAATTGTGCAAACAAAATTGGGAGACTGCTCCACTTCTACATGCCGTTGGTAGACGGTGGGGGTGATCTGAGTGAAGTACCCCGAAGAGAGTCTGCTGGCGGTGTCAGGGCCTAGCCTGCCGACCCCGAGAGAGGAATGGTGCCGTAACGAAAGGGTCCACCACAGGTTTGGGCTTCCCCTCTGAGGTCCAGGAGTGCAATGGGCCCACGGGTACAGAGCCCACGGCTGCCTGCCGGCCCACATTTGTCACCACACGGTAGGCCGCCACCGGCTGCTGAGGCAGAGGGACGTCTAGGGGTCGAGGGTTCTTCGGTGAGGGGCCCACTGGCTGTACTGTGGCTGTGAGAGGGGTCTGTACCTGGGGCTGGGACGATCGAGAGGTGTGCCCTGGAGTCTGCTCTTTCCTCTTCAAAAATGGAGCCTGAAGAAAGACATCTGGCTGCTGAGCAGAGGCCTGGGACCGAGGAAAAGGGGCATTGGCAAATACATCTGTGCCATCTTCTTGCACTGCATTTGCGCAGACTGCCCCCTGACTATCAGCTGCGAGCTCTGGTAGCTGGGAGGTGAACTTAGGAGAACAGTTAGCAGGTATCTCCTGGTCAGGCTCTTCCTCTGATACACCCAGGATGGGATTTAGGCCAAAAGCAGTCTCCTTCCCATCATGGAGACCTCGGTCTTGCTCCTCTTCCTCCTGCTCTTCCATCATCTCCTTCCCCTCCTCCTCACTTGAAGCCACACCTGCTTTCCACCACGTTTGCTGGCCGTTGGCCTCGATATGCAGCTCTGCAGGGATTAAATGGGTGTGTCAGAATCATGTTTGCTGACCAGTCACAGTATCCCATGAGATACCTCTGAAAACCACATCACTACCTGGTGCTCAGACAAACATACAGCTAAAGCCCCAGGGAGGCTGTTCATAACAGCACAGACATGCCCATGTACCACAAACATGGCAACTCAACAAGTGGCCATGAAGCACTCATCCTTGGTTCCATGCAAGCCAACACGATGAGAGTTTTACAGTTACAGTAGGGAAAAACAGCAGTGGTTAAGGACACAGAGTCAACCCTGGAAGGAGGAGTCCTACGATCATACCCATTAGCAAAATACTGATCCTGAAATGCTTCGTTCAAACAGCCAGCTGTAAAACTTACAGGTTGTTTCGAATAAGATTCAGCTAAGCAACAATTTAAGTTATTCCATGATCTGACTGCGTACTGTATGAATTCTTCCCAGGGGGCAGCTGAGGTAGGAACCGCACTGACATACATGCAGACGAGCTCATGTACAAAGACAGATGAAAAGATAAAGACATAAGCAATCTTACCTGGAAGGTGCAGAGAGTGGGGGGAGGGTTAGCCAGCAGCTCCAGAAGAAGTTAGCAAGCACACATGTGGACTCAGCGCACAGAGGAATAGCAAGTAAGCTTTGCAACTGAGAAAGTCAATGTGTGAACTTGGGGTGGAAGGTCAAGGTTTGTTTTTTCTGGAAATTCTGGGATATGATGGTTAGATGATGACCTCTGAAACTTGAGTGTAGGGGATGAGCTTTGTAGGTCAGACAATTAGCTACTAAGCTGTGGGGTTGTTGGGAGTATGTCCATCTTTTAGGGGCAGTCAGTATGGCCAGAAAAACACATTTAAATTACCATACATGAAGGTATTCATAAAATTCCTTCCACAGTGTACAGAAGAGAATGAAGTGTGTAAAGACCTGCAAATGAGTTTTGATTCCAAGCTAGCCAGTACATTTGATAAGATACTGGTCTTAAGAAGGTGATTTGACATTACTATTTTTTTTAATATAAAAATTTGAGGCATATCTATAATTCATCCATTATTTGCAGTGATTGTCTTTCTGCAAACTCCACATAACTTTTTCCATGAATGCTAAAGCAAGAACATACGAGAATAGATGGGGTTAGCATACTGACACTGTCATCATCTGAATAATGCTCATTTCAGATTATGCCACTACTGCTGTGAGCACTTTCAGTTACTGTTTTAGAGCAGCAAAGCAAAAAGGGGCTGATGAAGAACTTATGCATTCAAGCAGAAAATTTCAGTTGCTCTAAATTATTTATATTTTAAGCATTTGATTGGCTGGGATATAGCAGGGTAAGCATTCCAAAGACTGACTCTTAGGCCAATCAGGAACAACCAAAAACTATAGGGCGTTAGACAAATAAGTGGCTGATATAGAAAAAACAGCTATTAAGAAAAGAAAAAAAAAAAAATCTCCCAGAGTAAGGTAGAGATGGCACAGCCCATACAGCCACTCGCTGGTCAGGGACACATGCACAGCTACGGCCCAGGGAGGGGGGCACAGTGCATTCTACTTGTAGGTGGGGGGGTGTACTCTCCCTTTAGTGGGAATGCTCATTTGGCACTTCATTTGATTCCAGAATTGTCTGATCTGAACTGAGAAACGCATTCAAGATATTGGAGTTTAATGCATCTCTACCATGAGCACACAGAATTAGAAGGCACTAAATGGCATGTGACAGAACCTGAATGAATTTTCCAGGCACACGTAACATTTTATAACCCCTCATACTATGATTTAATGACACACCCTGACTGCCTTTGAAGTTCATGACAATAAACAAGTACCTGCATTGTGTTAAATATCAAGTTACAAAGTCTAAGTGCTAATATTTTAGAGAAAATTCAATAAACGTAAAGTGACATGAAACATATATACAAGGTAACCCTCATAGGAGCCTGACTGGCTAGAAGGCGTATTCCATAGTTAAATGCCCTGACTCTGGGCTTGATAGTCGCAACAGCCACCCAGAACTCTGTCCAGCAGGCTGCTAACCTAATTATACTTAATAATGTAATTACACCATATAATCCAGGGAACCTGACGGGACGCAAGCCGGAGGTTGGAAGCAGCAGTTACAACAAAACCAAATATGCGCAAATGACAAGGATCTTTCATACAAACACTAAAAACTCTGGAACAAAGACAATTATAAGAAAACCCCACCATGTTGATATGTTAACATTTTATTCCATAACCCTGTGACGTCATAAGAAATATAGAAGGTAGACATTGAATTATACATCATTACTCAAGCACAGGAACATGTTATTTCCAACCAGCTCTGAGACCTTCAGGAAAAGGACATTTGCCCCCTGAAACATTTAGATGTATATATGTATTTGTAAATGTGTATATATATAGATTTTTTAAAACCAAAGAAAAGCCAAACGCTAATCATTACGGTAGTGCAGGATATTTAGCATGGGGCTTTGCATAGGTCAACATGGATGCCTGTTAACAGCAAATGTTTGCTGCATGTGTGCAAGATTGTGCCTTTATTTCGTAAATCAAAGGGCTTAAAAGTAATGTCTTGGTGGATTTAAGTGAAAAGGAGAGATTTTTACATTATCCTTAATTACTTTAATGTTCCAACAAGGGGGTGGAAGGAGGGATTCAGCTTGGCATAGGAAACATGCAGCAATTATTTCGTAGCGTCCTTTTGACTGAGAACCGGCTCCTGTGAAATTCACTAATGGGAGCCAAGCTGGATAGGAAGGGCCCTGAAACAAGGTAGGATTCAAAGTCTACCTGCATGAAACCAGCGCTGATAAGACCAAGACGTGGAGAGGAGGAGCAACTGAAACCAGCAAACTGTCTTTGCAATTTTGCACAGCAACTGATAATAAGATAGACAACTGGAAAAAGACACATGGAACAAAAGAAATGGCAGAGAGGGACATTGTTCAGGCTCTTAAATACAGCTCCATAAAGACACAGAGATATGATAAACAGCTCTCCTTAAAACTATAATCATGACCATAATAATATATATTTATATATCAATACTCACTTCATACATTCATTCTATAGCACTCTATCAATATTCACATTTATTCTTAAGCTTTTACAGTTTTTTCACTATGTACTTACACTATTGATATGAAGAGGTGACAGGAGGAAGGTCCAGTACAGAGGTTTAACAAAGAGGTATAATACAGGATATGTGTACAGAGATAGGCTGCTCTGTCACACTGCAGATTCCAATGGGGAGAACGAACAACCAGGGCAAAAAGGTGTGCTGGATATGTATATATATATATATGTACACGTATATACAAAGTGCGTGTGTGCATGTGTATGTATATACACTTGCAGATTCACGCGGCGAGGCGAGCAAAAGTGAAAAAATGGCAGCTAGAGAGGGAGATGGCGATATGCAGACTGACACGCAGCACGCATGGAACTGAAGCCGGCATTTCCAGCTCAGCACCTCCCCGTATCTAAGCGGATATGTCTGCTTCATGCTGTACCTGTGCAACAACCAACTGACAGCACCTCTGCCATGTCAAGCCTTTCAAAAGGTCCTATTTCACTGGAGCGTCATTAGGCCACACTCAACAGTGCCTGTTGTGCAAGTCAATATCTTGTGGCCATAAATTCAAAGTCTCGTTAATCTGAAATGCTTTGGCCGCTTCCTAAAAGCAAAGGCTCTCTCTTGTTTGTGTCTTTATTCCCTCTGTGTCTTTATTCCCTCTGATTAGCTACAATCTAACATTAGGAATCTCCTCTATGTGGCAGAGAAAGGCTACACAAACACAAATCTTAAACATCGGGGAAAAACGGGTACTTGTTCAACTAAGTAGAGTTAGGATTAGAGTTGTTGCAACAATACAAAACTGGCAAAAAGCCAATGCGACTGAAAACTGATAAAAAGCAAAATCATAGAGAGAAAAATTTTCCATTTACGCATGTGTTAGTACGAAAGTACAGTGTTAAAATATAAAACAAGTACTAAAGCACAGAGTACAATCTTTGAAAAAGCAAACAGGTGTAATATATTAAAGCCAGGCTTGAAGATTATGGGTGTTAAAGGAATAAGGGAGTGAGGAAATGTGGGTTGTGTAGTATCAATCGAACACTAGACTTACATGGTTTTAAACCTGCAAAGATTATATTTGTGCAGCACTAGCTACCTAAAGGAGCCCATTACCACCAAACCGAAAAGTACTGCGGTCAGTAAGAGTGCAATACAGTACAACAGGAGGATCTGCCACTTGACCACTTGAAAACAAAGCAAACAGAAAATACAGAAATATAAGCGGAGATGTGCTGAAGTAATACTGCCACAGTCCCTGGCTCTTGGGGAGGTCTACAGAACAAACCAATCACAGAACAAACCAAACCAAATCAAATCCAACTCTGCCCACTGGAACCGTCACAGAACACAGCAGATGTTTAAATGAAAGCCACTGATGCAGGGGGAAAAGGCAAAGACCCTACGAGACCAAAAACGTGTCTATGGTGCAGTGTGAAATTTATATATATATATATATATATATATATATATATATATGAGAGAGAGAGAGAGACTTGCTGCAGGACCAATCCCTACTACTAAACAGCGGGGAGAACCAGTACAACCAATACAGCTCGTACTGCCTTCAGTTTTGAAGCCAGCAATGGTGGGAGATGAACGTAGCACGACAGACATGGGGATAACGTGGAAAGACAGAAAGCAAGATGGTAAAATAGAAATGGGGGTGGTCAAACCAAAGAAAAAATGATATATAAGCAGTACCACCATCACCATAACTATCTGATTATTCCCAATCCCCCCCCTTCTCCACCCCCTGCCTCTACAGGTCGATGAGCTGGTCCACCAACAAGAGCGAGCGTGCAAGGCTGGGGAGGCTGGGCTCAGAGCCTCCACTGTTACTGCTGTTACTGCGGGACTGAGCTCCTGAAAGATGACACACATTGGGACGGGGGGGAGCAGGACATGGGTGAGGCCATGGAGAAGCCAGACAAACAATGGGGAGTGTTTAAGACGGCAGAGGGAGAGAATGCACACACGCACGTGTCAGGGCAGGGGTACGGAGTGGCCATGGGTGAAGACGAGAGATGTAAGAAAGAGATGGAGGGAGGGGGAAAAACAAGCAGAAATTACCCCCAGTCTATAAACACCGTTCCTTACCACGTCTCCAACAACAAAACCCTCTACATTGTACCAAAATACTAAAATCTCATCACTCAACAACGAGGGGAGAAACTTCTCTTTTTGGAGGTGACATCAAAACTGTCATGACATTAAGCTGATAGGAATCCTTCCTGTAGAAACTGCTCCAAATAAAAGGAGACAGGGATTTTATGATGCTGCCAGTAGATCAAGACAAAATCAGTGTGTTACACTTGTTGATTGGTTGGTTGTAATTACCTTGGCTGGAGTTTTTGGGCACGAGCACAGGAATGGGGTCAAACTCGTCCTCAGTGCCCTTCTCTGCACTTTCAGGGGGCTCAAAGCCAGAGATGAGGTAAGGGGAGTCTGCAAGGCGGGTGTGAAAAGGGAGAAGATAGAGAGAAAAGGAGACAGCGCAGGAGAAAGAAGAAGAGTGGGGGTGCAAATCAGTACAGAGGAGAAAAAAAGACTAGGGGAAGAGACACAGATGTGCAGGGCTAAACATTGCCATCTCCGAGGTGTGAGAAAGTTCTCAGATGACGCCAGCAAGAGATTAGGGTGAAAACACATGCTGCTGTGTGTATGTGGCGTAAAGCGAGACCCTACTGACGTTTACCCGTGGGAGGCAAGGCCTGGGAGGAGCTGAACTCATCCAAGCAGGAAGAAGGGGCAATGGAGGCGGGCGGTGCGGACGCTGTGAGACACCCTGAGGCAGGTAGGTGGGAGAGGAGAGAGCAGCCAAGCAGGGAGTCCTCCCCAGTCAGGGGGTCTGGGGGTCCCAGCAAAGAGGAGGAGAAGCAGGCATTAAAAGGAAAATGTTAAGGCAGATCAAGAAAGGAGGTATTACATTTGTATTAAGTGCCAAGAAAGGAGCTGAAAGGGGTGAAGACCACATGCACAGCTCTCCACCAGACATGAGGTCTAGGGATCTACTTCAACTGGACCAATAATAATCCTTCGTCGGACCTGGGAAGCTTCCATAAATGCAGAAGAGAGTATGACAGAGGTCTTCTGAGAGTTATCCTTGACTTATAACTGCTTTTGCATTTGGTGGGGTGGGAGGGGAAAAAAATAAAAAAAACATACTGTGCCCTGTTAAAAGCCATTGACTGCACCACCAAGGGGAGATTTTGACCAAGTACTCAGTTGAGCAAGATTATATCTCCGGTACAAAGCATGTCATCTGGGTCCCCAGCATTCAAATAACAGTCAGCCATCTTGTATTCTTTTTTGTTTGTTTTGTCGGACACCTTGACTTTGCCTCCCAAACACACATGGCACCAAACAGCACAGCATGTGCCTCTGACTAAATAATTAGTCTCTGTGATTAATAAATTAAACGAAATGAATGAAGCGCAAAAACCCAGATTTCATGATTTTCGTCGACTCCAGGTTTTTTTTTTTGGGGGGGGGGGAATCCTCTTCAGCCATTTTTACACAATGAGAAAGCATATATTAAATGGTGCCCCCTGGGTAATACTAACTAGCACTGACCTGGCAGCCTGGAAGGGGCGTCCTGATTGGTAGAGAGGAGCTGGGTCTGCGGGGCTTCTAGGCCAGGAATCAGGGAGACCTCACATACCTCTGCAACACCTACTGGAGAAGAGGTAATGTAGAACAGCTTATGAGCATAGAGAAAAGAAACAGATGAGAGAGGAGAAAAAATAAACTGGACAGATGAGACAGACAAGCGCCCCACGAAAGAGAGAGAGGCATTACCGTTAGCGGAGCTGTCCAGGGCCCTGCCAAAGGGGTCGACCAGGGGTGAAAGGTCAGGGAGCAGGAGTGTCGGCTCGGGGGATTTTAGTCCTTCAATCAACTTCTCTGCCGGGTTGGTATAGGAAGTAAAAAGGGGAGATGTGGAAAAGCACAAAAAGAAAAGATGCACAAAAGAATAGAGGGCAATATAAAAGGCAATTGGTTTGAAAGCAAACCAAAGGAAGCGAGGTAAATGAAAAAAGGGGATTATGGAAAGGCAAGGAAAGAGAATAAACAATGATCAGCATGGAAAACAACAAGTTAGACAACAAAAAAGTACACAGCAAAGGGTTAGAGTGCAGTGCAAAACAAAAGGTTTCATGTTTTTATAAACCAAAGAAAATTGAGAAATTTTTCTTTTAACGTTATCAGTCACGGAGTTTGCACCACCAGAGAGCGTGAACATCGTTCAGGGAAGCTTAGGTAACAGCGCTGTCTGTGCCAGCGGAGATAATATATAGAAAGCTAACTTTACCCACAATGCATTACTCACAAGGCCAACAGCAGCAGGGATATATCCAGGGCTTGTGTCTTAATTGCATACTGCAGATTGAAACAGTACAGCAAAACAGTAGTTACCACTCACTAGACCTCTGCAGGACCACTCCAGCCCAGAAAGAGAAGGTGGCAAACAGGAGTAAGCACCCCCCTCACTGGACATACATAGGTGATGCAACCCAAGATGAGTGAATGGCAAGCTCCATGGATGAGCCACAACCATTAGCAAGATGGGCAACGTTTACCCACAATTCCCTTCACCACATAACAGGAGTTAAACCACACTGACTGGAAAAGATAACCCACCGAATGACTCATGCTTGAGAGAAAAAGACCACGCAAGCACCCAAATGGCAACCCAGGATAACCCCGATGTGGAGTTTGCCGAGTGATACACCCGTCTTCCCAGAGTGCTCCCTGCTTCTGGACTGGTGTAGTGTTGAGACAGATACAGGTGTGTGTGCAGGTTAGTTGACCATCAGCACACTCAATAAACCACTAAATTAAAGTGTTCAATGACCAGGGACCCATAGGAAATGCTCTGGTTACTTGGTTTTAGAGTTACAGCAACCTCAGAAAAACTCTGCTAATCGCTGCGCATGTCTGCTGGAAACAATTCACTGCAGACATACAGCTCATGGGAGAATGACACACACCATGCTATGCCTGCGATGACGTTAAGCCATAGGAGGAAGGCTGACACGGTTCAGCGTCTCCAAGAGACCATGTCAGTGCCCTAAAAACCACCAGGCTGCTGGCCAATAGCATGCGTGTGAGAATCCTTCCCTCAAACTCCCCTACATACTTACAGTCCTGGAAGCTGACTGGATCACATGGACATGGGGAGGGGGCTGGGGCTCCAGAACACTGCACACATGTTCCCTTGCCCAACTGACTGGGGGAAGAGAGGTCACAGGTGACTGCTGACAGTAATTCCCATAGAATAGCGCTCACTGCACTGCCCCCTAGTGGCCCTTAGCCAACACCACACAATGAAGACATTGAAGAAATGGAATGCTCACTGTGAGGACAGTGTTCAGCTCCTGACTGGAAAAGGTTTCAAGAAAAACCAAAAACAAGCGGAAGAAGAAAACATCCAAAGAAAGCCAAATGGCCATTAGAGGATTAAAGGCAAGGTAGCCCTGTTTGTGATGGAGGGCAAACCAGAAGAGAAAGAGAGAAAGAAAGACAGAATGACAATGAGGAAATTCCCTTTGGGAAAAACAGGCTCTGAATCCCAAACATTGTGCTCAGCTCTGAGTTTTCTGTAAAATGCTGAATCCAGAAAGATTTGGTTCAGCTCAGTAAGGTCTAAACTAGGTCTTCTTTTGAAATGAATGCAAATCGCTGTAAAACCACACTTAGAAACCACAGAATTAACAGCGTCTCTTCTGAGGAAACGTTAACGGCAACACAATGTTTCCAGCCAGTTACCAACAAAACCTTGAACCAAGTCCAGTAACCCAACCAGAAAAGGGTATTTAGAACGTCTCACACAAATGCCACGTGACTAGAAACGAGAAAAAGTGCAGAACGTGCAAGTTTGTGTGTTCTGTGTTCAACTAAGGATGATACGAGGAGATTTTACCTGAGGCATCGTTCAATGCGAGTGGAGCAAACATTCCCGGCAAATTCAGCAATCCTGCACTCTGATCCACATTCGTGCTCACAGAGTCCACCGCCCGCTCAGCTGGGGGATAGAGAGGAGGAGGGGGACACGGTGCAGTGAGTGACACTGAGAGGAGGAGGGGGACACGGTGCAGTGAGTGACACTGAGAGGAGGAGAGGGACACGGTGCAGTGAGTGACACTGAAAGCAGACTTGAGCTGCAATACAGGGAGCTTTAATATCTGGCCCACCACACTGAGTCTGCACTGATGGTGCAACTGGGATGTAGAGTTGATCAGAAAAAAGGAAGACAGAAAAGGAGATACTAAAGAGAGAGAGAGATGTTCATCAGCCAGCATTCAAGAGGCAGAGGAAGACTGCATCAAAATGCATGCAGGAGATAAGGGGAAGAAAAGTAATGATCCATCCATCCATCGTCTCAGTAAGCCTGGACCTTAGGCAGACTATCGCATACTGTGGGAATTTTAATGAAAACAGTTCAGACAACAGACAGTGAAGAAAATGGAGGAAGAAAAATGCAAGAAAAGGGGTCTACCTGTGGTCAGAGGGGAGCAGGGTTGCAGAGCCGATGCAGCAGGCTGCAGAGCCGGGGTCAGGCTCTCTGTGGAGACACTGGAACCCTCAGTGGGTTTACCTGATTAGTGCAGACACAGAGACCAAGAGAAAGACTTGAATTTAACATTTCCTTCTCTACTTGAGAATCCCTGATCTAAACTATGATACTGGCTCCATCATTACAGCTTCAAAGTCCATGTGCACCATCACGTTCTGCCCAGGGCGGCTTCCTCACCATCCGACAGCTTAGCAAAGTCCTTGTTCAGCAGCTCCTCAGCAGTGAGTTTGGAGAAGTTGTCGTCGCCAAAGGGGTTCCAGGTGGACGGCTCTGGGGGGCTGTCGGTGGTGGGGGTGGGAGCGGAAGCAGGGGTAGTGGGCGGGGCGCTGGGCTCCGTGGGCTGATACACGCTCTGCTGGGAGGAATGGGGGGAGCTGGAAGGCGTGGTGCTGGCTGACCTGAGGCAATGACACCAAACCCACATGGGTGATGCTGTACAAGCAGACACACAGCAAACATAAAAAGAGGAGTAATATACAGATGCTCCCCGGGTTACCATGGTCCGACTGATGATATTTTGACAATGCACTTACACTACATTATTCAATAAATTACACGAGATATTCAACATTTTATTATAAAACAGTCTTTGTCTTAATGATTATGACCAACTGTAGGCTTATGCAAGTGTTCCAAGTATGTTTTTAAGGTCGGCTAGGCTATGATGTTTGTTAGGTTAGGCGTACTGTATTAAAATGTATTTTTGCCTTACGATATTTTCGCCTTACAATACATTTTTTAGAACATAACCCCCTCGCAACCTGGGGAGAGGCTTATGTTTTAGAGTTTTAGCTGCTATCTTGTACTAATACTGTAGAGCTGAAGCTGTAACACCCCCAACCCCCCCCCCTTACTTGGACTTGCTGAGACTGGCTTCCGCTGCAGCCGCCTGCAGCAGCTGGGTGGACTGGCTGACGGGCACTCCAAAAGCGGCACTGTGTGTGACGTCGCTCAGGATGCGCCGGTGGCCGCCACGCGATGCGGGCTTGGGGGATGACGGCGGGGTCAGTGAGCCCGGCTTGGGGTTAGCCTGGCCGAAACAGAGGGAGGAGGGATCGTGAAAGAGATGAGGAACCGGGTAGGAACCATGAGGGAAAGAGTGCATGGATACTGAGTGAGGGAACGAGGGAATCACAGAGCAAAGGAACAAGAGATTAAGGGAACAAGGGAACGAAGTAATGAAGAAGAAACTGAAGCAACGAGTAAAAATTTCAAAAGAAAATAAACAGGAAATAGCATGAGCAAATGTTATGAGTAATGATAATATGGGAATAAGCAAACTAGTACAATTACTGAAAACAGTAAACAAAATTATAAATCACATTTCTAAGTGCTGTAGGATACACAATTAAAAATTAACGAACAATTAGAACCAATGGGAACCAACAGTAATTTGACCAACAAATGACCACTAATCCACAGGAGAACCACAGAGGATGCAGGTGGCAGACTGGGCCAGGATGACAAGCAGCATGATCTTGGACTGTACGATGGCGTGATACCCTCTCTAACGTCAGTGGAGAAGTGATCAATGTTGATGAACGAGCTTTGAAAGACACCATGGACTCCATCCAACCCCACGGCAATTCAACTTTGTTATTTAAACTAAAGTTGCAGACAATGACATCTGGAATTCTACAGCCAAGTTTACAGGCAGCACTGTACATTTAAAGACCCTATATTTGAAATTATACTAATTTAAAATATTAAATTAATTAAAATGTCCAACAAGTAATTGTGCAAACAAAAATTCAATTGTGCAATTCAAAGGTTCAGCCATTTCCAGTCTTCACAGGCCACTGGTTACTCGAAATTAGCCTTATGTTCAGGAATTATACTTCCCTAAGTTAGCAGTCAAATTTGCAGCAGACAAAAAAAGTCACTAAAGAGACCATGTAGCCAATAAAGCAAAGACACATTTATCACATGCTGGCCCTTCACTGAGGACAGCGCTTTTACTCCAGGTAGAAAAGTCCAAGGTATCCCTTCAAAGACCCATGGCACAAGGTGGAACCCCACTCTTGTTACAGCTGACTCCTCCATCCTGACATCAATTGGAAATGCAGGAAGAGCATCAAGACCCATTTTCCTTTCATTTCAGTGATTTTAAAGACTGGCAAAATACTGAATGCCATCTCAGGAAGACTGATCCTATACACCCAAACCCAATCTGAGGTAGCTGCATCATTTTAAAGGGGAATTCTCTGAAAAACGATGCTGGGCTTGGACTGGTCAGACAATAGTCAAGGCATCCAAAGTGAAATGAAGAGGGGGAAGAAAAAACACAAAACTAGTTTAGAAAATTATGGGAAATCTGATCTTTCCTATTTTTAAGTAATTAACCTTTCAGTACCTAAAACTCAGTTTCCTACACATCTTTGTACAGTGAAAAGGTAACAAGAAGTTTAGATGATGTCAGAATGCTGATCTGGTACTGGATGAAATTGCTTGACACAACATTTACCAGGTACATGTTCCTGCTTGACTTAGCTGGAACGGCAGTCTGCAACCTAATCAAATTTCATTCAAATCCCCCTTTAAACTGCTAGATAAATCCCTGGATCAGCCATTTACCCAACTAATTTTGAGCATCTTGCTTTTCAGGGAAAAACTTGCTAAGCGAACAGGGTTTGTCAGCCATGACCAAGTGAGTGGCCCCAACTCAGCAAAACATCAAAGAGTTAGGCCCCACTTCTCCCCAGACCGGGGGTGGGGACCACACCCACAAGGCTTTACCATCTGCTCTGGCGCAGACACCGGTTCAGATGTGGGATCTGATACAGGTGGCGAAGCAGGCGCTGGAACAGGTGCAGGCGCTGGAACAGGTGCAGGCGCTGGAACAGGTGCAGGCGCTGGAACAGGTGCAGGCGCAGGTGGAGGGGCCGCTGGGGCCACAGTGGGCTGGGTGGCAGCGGCCGCCTGCTTCTGACGGGAGCCTCGGGGTGGGGCTTTAGGCGGAGCCTGGCTGGGCTGCGGCTGTTTCTGTGGAGCAGCTGTGGCTGCGCTGACCGTCTGCTGAGGTTCCACTCGTGTTTGCGCAGCTCCCTGGATGGGCTGCGGCTGCTGCATGTGTGTTTGTGTGAAAAGAGCGCAATCAACTATGATGGGCAATGGGGGCCATAGCGGATGAGGAACTGGGCCAAAAGGTCAGGTGCCCTTGTCCCAGGAAGACACTCTTGCTGTACAATGCCGTATGCACCAAGGACAGGGCCAAATTCGGATGTCACTACCAAAATTTCTTTAAGAAAACCCAAAATGAGAGATTGGACTTGGCACAAAAACATGTAACCATATTATACATTTGGCCAATACACTCTAAAACTCATCAGCCGTGCCATTTTGAAAGAGGTACAACCCAAGAAGCACATACACAATGACCTCAATCTGGCGACTGTTACCCATTCTGTAACCCTGTGAAGTAAAAAGAATAATCACACCACATAATTTCTAATCAGTATAAATGGCTCAACTGAAGCTGTGTTACTGTAGATACCCTTCTGTTTCCATGTCTTTGACCTGATGATTTCCTGATTGTTCCTTCGATATCCACATAACCTTTTGCCTTTGATTTCCTTTGCCAATTAAACAGGAACACAAATAGAATACGAGGAACTTGAGCCACAGCAAGAACTAATTATGCTTGTCATTTTGACATTCAGTCTTAAGGCCATTACAAAACCAGGTCAGCTCTGAATGGGGAAAAAGCCTTTGGCTGTTTGAACATCACAATATGGACAAACAATGCGAGACTGAGTAGTTTACCCAATTCTGCCATGGCATTTTCCAGCTCCACTAGAGGATGTTGTATAGGCTTTGTTCATTTTTCAAAAGTCAGTGCCTTCAACAGGTTTGGAGAGGAATTGTCCAACCAAACACCCGCTAAAATAACACCACACCTAGACTTAACTCTCTCACTTACAGTGCAGTCAGCTGCAATACAGTCCTGTTATTGAACCCACTGCAATGACCAGCATAACTGGCATACCTGTTGAACGGGCTGTGAAGGGGTGAAGAAAGCTGCCGCCTGGGGCTGTGGAGCAGCTCTGGGGGTGGTCTTGGGTTGAGTGGGCGTGACCTGGATTTGCACCTTTTGTGATTGGACATTAGCTGCAGATTGGGCGGGGCTTAAACTCACACCTGTAGAAAACATTACATCCTTTTTTTTATTTTTACATTCATTGCTAAACGGCTTTTGCAAAATTCATAGCTCAGAGATAAAAATACTAATGTAATTAGTTTGAGATTACCATGAACAATACAATTCAGAGACCAGTTACCTACCAATCGGTCCAGGTGTGGCAGTAGGCCTTTTGCGGGGTGTTAGGGCAGCCTGAATGGGCAGGATTCCTGTGCCAGGTTGGGGTTGACCAGCTTTGGGGCGCTGCCGGGGGGTGATTGAGGTCTCAGTGGTGGGAATGGGATCTGTCAGTCTGTAGCACAGGGCCAAAGCAGTCATGAACCCCAAAGGTATGTGCTGAAGTTAGACACACACAGGTATGCAGACACACATACATACATACATTCACACAGACACAAACCACTGCCCCACAGTACAGCATGCGGCCATGCAGGCAGACGGGCACCTGGCCTTGCTCTGGCTCTTCTTGGCTGAGGCCTCACTGGCTCTGATAGGCTCTGGAAGCTTCGCAGGAATGGGAGAATTCTGGGGTGGTAAATGGGGAAAGTGAGACTTACTGCTGCCCATATCTCCCCAAACACAGCACTGTCAGGTCCCCTCAGACACGCACTACTGAACTGCTAACTCTCAAATTCTGAAAAAGACGACATGCTCACTCGCCCTACTCTGGAAGCTAAACAGTCCATGGATTTAAAATTAAGATTAATTTATTCACCCTGGGGGGGAATTCTGGTGTACAGAGTACTCAGAACATAAAGCACAGAGGAACATGCACACAGTGCAAAAATGTAGCATTACTGCTGAACATCACAAGCTCACTAGGTCAGTAGTAATCCTGCCACACAATGCTGCTACTATCTAATGTGTTATAAAGAATAATAATAATAATAATAATAATAATAATTTACAGTTTCAATCCCCAGGAGGGAGAATGAAACTGCACCACGGAGCTGGATTGACACATACCTGGACGTTCTGGACAGGACATTCCTTCTGGGCCAGGCGGAAAGCAAAGTAGGATATCTGATAAACATCCGGCCTTATCTCAGGATCTGGCTCCAACATGTACCCTAAATGTGAAATTGCCATAATGAGACACAGCGTTTATGATGAAAAGACAGACAGATGACAAGGAAGTGGCTGGTGCACCAGTCACAGGGTAGCATGGTGTTTAAGGGCTGACTAACAACCTGACAGCTGTTTCAAGACCCACTAGAAAACCTGGTACCCGACACTTAAATAAAACAAAGTAAAAAGCTAAATTAACTCATCACCTAAGCAACATACTATTAACGACAACAAATTACAGCTTCTCCGATATGCAAGAGCTATTTTCGCACAGAGAGATGACAGACGTGTAGGAAGACAACAGCATGCTCACGGATGAGGCAGTGCAGGTCCTGTGAGTAGCGGGAGTTGTCTGGGATGGTGAAGCTGCCGTCTGAGATGGCCACCTGGCTCTCACCGAAGGGCAGCGTGAAGAAGCACAGCTTGTACAGGAGGCAGCCCATAGCCTACAAGACATTTCCAGATTATTACGAATCTCTGTCATCTACAACTTCAGACACTAAAAAAATACCAATGCATGATTGTTTTCATAAACAGCCCACAAACCCCTGTTTCCGGATGGAAGTGCAGCCTGACCCACGCTTACCCAGATATCTGCCTTGGTTGTGATGACTTTGCCACTGTAGAGGTTAACCATTTCAGGGGCACGGTAAGATAAAGTCGTGTACCTGGGGAGAAGGTGAGGCAAAAAGAGAGAGCTCAATCCTGATATGCTTTGAGCTTTCCAGGTGAATCATAAACACATGTTAAAACCAGAAAAGGTTCATAGTCAGGAACAAAATATTATTCATTGTAACATTTGCTGTGACATGTACAGAACTTCAGTAGACAAGGTCAAACTTTCATCACACAGTTAGGATGTGTATTAAAACAACAGATTTACCTATTTTGAATTATGAAAATAAAATTACACGAGACAAACTCACTTCTTGATTTCTTCCTCAACTGAGGTCACGCCCTCACTCTGAGGGTTCTGGAACCTGTCGGTGGCACTGCCAAAGTCACACAGCACATAGTGTCCCATGTCATGGAGTAGGATGTTCTCTACCTGCAGCAACCGCAAGAGGTGGGCTAAGCTGGGATCACCAGAGACACACTTGGCACTGACAGGATGGGTTTTATGCTCTGTCACTGGGTGTTCAGAGCCTCACACTACAAACTGACAGCACTAGGTCACCCAGAGGTCAGAGATGGAATATGGTGGAAAAGTTGCACGTGGGAGAAAGTATGTGTTTGGACAGAAAAACAGGCCACACCTTGAGATCTCGGTGGATGATGGGCGTCTTGCAGTGATGCAGCTGGGCCACAGCCTCGCACGTGTCACAGAAGATCTGCAGCACTTCGGCTTCCGTGAAGCCTGTCTGAAGCCGCTGGTTCATCAGGTTTACTACCTGGCCCCCTGCGGTACACACGCACACAACGGCTGGTCAATCCATGGAAATCCACAGCACAAATGAACCAATAAAAGCGCATGTTCACAAGCACACAGGGACAATCTAACCAATGAGCAACCACAAACTGAGTGGGTGGGGTCCAATGACCTCAGCAGCCCAATGGGCACCCACATGCCTTATGATGGAGAACACATGCAGACCAGCTTCAGTGTTACTGATGCATTATTCAGGATAAGTGTACAGGGTGGGCAACAGAGTTTTCAATGCATTATTTACTGAGCTACATCCATCTGGATAGAGAACACAAACAGCCTTTACTTTCCATTCCACTGAGGGCGAGAAGAGGCAAAGAGAATGCTTTTGAAGACTGAGAAAAAAATTAAGATAAAATAGAAAAATGTTGGAAAAAATACACTTAAATAGGAAATTTCACTGAAGAGGAGTTTGACACTGACCCCGGCAAACATACACTTGAAAGGACACACACTCACCGCGACAGAAGTCCATGAGGATGAGGACCTCCCATACATCTCCAGCTCCCACTGCTGTGATGCAGGAGTCCAGGAAGCCCACGATGTTCTTGTGACCAGCCAGGTCCCGCTGCACATCAGTACAAGAAGTGAAGATGCAACAAATGCATGCAAGCAGAAGTACATAAAGATGCACACAGATATTAACTTTTTAAGCTCTGCAGGTCAGGTGGGAAGCAAATGGTTACTGTGCTTCGGTGATAGACAGTACGCGCACTCTGTATGTCTATGTATGCAAAGACACTGACTCTGCTGTTACCAGGAGTGCACTTTCCAAACCAACCAACTCACCATGATCTGGATTTCACGCTGACACACACGCAGGTCATGCTCATTGTTGACGTACATCCTCTTGAGGGCACAGCGAACGCCCTGGTGAGTGCGCACCAGGAACACGATGGCGAAACCCCCTGTCATCAGACAACACCACTCAATCCTCCATCACCAATTCATTCATTATCATAACCATCATCATCACAAGCATTTTACATGGTACAGATAACCAAAGTTACAGTTTTATCCATCTATACAACTCGATATTTTACTTTTAAGTCCGTGCCCCTTATAAAAACCATGGTAATGACCTCACCAAGTGCGGAATACTTCATCTGGAAGTTAAACATCCATATAGCAAACACCACCTCCAGCTGTCATAATGTGTCTTGGAGATTTAAAAACAAGCATAACCTGGTTGCTAAACAGACAGTCATCTTCCGTTTTTGGCGCAATTTCTCTGTTTGATCTTAAAGAGCGTACAGTACAGAATGTGTTCCCTGTGTTGAGATACAGACAATCAGACAGGGTGATGTTCCTATAATCTGCCTACAGCTGGCTGTGATGTGCCTCACCCCCACATTACCCCCTCCTGGTGCTTAAGCAAAACTACATTGAGATCAGCCAAGCCCCAGGTCATCTCCCAGGCAACTAGAAGGAAGACTGACGTACATAACATCAATTTCTCAGCATGTCTCTTCTTCTTCTCCCTCTCTCTCTCACTCTCACACACTTATCCTAAAGAAGTCATAATGGGCCAGCCCGCTCAAATCTAGATGCCTCCATCCTACTGCAGTCTTGTGCAGGATCATGTGAGAACTAAATGGCCTTGTTCAAGCAAAGTCAAGAGAGTTCAGATCCACCCTCTCACTGTCAGCTGCTGAAACATGCACATGTAATAATCAGCCTTATGACATCTAAACACTAGACAGGCATTGCTGCCGTTTGCTGGTTTGTGCTATAACTTCTTAGCCATGAATCAAGGAGCATCCCTCTGCATTCTGCCCAAATACACAGGCCTTAAAACACTCTCAGCATACCTTTAGAGCTGCATCTACCATACAAAAAGAATCTCTATGGTTTAAAGTATCAGTGTTATGACAACTGCAGTCATCACATGGGCAGCAACATCAGGTAGTTCTGAAAAGGGATGGCGAACATGAGCATGGCAAGTGCAGTATTTAATCAACTGCCAGTGCCACCTCAACAAGGCATGGGTTCAAATCCCTATAAAATGTCAAAATAACTGACTATACTTAAGCAAAATCATAACAGGGGAAAGTAACGGTAAATTAAAGGTAAAACTGTAAGGAATAGAAGTGACTAAGAAAATAAACAACATAATGTAAAGATGCCAGCATATAATCCAAACACACTGTGCGCAACAACAGATGCTCTATTCAGCCTTGGTTACTGACAGCTCAGGGAGATGCTGGTGAAGGCCACAAAACAGCAAATCAAAACCTACTTGTTACTTTTCAAAAACACTCAAGTTGGCCAGCTTTGGAAAGACATGAATGAAGTCTTTCTCCATTTAAAAATCCTTCACCCCCCCCAGAATAATCAATGCACTGAATGAATGAGAGAGCTGTGTTTAGCTGAGGAAGCAGAGGAAGGATGACCTATGACAAGTGGTAACACTAACTATAAGTGACTTCAAATAACTAATTCAAAGTATTAAAGAAACATGCAAAACTTTTAAAAAGCACACACAAAATGCCTGGTAAACCTATATTTATATTGTTCATTTATTTAATTAACGTTAATGTTGTCTCTTGGCCAAAAAAAAAAAAACAGAACTGTCACCATATGCAAACAGGACAATGAATGCATTCTGAATATTTCCTACAACACTGATGAATATAACTCAATATGGTCAAAAATTAGACACCGATACTTTCAGTTAAATAATGAAAGCCAAGCATCAGCACAAATTTAAGCCACCTTGTTGAATCAAAACGTTCATTGAATCTTCTACTTAAAAGCACCTTACAAATGAACTGTGTTCAAACACAATCACTTCCAGTTCAGATACTGTAGTGTGGTATAACACGATATTTCCATTCCCATTCAATCACTAACAACTCTTATATCACATATGATCATGTATATGATCTTGGACTAGGCCTGCCTTGATTTTGGTTGTTTCAGTATTGTATATTTGTTTTACATTGTTCATTGCATTGACTCATCTCTCCTTCCATTGGTAGGGTGTTGATGTCTTGTGTTTTACTTTTTCAGTTTTTCGCTTAGTTAATGAATTAAATGTGGTGTTATTTTAGCTATATTCCATGTCTGGAGGTGCTTGTCCATCTCATGCAGAGTATGAATAACCACTATAAATAAAACTTACAGCAACTACACACACAGTGGTCACAGAACGTCTTGGGATGATTGCTTATTTCAGCAAAAACGTTACAAATTCATTGGTTTCATAACAGAAGTCCACTGACAAGCAATATTTATCATATCTGCACATATCTTATGCAGACGTTTTATTTTTAAGTGTCAATTTTTTGAATGACTGTTCTGTTCTGTTTTTTCTATTAATTGCAATAGCAATCATTGGTTTCGAAAGGGATACTAAACAGAAATGTTTGGTGTATTATGTTATTGCAAAGGTGTTACTAATTAAAACACCTCCGATGAAACTGCTTGTCATTTAACTTTTTAATTCTGAACAGCTCTTTTAGAATTATAATTTGGGTTTCAATTTATTACTACTTCAAATTAATGTTTTACTTAAAACTACGGGTTTTAATGTTAATATATTTGTAAACAAAGTAATCATTTTTGTAATAAAACAAAATAAATTAAGCAAGCATCCCAAGACTTTCTGTGAGCATTGTATATTGCAGGGGTGCCCAACTCCAGTCCTGGAGGGCCAGAGCCCTGCACATTTTTGGGTTTCCCCTCATTTAACACAC
>JAODJU010000119.1:19763297-19775245 GCA_026776725.1 Gnathonemus echidnorhynchus | reverse complement strand
CATGTTGGCTATCCTTTATAATGTTATTTGCATCCAGGTAATCTACCATTTTCACTTGAATTATAGCTTCCATTATTATGGATGCTGAGAGGAAGCAAAAACGTGAACTGTCCAGGGTTCCCCGACAATGACGTCATCCCATATTGCAAGGTCATTGATAGTGGCAACCGTAGGGGAGCACATTTTATCAAGGGCCCCAGAATTTGTGGCAGCCCCCCTGTCTGCAGTGAATGTGCGGGGTTGGAATCAGAGGGGGTGACTGTAACGGCCATCTTCAGCTGCTGAAGAGCAAGGCCACGCAGGCAGGGCCTTGTGCTAAGGGCAGCGTTTTCTTCGTTCGGTGATGTCACTGGGGAGTTCATCTGACATAAAAGGCTGTCTGTGCTGAATTCTGAAGCCTGGAGCGCCACACCCGCCTGACAGTAGCGCGAGAGACATTATACCCGGGCTGTGTCTCGGAGCAGCCTGGGTAAATCCAGGGCCAGGCAATGCTCCGGCTGCAACGTGGATGGACAGTGAACGGAGAGCTTTACCCGCCTCGGGGCTCCGTATACCTGAACCAAACCTGGGGGGTCTGCATCACGTGCTGCTTTGAATGTAGCAATATATTATTCAGTGGTTTTACTTTCATCTTCTGTGGTAAAGCAGGCAAATGTAGAACAAACAAATGAACCCCCGAAACCTGCCCCTTTCTTCATGACAAGACTTCATGATCAGGGTTGGGTGTTAGATTTGTGAGCGAAGCCCCAAATCTCTTTGTCCCCCGCCCCGCCCCGCCCGCCCGCCCGCCCGGCATTTATCAAATAAATTTGACAGCTATAGAATGGAGTCAAAAGACCCTAGCTAGTCGGTTAGCAGAACATGCTACCTCAGCATCTCCTGCATAAGGAATGTGTTTGTTTAATACTTAGTGTGGCCCCAAAACTCAGAGGCCCCATGCATGTTGGTGCCAGGAGAGAAGGAGCGAAAACATGGACTAGCTGTGGATCCGGACTGGGAAACGCTGGTCTGGGGCACGTTCCTGACCATGCAGGGTGGTCTTGATGATTTTTTTTGTTTGTAATGTACCTTCTGCTCCACTTTGGTGAAAAGTGTCTGGCAAATAAATAAATGTAATGGAAATGCTTTTTCTCCCACAAATACATTGATAAACATTTGGAGTTTGGTTAAGCTCTTAAATATAGACGGCATCTATAAAAACAAGGTTATGAATCACACTTTTTCTGCCTTATGTTATGTGTAATAATAGCCTAGAAGGGTGTTCACTCATTTAACCAGATTATTCTAGTAAAAAACAAATGCCTATCAGGAAATTGCATGGTAATGACTAGGACCAGACTTTGCATATGCCAGTGCATGTAAATGTTCATTGTCTGTCAGCATGTACTACCAACCCAGTCCAGTGTTGGTAAAGCCTTCTCCAGTGTTAATGTGTAGGCGATTTGATGACAAAGTGGCACAAAATGATATTAAGACAAAACATGAGTTATTACTGGAAAGTCTAAAAAGGTATGTTGGTTAACTTTGGTATCGGCCAATATCCATTAAAAGTCAGGATGTCGGTATGGGTCTGATGCGTCAGTCTTGGCCGATTCATTGTTCCTACACCTACACCATCCTCATTTGAAATCAGGCAAACTATTGTGGTGTCATCTGCAAATTTCGTTTTGGAGTTGGAGGTATAGATGGGGCTGCAGTCATACGTTAAGAGTGTAACAACATTCTGCTTTTCTGCTCCGACAAGCTCAGCGAGTTTCTGTATCCCCCCCCCCCCCAGCCAGTTTGTGCTCCCTTTTTTCCTGTACAGGTCACTAATTATCCTTTTGACAGTTTATACTGGTTTCTTCTCCCTGTTTAATGAGTACAACTTAATGTCATAGGGTTCTACTCTTTCTGTATTCCATTAATAGTATGTAATGGAGTTCCCATGGTAATATTTGTACTTTTTTTCACTTGCATAAAAAAAAAAAAAGATTTGAATTTAGGCTACTACAATAATGAAATTGATTAATCGAATTGTGGTAGGTAATTGGTGATTTCTAATGCATCCAGTTGTTCCTTAATGGTTTCACCCCTAGTGAAAAGGGCACAGTTTTGAACTTTAACCTCCTGAGACCCAAGGAAAAAAGTGTCGTGCAATTGTAGGTTATTTGTCTTTGGAGGAAATAAGACATCTTAAAATTTAGATTTTTTTCAAATTTATTTTTAATTTCACAGCATGTCCTCTTTAGTGTACAACAGGAATAAATATATTTCTTTAGATCAGTGAAAAGATGCAAAAACAAAATGTCCACTACAATGGACATAAATGAATGGGTGGGGTCTCAGGAGGATATATATATATATATATATATATATATAATATATATGGTGTATGCTGAGTATATAGCCAAGAACTGACATCACCGGTGACAATTAGGGATGGGCGATGTAGCCAAAATATCATATCACAATATTTTTGGTTTGTTTCATAGCCTTATAATAAAAATGAATAGTTAAGTAGTGCTGGATTGCCATTCTTGCGATAACTCTGAAACGCATGGATAGTATTACAACTGGTCATGATAAATTGCTGTCTTATCGCCCATCACTGGCACAGTTTTATGTAATTTGAAGTGTAATGTTTTTCTGTCAGGCACTAATGAGGCCACCATCATCGAGGTCTTGGCGCATCGCACCATCGCCCAGAGGCAGAGCATCAAGGATGCTTATAAGCGGACACTGGGGAAGGTGAGGGTGACCAAGCCTTGGGACTTCATACCGTTTATGGATGGGGGACCATCTTTGGAGCCGAACTCACTTGTCTCTCTCTGGCTATGGCCACTTATTCCAGGACCTGCCACATGACTTGTGTTCAGAACTGTCGGGTCACTTTGAGAAGGTGGTGGTCGGCCTTCTCATGACTGCCCCCGTCTATGACGCCTACGAGCTGAGGAACGCCATAAAGGTCAGGGGTCATGAGGTCGTCTAGACCATGGGTTTCCAAATTTTTCAGTCCCTAGCCCCCAAAATTACAGTGACAGAGACTCTTGTCTCCCATTTTGTCTGTTAGGGTGGGGGAGTCCATTTCAGGGAATAGTTATTCATATATCTTTTTAGATTTTCTAAACATATTCTGCAAATCATCCCACGACCCCTAGTTTGGGAACCCCTGATCTAGACATACTGCACCTGAGTTTGAGCCCCAGTGTAAATGAAGATTTTTTTTAATCATCATTTTTTTTAATTGTTCATTGGATTTGAAACTCGATTTGTGTTGCTTTGTGTATTCTTTAACAGCTTGGATATTTACTTACTTGTTTATACAGGAATCATAGTTTATTCCTAAGTTTCTTAAATGTCAAATGACACCTTTGCCTGCGGAAACTAGTCAACACAAATAAATAGACCAGCATGTAGATGAGAGGTGATGACCATCACATCTGTGATGGAGACAAGCAGCTTTGATCTAAGGTTCCTCACTTGTTTCCACCGCAGGGCGCGGGGACGGATGAGACCTGCCTCATCGAGATCCTCGCATCCCGAACCAATAATGAGTTAAAGACACTCAGAGACTGTTACCACCAAGGTGATTGCTGGGGCAAATCGTAGACCTCTCCCTGAGGGTCTGTAGGCACCTGCTTCATATTTGTCTGTCTGTGTTTTTTTTTTTTTTTTTTTTTTTTCCTGCTGCACTGGTCAGAATATAACAGGAACTTGGAGGACGACGTTTCTGGTGACACTTCTGGAATGTTCCGGAGGGTCCTGGTGTCTCTGCTCACGGTAAGAACATGTGACCAGAGTCATGTGCCTATAAAGTGTCATGAAACGTCTTTCTTTGTTTTAATGGACAAGCAACATTTTTTTTTACTGAAGTGGATATTGTGGCATTACACTGTTCCCCTTAACCTCTACGACAAATTAAATTTGGGTGACAAGCTTAAATCTGGTTAAAAAAATTTAGGGAAACATTAGCGTATGCATGAATCCTAGAGGAAACTCATGTGATTCCAGGTTATAATGTGCAAACAGAGCTACAGGGTGGGAATTGAACCCACAAAACTGTAGATGTGAATCTGAACGAGATGTTAATTAACCTCAGCCTTTGCAGGCTACACATGGAAGTTAAGTGTTTATATGACCATTTAACCAGAGGTGGACATTTCAGGTTCAGAAAGTAAAAATCTAGACCAAGATTTTGTTTCAGCTAACCAGTTGAGTTCTCTGTGACTGTAACTCTTCATACTTAACTGGTTGGTTGAAACAAAATCCTGGTTTGGATTTTTTACTTCCTGGACCTGAAATGTCCGCCTCTGCATTTAACACCGTGACATTATAAAGTGACATACTGTGTTGCCATGCTCAGCGCTCCCTTGACCAGCATAACGTGTGCTGTGATTGGCAGGCTGGACGTGACGAGAGCACCACCGTCAATGAGGCCCAGGCGAAGCAAGATGCCAAGGTGCGGAGGCTGCAGGGAACCCAAATGAGCTCTTGTAGGTGGATGCAGGAGAGGCACTGGGTTCATTAAACTCTCACACCCCTTTCCAGGAAATCTATGAGGCAGGAGAGGCCCGATGGGGCACCGATGAGGTCAAGTTCCTCACGGTGCTGTGCGTGAGGAACCGAAACCATCTGCTCCGAGGTACCACCACATGAATTAAGCATGAAACGTCTGGTCCGTCGCAGGCCCAGCTTATACTTTGTACTGATCTATGTACATCTGGCTCGTTGAGTCCCAAGACATTGTCCTCTCTAAACCCCTCAGTGTTTGATGAGTACCAGAAGATCTCTGGGCGGGACATCGAGGAGAGCATAAAGAGGGAGATGTCGGGCACCCTGGAGGAGGTCTTCCTGGCCATCGGTCAGTCACATGACTTACCACCTCATCAGCTTGTATAGCAGGTTGTACGCTAATATAAAGGGTCTGTTAGCGATATGACAACAGGCTAAATGCCTTAGACATGAAGTGAAATGCGTGTGTACACACACAATGCAAAAAAGAAATTAACATAATTGATCTGATTTATAAAAAAAAATGCCAAAACTACGTATTGGCTCATGAGCGACATGTCGCTGAACATTAGTTGTTACATTTAGTTGCCCAGTTTACATGTTTAAATGAATAGAATTAATTTCACCTACCTGTACAACTGATCTTTTATGGCAGCAATTCAAGCCAAGTAGTATTTATAATAAAGGCTTCACTTCACAAAGGCAATATTAATACAGGTGATCCTCGTTTTATGATGGTTCGACTTCTAATATTTCGACTACAGTGGCACGACAGCGACGCGCCATCGGTCAGACTGAATTGCGAACTGTTTTCTAGCAATAATATGCCGTATGTTGCCGGGTGATGGTAGCATCTCCAGTCACATTTCCAGTCTCCATAGTGATCGCGGGTGTAAACATCTCATGCAGTGTTTAACAGTGTATTGTACAGGTTTTTTTTCCTGTGTAAAACAAGGTTAATTTACTTGTTCGGTGACCAGTAATTTATCATGTGTATTAATATTACAGTATTTTTAACTTGCAATGAGTCCATTGAAACGTACCTCCATTGTAAGTCGAGGAGCATCTGAATAATAAAGTCACCTGACAGGTTAAGATTGTGACATGTGACACTGTGTTCCACAGTGAGATGCATTCGAAGCAGGCCAAGCTTTTTCGCCGAACGACTGTATAAATCCATGAAGGTAAACCATCTTCACAATCATCAGAACCCTGGGGTACTTGACATGAGGGTGTGGCAATACATTATAACACTTATACAGAATAGTGCTTGAAAGAAGAGGGGAAGAGGAACCAACCCCAGTGGACAGGAACCAAAAACGGCTGAGTAGGCAGAATAAAACCTCTGGGGAGTCAAAGGTCAACTAGATTCTCAATCCCCCCCCCCCCCAACATTACAGAAAACAGAAAATTAGCCTGTAAGGCATAAACAAACTCTAAGTTAGTCTGATTACTGCTGCCTGTTGCTGTCTTCAGGGTCTGGGCACCACAGACAGCATTCTGATCCGGGTCATGGTGTCACGTTGTGAGATCGACATGTTGGACATCAAGGCAGAGTTCCTCAAGATGTATGGCAAGACGCTGTACTCCTTTATCAAGGTGAGGGCCTGGTTCCTGCAGCCATCCCAAGACCCCAGCTTAGCCGCTCACTGGTCAAGCAGTCGGGAGTCTCTCCTTTCTGGCCTCGAACCGTGATGTGTTGCTCAACTCTACTGTAAAGGCACTGAGTAAATGATTGCCTGACCTGAATGTTTGTTTTGGCAGGGTGACACCTCAGGAGATTACAGGAAAATCCTGCTGGTGCTGTGTGGAGGAGAGTAATGGAGGACGTGGTTTGTTGACATCATAAGCCCGCCAAAATGTACTCCTCATTTTGTTCCTCCTGTCTGGTGCTTTAGGGAACCCTTACACTTTGTTATATTGAATAAATGAAAAAAGGCCATCTGTAATCTGATTTTTATAACCCCCATTTTGCAGCAACCCATACCTTAATCAATAAAAGATTAACTTCTATAATGTTTTGATTGTCCTGCTGCTCCGTGTTCATGTGGAGATGATCCAGGTTGGACTGCCAGTAGGTGTCAACCAGTGGCGACGGTACAATCAATTCTCCTTTCATGTCCATTCTGTAGCATGCTCATTGTGTGTGGTGGGGGGCAGTGAAATGCACATGTACAAAGAGGAAATTAACATTATTGATCTGATTTATTAAAAAAAACCAAACGTGAAATACTGATTGGTTCCCTAGTAGCTCAAGAACAACATGTGACCACCTCCTATAGACATTACCTGTGATACTTTTCATGTCCACTGGGTGGTGCTCGTGGCAGGGACACTGGTCTTCAGGGTCTTCAGAGCACAAGATAATGTTTCTGTTATGGCCAGTGATAAATTACACGCATGTTATTTTTTCCATTAAGTAAGAAATAAGTTATGTAGACACAGAGTGGTAAATACCCCTGTTACCACCTTGCATCAAAATAATAACAATGGAAATATCCATTATTTTATTTTCTAAGAACCATACAAGAATCACTCCCAAAAATATAATTGGCCACTGATGGCTGCCTCAATCAAGATTTTCTGCAGGCGCCACTGCCTGTGAAATGTCTATCGCAATACACAATATCACTGGCATCCTCATATTACACAGGCTTCATGTAGTAAACATAGTATCTCCATTGTTACATTGTTACAGTTTCCAATAACAGCAGCTGTTTTTCATCCATGGTACCTACACCACCTGTGTTTAATAAGCTAATTACTTACAGGGAGATGAGGAATGGAAATAATGTGGAGATCTACAAATCTTGAACAAAAAAGTTCAAAGACACAACTCACTGCATAAAAATCTATGTTTGAAATCCGACATTTCGCTAAGATTTTCTGAAGCAGTTTAAGGAAATTTACATCAGTGCGATAATGGCTGCCACCCCACAAAGTGGCTCTTCGATTGACCTTGGCTCTGGCTCTGCTGCCACCTAGTGGACACTTATGGCAGCCGATCCCACTGTGGTCCTCTAATGATTTTCGTGTTAAGTGAGGCTGGGCCTGAGTTAACGGGTACAGGGCTGGCTATTCCTCAGTGCGAAAAGTAGGGTTTTCGTTGGGTAGAAGCGAGTAATTGGCAAATGAAACGGGCAAAAAAAGACTAAAGGGATTATGTACATTCACTCATTTGCTGACTGATGGTTGTCTGTCTGCACTGCGATAACGATGCAGTGGGAATGCGTGGTTAATGTATCCTGATCTGCCTGATTTCGCAAAGGAGAACTTGGGCACAGTGTGTTTGTGTGGCCGTGCGTCTGTCAGTCACGTAGAGCTCCGGCTGCAGTAACCATGCACTCTGGGAAAAGCAGGGCTGTCATGAGCCGCGGCCCTGGATGCGCTTTGACTAGCAGCCAGAAGGTGCTGGCCAACTGCTCATTGACTTTGGATGAGATTTTGAAGCAGTTTAGCATTACATTGCACCATTTCCTCTTTTAGCAAATGCCTTTATACAAAATGACAACACATGGATGCTGTTACTAACACACTTGACCCACTTTGCTCAGGGCTAGAGGAGCCTATTTTGAAACTTTATTCACCGAATCGACTTCCCAACATAGGATTTATGAAGATTATACCTAAATATACATGGATATTGGAGGTGAACTGGTCTGGGTAAAAACATCATGATTTTTGCACCCTAAATAATTATGATCAGTTATTACATACATATATATGTACATAACTTAACATACCTAGACTCTGAACATACATTAATTTGCCGATCCCTGCAAAATTTATTCATATGCAGTTCTAACACTCTCCAACAAACAATCCCAGCCCCTGACTTTTAGAACGTTACTCTTAGCGGGAATATGTTTTGTTTGTTGAGCAGATGTTTTTTATCCGAAGTGACACACATCGCTTGTGAAAGTGGGGTTAGATACTCCATGGAACAATTGGAGATTAAGGACTTTGCTCAAGGGCCCAACAGTGACATTCTACACCCCCCGGGTTCAGAGGACACCTCCCCGAGCGGACCGAAATGTGTTTAGCTCATCTCACATCATGAACACATGCATCAGGTACATATTATATGGATAAAATCATTGACATAGCTAAGAGATGACAAAACATTAATGAAGGACTGGCCTGTTAGGGGCTGATTCATCTCTGTCTAATTAATAATGGCCCCTGAAGACTGTAGGAGGCCCTAAGTGGGATGTGTCTATTAGCCTGGGCGGAGACATGAACTAACACGAGAAGAAAGGAAACGGCTGTATCAGACTAGCATAGTGACAAAGACGATGTTCGTGCTCAAGGTCAGGTGGGCGGACGGAGAGCAACACGATACCTCTTGCCCAGAAGAGTTGTTTTCTGTTTGTCTGGCCCATGAAGCTAAACTATATGATACGTGAGACATGGAAAAACTGAATCAGGAAAGAGAAATAAAGCAGGCAGCTTTGCAGTAAAGCAAAGTAGGTTTTTGTAGAACACTGCAGGCTTGTGCTTTCTCACCAAGAGCTTAGATGCTAAAGGCCACAGGTGATGTCTTTTGACCAGGAGGTCACACATCAAACACTAAACGGCATGTTTTTTGACAGGGAGGGTAAAGGTCAAAGGTCATCTGGCAGCAAGTTAGTTACCATCAGATAGATGTTGATGTTAATTTACTTATAATTCTTTCTGCTCTCGTTATTATTACTTTCCAAACCCTTTCATAGAAGGACCCTCAGGAAATTAACAATCTTGACACTGTACCCACTTATTAATTTGGGTGTTTTACTAAAGAAGTGGGTAATTGTAACAGGAGTAATCTTCCTGATTCTCTTTCACTCACATTTCCAGCCCCTGGTTTCCAAACCTCACCTCTGGGACCATAGTGTTCTTTGCTGTTTGTTCCAGACAGCCTCAGTCAGTAAGCTTTAATTGGCACGATTTAAAGTAACTACCTAAATACTGTGTTTATTAGCAATTAGAAGGCAATGGAAGGTCTATTTGCTCAGAAGTACCGGCTACAAAGCAATATGCAGTTAATTAAACTTCATTTGGTTCATTTATGAATTCCCCAAACGGCAAAAAATGTTTCTTCCAATTAATTAGGAATAATAAATCAATCTCTCACGAAATTGTTAAGTGCATCTATTAAGAAATGATGTAATATAAGCAAATAAATCCATCATAAGAATTCACCTGGTTTTTCTTTGCAGACTAGACATGGTGCATTACTCCTGATAAATCCAAATAAGCGATTTATGTGACTTTGCTGCCGAGGGCGACACGATCCTGGCCCCCGTCCCGCGTCTTTGTCCACAGCAAGCCTGACAGATGTAATTTAGGTTCTCAAGCCAGCAGAAAAATCTGGAGTGTAGATGGAAACCCCAGGGTTCAGCAGCTTATATTAGTTTATCCTTATTTCACATCTGTAGACAATTAATTCCAATACAATGGGAACCTTCATAGCCTTTAAATTGTTAATCTGTTCACTGCTGGACCGATGAGTCTCTCCGTAACTGACGATGGTGGGAGTGAGGCAACTTGTGGAAATTGAGCATATTGTTTTTATTGTGGTGAGTCATTAGGGTGATTTTAAATCCGGCGCTGTCACTAGACATATAAAAACATGCTAACAGCTTAACTAGTGACAGGTTCAATCCCAAAGGCGTGGTCCTAGAATACATCCGGTGTAAACATGGTGGCTATGTTTAAAAGCCCCGTTAAGCAGAAATTCAGTCATTAATCTCTGTTAGTTAGTATATAATGTTTTTATGCTACTTCAGCTTATAGTCCCTGCCTGGGTTCATTATTGTGACATAAGGAAAGCAAATGCATCCAAGTTGGTTTGTCCACATTTAGCCTCAGACTTATTTGGCAGATCAGAAGGCAAAACAGGATTAGATACTTCTGCGTTGGCATTGGTCCATTTTGTTTTGCCACGCCCCTTTCACCACAAGGCCGTGGCTTGGCTTACTTGTACCATGTCATGACTGCCAGGAACTTCAGCTTTCCTTCACTAATCTGTAAGGGCCCCTGGGTCTCTCCCCCCCCCCCCCCCATGAAATAGTTGAATGCCTCAGGAGATGACTTCCAATACCAATTCGGGGCAGGGGAAGGAGTCGCTCTGTGTCTGCATCCCAGCTATGGACTTCAGGCTATGCTGCTCGAAGCTGCATCCCTCAGGCTGCAAAATAAGAAGGACACTGAATTGGGCACAATGGTGAGCTGCAGCTTCCTGGTTTCCGATTGGCTGGAAGGCAACTAGAAGGAGTGGGAGGTATTGACCGGTAGGTGCTGAATGTATAACTGCAATCAGAAAATCGTAATTCTGAAAACGTGGCAGTTTCATGAGCTGCTGCAGGACATGGGGAGTCTCTGCTGTTTTCATAAATGCGCCCCCCCTGGCCGACGTGTGATTTCACAATAGAGAGCAACGCGCAGTGCAGCGCAGCGCAGAGTGCTTGAGCGACTCCCCATCAGTCACACACAAGTCCATCTGTGATGATTACACAGTCACTCTCGGGGGTATCGTCTCTGGACATCATGGATATCAGCCCAAAGGTCGGGCCAACTCTTTGGACCAGATTTTGGACCAGTTTCAATATTAAATTGTATCACATCCTAGCAGATGCTTATACACATAGCGGCTTGCAAGACTTACATATGGATGTTTACTGTCAGTTCAGTTTGGATCAAGGGTACAGCAGCAGGATGCCACCTGCCAACGACAGCCACCCTTGTGACAGTGTCATTCCCCTTGCTGCCCCAGATGCCCTTCTCAGGCAACACAGCACCCTCCTCATATTCCCTTCCTAGAGATCGGGGTGTGACTGTCGCTTGACTGTGAATGCCAACTCAAGTAAACAAGTCACGGCACAGACTGCTGTCTGTAAATGACCCCCGATCAACCAGGGAGAGTGTGAGCAGTCCTGTCTAAAAGGACAGGAGCGAATGACAGCAGGAGTATACACAAAGCCAGCTCAAGCTCACCCAGAAAGACTTAATGCTGTGATTACTGCCAAAGCAGATTTCAGGGGTCCCGTCTACAGTCTTTCGTAATCATTTTTAATATTTCTTTGGCTTCTTTCTCAGCCATATCTTGTTTTTTTTAATTTCCTATTGTATCTCATCATATTCAGGGATATATATATAAATAACCAACTGAACACTTCCATGCAGTCAGCTTTTATGTTTTTATATTGTAGCATAAAAGTTATTTTACTTTCGTAAATCTCTGTAAATGAAATAGTATTACTGAAATTTTTTGCACAGTGGGCAAATTTACAATTAATAAGCATTCATCCATTTCAGGGTCATACTGATCTGGAGCATTCTCAGGAATCTAGGTATACGCCAGGGGGCATACCAGACCATCACACACACACATGCGCGCACACACACACACACACGCACATGTAGGGTAAACATATCCTTATGGGGACCGCTCATTCATTTCAATGGGAAAAATG
>JAODJU010000119.1:19731754-19754837 GCA_026776725.1 Gnathonemus echidnorhynchus | reverse complement strand
AAATTTCCGATCCGTTAATTAAGCTGGTATCGGAACCCGATACCGATACTGGATCGGATCGGCCCCATCCCTAATAAAAACCATGCATTTTCCTTCTAAGATGCAGTGATGTCCACTCCACCATCTCATATAGCTTATAGTGATGTGTTATTGCTGTTGCACCAGTTATAAACCTCAATGCTGCATGATAAATAACATCTAGTTTCTTCGAATAAGATGAATATGCATAAATGTATATTACATCACCATAATCTAATACTGATAGGAAGGTGCTCTGTACTACTCTGTTTCTAGCAATGAAGGGAAAATATTTCTTTAAACAGAAATAAAAGCCTAGTTTTGGGTGAAGTTTTTTTTTAACAAGCTGTTTATATAGACTCCAAAAAGATAACGGATTTTCTAAAGATAAAGGATTTAAGGTAGTCTGGGCTAAATGTAAGTGAATGAAGAGAAAGCCAATTTAAAATGCGACACCTTAAATCCAACAAGTTATCCAGCTGAGCAAGAAATCCTGTTTTATGATATAGGTCCCTGGAGTACAGGAGCCAGACCTGCCCCATGTAACAACAGAGCATTGCCGACTGTCTACCAGGAGGCTTTCAGAACACAAGGGAAGTTTTATTGTCAACTGAACCCAAAAGACACCAGAAATAAACAGGACCCTCGATGAGTCAGAAGAAAGACAAGTACGTGCAACAAGGACCAACAAGGGCTACAACTAACTAGAACCAAAACTGGGGAACAAAGAGCTAACTAACCAAAAAGGGGTATCCACAGAGAACACAGCCATAAGAACTCTAACACCTACAGCACAACCACTTCCAATACTTACAAACAATGACTGACAGAGGAACTGGACAAGGGCAGGCACATATACCCTGATGACGAGGGCTAAACAAGAAACAAATGTGGGACATTGACAAGTAACCAAACATCAGGAGGTACAAGGAACAAAGATTACATAAGATCAATACAGATCTAAATACAAATAGGGACAACTAAGAACAAATGTGTAAAACAAGAACCAGCACAGAAATACAAACACAGGAGGACTTAATTAACATGTGGGCATATCCAACTGAGTACTAGGGCAGAGAACTCAAGCCTCAAACCCATGGCGGTAAGGTTATATGGTTCTCCACTGCACACTTAGCCCGTTCAAGCACGCGGCAGCCTGGGAAGCAGAGAGAAACACACAGGACAGAAAGGTACTAAACACAGGAATGGATGGGATGGCCAGCAACACCTGCAGGCCAAATGGGGAAACAACGGACCAAATGGGACGAGATGGGGACTGATCCTGACACCCCACACCAAAGCACTCAGACACCATTCTGACACTTTGCCTTGGACCCCACAAAATCAGGAGAGGCCTTGGTGGGACATTTTATGAGAAAATAATCACAGGCCTCCGCCTCCAAAAAAAAAAAGCAGATGTTGCTGATATATTTCTGTGTCCTACTTCTTTCATTCTGGTTTCCCTTGAAACCAAGTAACTACTTGCTTCAATTTTAATGTTTTTAATGTCTGTAGAACCCTTGAAGAAGGTTTAAAACCCTAACCTGATAAGGATAGCTTTTAGTATAAATCAGGTATATAGATGCCAGCTAAGACGTTTACACCAAGGCTGCTGGCATTGTGGGGTGAAGCAAGGACGGGTATGTTTTCTGCTCCCCCACCACCACCCTGGCTGTCAAAATGTATCAGGCCCCCAGAATTCCCTCCTGGTTTACACTAAATGGGATTGAACTAAATTTACATAAATGAATGAAAAAAATAACACGACCAAAACATATCAATTGTATTTTACAAAAAAATTAAAAATCGTAATATCCAACAACTAAGCGATCTCTGGACTACTGGCGGGCATGTTACTTCATTTGAAAGGTACCGTTCTTCCATTCAGTCACCCATTCAGTCAAAGCTCATTGGGGAGCGAGATTAAGAACTATGTTTCCAGCACGCAACATAGCCTCCAGAAAATCAATTCCTACAGCTAAAACAAGGGGGAAAGTGTTTGTTACATAAGCATTTCCAGTTAATAATCCGTTTATATTGTAAGAGCGTTTTTACACAACTTTTCCATAGGCTGCTCCCTCGTATTCAGATGCCCAACCAGGCCACAGTCCAATACACCACTTTTCCCCGTTTTAAGGACCGAGTCCTTCATGTTCTGGTAATATAATCTTAAAATCGTTTGAATGATTGTCAATCTACATTCCTCCGATGGCGTTACACAACACGGATTAATGAATGCCATTCGACCGCGAAACAATGTCCAAACGGCGAAGTTTGCTAGAAACTGACACGGTTTTATCAGCAAATAACTGTAACTGAGCGTGTCTACAAAGGTTTTAAGAATTGCCGAGAGAGAGAGGTAAACAAAAAAATTAGATGCATCAGATCTGCTCACAGTAGCACGGAGCACATTTGATATAATCTGGTATTAAAAAAAACCTTCCTTTGTCTATGGTTTGCCTGGTTGTTGGAGATAACGCTTCAAACCAGACTCTTAAACAAAAAATGCTGCTTTTCTCGTTATCGAACACCGTTTTTTAAAGCGCGGTTGACAGTTTTTATTTTAGAATAAAATTGGTGAGAAATTACATGTACTGTCAATACCGTGCAAATTCATAAGAACCGTGAACAGAAAAGATCCTCTAGCCGATCTCACCAAAAAACTATTTATGAAGCCAGATCCTTATAACAGGGGACACGGGCGCATTGGCAGTGTAGGCCAAATCTGTTCGCCATGAAAACTCCTATGAATACTCGGAACAACAGGCTGTGCAAAACTTGTCTGAAACAGCCCATGTTAAACGATGAAAGTGAGGAATAAATACCAGACAGTAAATTAGGTCATACAAACAGTGAAACAATACCAATGACTAGAGTAAATAGTAATGCAAGCTGACAGTAATGCAGCCTGGACTCCAGATGTTTACAGCGCTGTACCTGACACTCGGCGAATTTATTGCGGTGGAAGAGACCAGCGTGCGTTAGCAACGCATTCCGAGGCCACGCCCACATGTCCGCCCCCTGCTTAGGCTGAGAACCAATCAACAGTCGCAAAATAGCATCGAAGGACCGGTACCTTTATGTGCGACTCAGAAAGCGTGAGTGAGTGTGAGAGCCGCGGAGTTGGGCGAGCAGTCGTGGGAGCGCTATGTTCACACGCGGTCTGCACCTTTCCACTTCGGCAGCACCACTGCACACAGACCAGCACTGCTTTCCTGAACTATAACTTGAAAAAGATCTTCTCATCCGTTCATTTCTTTCCCTGACAGAGATGGATAGAACCGGCGTAAGAAGTCAAAAATAAGGATACATCATCCGAATGCTGGGTACGTTCGTGTCATCTGTAGTTTACGTGACTGCAACAATTAACTAAGGCGAATCCCTAATGCGTTTGTTGCAGAAAAAATGGAGAACTGAGAATGTGTTTTTGTTAATGAGAATGAGAATTTGTTAATTTCCTCTGTACTCCATGAATTAAATTCAATACGTGGTTAAAGTTTTTTTTACTTTGATACTGGCTAAAAGATTAAAAGATTGTTTTAGCACATCCACAGAGGTTTGACCTTCTGTCATTTATGTATTTGGGCCATTAGGCTTTGGAAAATGGCGTTCTTGCTACCCCTGGACTTCCAGAATAACTTTCTGTGTGTCAGATATTTTTCTTTTTCTTTCCACCCCGGTTTCTCATATTTACTGACAGACTAAACTGCTGACCAACTAAAAACGGGCAAAATGGACATGCGCCATAACACGTCAAGCTTCGAGACAGAGACGTATCCTCTGGCTACCGGTTTATGGCTGATGCTGCTCTTGGCCATAATCTTTATCACCATCATCATCGTGTTGGGTAACCTGCTGGTGATCACGGCCATCGCCCACAATGCCTCGCTGCAGACCACCACCAACATCTTCATCACGTCACTTGCCTGCGCCGACCTTATTGTCGGTGTGGCGGTGGTGCCCCCCGGGGCCGCCATACTGCTGGGGGGGGAGTGGCCCCTGAGCAGGATGGCCTGTGATCTCTGGACGTCGGTGGACGTGCTGTGTGTGACGGCCAGCATCGAGACGCTGTGCGTCATTGCCGTGGACCGCTACGTGGCCGTCACGCGGCCGCTCCGACACAAAGCCCTGCTCAGCAAGCGGCGAGCCCGGCTGGCTGTTTGTGCTGTCTGGCTCGTGTCCGCACTCATCTCCTTTGTGCCAATCATGGGCCAGATGTGGCGTGATACCGAGGACCTTGAGGCGAAACATTGCTACGTCAACTCGACCTGCTGCGACTTCATCACCAACAAGACGTACGCCATCGGCTCCTCCGTGATCTCCTTCTACGTCCCGCTGCTGGTCATGACCGTCCTCTACGTCCACGTCTTCCTCGTGGCCAGCCGGCAGGTACGGCTCATACGGAGGAGCCAGCAGCGGTTCCGGGAGAAGCTCGCGTCAGAGGCCCCTTCTGAGATGCCGTGGCACGGCGAGGCGGAACTGGGCAGGAGCAAGAGGAGGTCAACCCACCTGGCAGCAGTGGGAGAGCACCGGGCGCTGAAGACTCTGGGAATTATCATTGGGACCTTTACCCTGTGCTGGCTGCCCTTCTTTGTGGCCAATGTGGTTAGCGTCTACAAACGCAAAGTGCTGTCCATTCTGACCTTCCGCCTACTCAACTGGATGGGCTACCTCAACTCGGGGCTCAACCCCATCATTTACTGCCACAGTCCTGAGTACCATGCTGCCTTCCGGAGCCTCCTGCTGGAGTCCTGGCTACCGTCCGCCACACTTTACAAAGGCCTCAGATCCTGGTGCCCCTGCTCCCTGGGTCCCAAAGAGATAGGGGCCCCCAGGAGGGGGCTTTTGCCAGAGCCGCATGCTGTCTGACCGTGGCTGATGACCATTTAGGACCTCCGCAGGACTCGTGGGGAAGGTGAGGCATGCCTTATCGGCACAGCTTGCCGCGTCTAAATGTTCTCACGTCCCGTAACTCATGCACCGGCTTCATTTACATTGCCCCCCCCATACTTTTTAAGCATGTCTCTGCCATTCTGTCTCAAATGTAGCTAATCTGAGACTTTTCCATTCAAGTAATCTGCCCATCGCAAATACTTAAAACTCAGTTTTGTTTGTTTTCACCTTTTACAAATAATACAGGATTTTCAAGGACACTGTGTTCAGACAATATCATTGCAGTATTTTGTACATATTATGGTCAATTAATTAATTGGACCAGTTAAGCTTCGGAGTAGATTGGTGTGAAAACCAACAAGATCACCTGCCAGTATTTGCACATTTAGGCGACACTGTTGGTTGAATGTGATTTACTTTGGGTCCTGAAAGCTTGGCTCCCTGCAGCAGTTGTTTGGTGCTAATTTTAGTTATTAAACACTTTGAGGCAATTATTTGTACTCTGCGTCACCTCTCTCGATGTTTCTGGGCTCAGCTGAGTGAAAATTAAATTGTTTTCTCTACGTGAAAGCCAGAGGAATTCACGTCTGGCAAGATGGAGTCCGGCCAGATCTCAATAGCAGTGGAATCAAAAATGCAAAAACTTGACAAAAAAAGGACATTAAACCTATAGAATTCTTTCAACCTTACAATTCATTTAACCTTACAGATGGGTAAGGCAGATGTTCTGAAGAAATTTAGTGCATTTGTTTTATAAGGAACCCCAATAAATTGACTGGGGTACCGTCATTTGACAGCAAAGGTCATGCTCAACAGTAAGTTTACGAAAATGCACCAGATAAAAAGTCAAATGACATACAGAAACTGACACAAGTTTCTATACCTAGCTTGGTAAGGACTAAGATTCACCTTAATTATTAATAAATTTCTGAGTGTACCCCTACAAAACTCAAAAACATTTCAAGCTGATCTGAAACCCAATGGTCTCATTTGAAGTAGTTAACCAACTTTCAGTAACACTTTACTTGAGGGGACACAAGTAACTTAGTAACTCAGTTATTACTCATATACTAATCATGAACAAACGTAGTAACTGCATGAAATGCACGAACATGAGATCAGTACGTAACTAACACTTGGTTTTTGGTGAAGTAAGTAAGCGTGTACTGATACGTTATGTGTGCCTCCTGAAGTAAGGCTTTACTGTGTTACCCAACTTTGTAAAAGAAACGAGAGACTTTTTACCTCCATGTCTTTGGGTCGCTATCATTTTCAGGATTGCTTCTGCTACATTTGAATAAACACACAAGAAATGTTAAATAAGTCTTTGTTACCTGCATCAGTTTTAAATCATACATGAATCACGATTTGCAAGGGATCCAGATCATCTTTTTTCTTCTTCGTAAAAGAAACTGGGGAGGCTGATTTTGTTTGGTTAGTCACACAAATGAGCGTAATCAGATGTTGGTTAAGTAAGTAATTGCAGTTTTTACATCCACATAACAGCATCCTATATATAAACCATGTGACAGACTTGGTGGTTCCCCAGCTTGTATTTTCCTTTTTATTTTGGATTTTTCAAAGAGCTGTTGAAGTACGGATTACAATCAAACTGCTGGAAGCTATATTGTCTGTGGAATAGTACATTCAGTAATACTAGTATTTAGTTTGGCGTGAAAGGAGTTCAGGCTGCTGTGGTGATTGAATGGCTCCTCAGAAAGTGTCACTAACTGCATGAGCATTATCTACACCTGGGGCGCTGTTTGTGGCTCTGGGATCTAAGTCTCTTTGCCTGTGATCAGAAGGTCATTGGTTCAAGCCCAACCTCAGCAGAATAGTCAATTGTCTTAGAGCAAGGCCCTTAACACCCCCCCAGCTCAATGGGAACCTCTTTAAGTGGCTGCCCTTTGCTGACAAACTTGCTCTCACTTATATCTGTGTCCATGTGTCAGGGGAAGTGAGATGGGGTAGGTGAAAATAGAACTTCATTAGAAGTTTCATTATTACTATATGTACACAAAATACTTTACATATTATAAATGAAGGGGGAAGTAGTTCAATGCCAAGTACTCTAATTTAGTGCCCTTTGCATGTTGCGAAATCCAACCCCCCCTCCCCCACACCCACACGGGTTAAACTTAAATAAAGGCCACCCCAACAGTCTGAAAGGGACATCTGAAATCCTGCTGGACTCCTGTGACATTCAGCGGCGTACAGGCGAGATACGATGGGCCTAATCCATGGTCAAACGTCAGCGTACGTAGAAGCTGTGATCTCAGCTAAGGTGTGCACTGGGGTCTCATGACGCCAGCTAAAGAGAGTGAAAATGCAATTACCGCTCACTGTTTGACTGCGTAACTTCAGCTGAGCTGGACTGTGTCACTGAACAAAATAATATAGCTACTGAATTTGACAGGACAAAGAAATCATTACAAACCATGTGTTTTTAATTCCCGTATAAACATAGCTAAGTATGTTTTTACAACCACGTACATCTTCTAAATTGCTTCAGGCTAACTGCTGCTTCTTATAATCTTCTTGTCTTGTGTGATGGAAAGACATAATAATTCATCCATTGTGAGGATTTTTTTTCACTGTAATCCTACCTTCATTGATGCTTTTCAGCACCGATTGGCCTGGCTTTTTCACTGATTATGTGGTAGACCTTCCATCTGTTGGCCTATACATTTATACAAATATATATATACTTTACATATATACATAATCACAGTTTTATTCGGCAAGCATGAGGATACTGGCATATTGAAATGTGTATTTCTTACGATGTTTATATCACAAAGTCCAAAATTTTTTAACTATCTTACCCCTTTTGTCTAAATACAGGTGGGCTTGGCTGGGGTGTCCTGATAGATGGGTTATATGTCCCGATAGATGGGTTATATGTCCCGATAGATGGGTTATATGTCCCGATAGATGGGTTAGAATGTCGGCAGATTAGATCATCTCAGCTGCAACGGCCCAGTAACGCCTAAAACATTTGCTGTCTGCATCAAACCTCTGCTCTCGAAATGGAAACACTTCTGAGTGTGGATGTCTATCTGTCCCTGAGCTCCTATGGCTCAACAGTTGCATTTTCCAGGAAAATGAAAACCCACTGCATAATGCACTGCTGACAGACTGATATTTTTTACGAAAGAAGTTCTCTACATTACTTTGTGTAAAGGGTGATTAAGCAAATCATCTTCCATAATCAATCGATTAAATTTAAAATACTGTGCTAATAATAACTCAGACTCAAAATACTATGCCGATAATATTTTACTTTCTCATTTTACTTCCCATTAAAGATAGACTTCAGCTGTTACGGTAATATTTAATCTGCCCAGAGCAGATAACGCCAAGGTCGTGGGTCTGTTCCTCGTATGGGCCACACTTGACTTTTTCTGCAATTTCCTTCTGGATTAATGAAGTATCTGTCTATAGATCTATCATATTTTAGAAGACCGAAACATAATACTGCGTTTATATTTCCAGTTTGCAGGACAAGACACCTGCAAGCCAGCTGACTGTCCTGGATACCCCGACACCACCGTGGACCTACCAAAGTGCATTCTGATTGGGCATCTCAGCGCTGATGGTGATGTTTCTTACCAACCAACGCCCCAGGCCTCTATCACCAGCCGATGCACTTCCATAGTGCGCTGCCTGATACCGCCCTCTAGTGGCCACAGTCTCACACTCTCTCATCATGCTCAACACAGACTCAGGAGATTTTTTTTTTGACCACATGGATATCAGCTGGTGGTACAATATGGACATCCGATGCAATGATTGGGATTTGATTGACAGGAGCGAATGTAACATGAATTTTGTAGTGGAACTTGTCTTAAATTATTTGGTATCAGTTCTTTCACTGTGTTTATCTCCAGACATGCTGACATCATTATTGAACAAGGTCTTGACTGAGATATTTACTTGCTTTGCATGAACCCATCTGGCCTTCAAAGGCAGGCAGACATCCCATGTCCATATTCAATGTGGACATTCTGCCTTGGCATTCCAGGAACAGGAACAGGCTTTCCATGGAAACATTGTTTCCAGGTGTTCCACGCGGATGTTCCATACAAATATTCCTTGCCGGTGTTCTGTATGATCATTCTGTGCAGATGTTCTATGTTCAATAAACACAGACCAATCGGCAACTGCACAGAAGCAGTGACAATCAGAGACTGCAAAGACACAAGGAGACCTCTCGTCTACAGATACTGTAACATCAGTCCAATGCATCAAATGATGGTTGGAACTGAACCTCACAATAAAAATGGCCAATGACGATGGAAAAGTCTACGTATATCATACATTGTTTTTGAGGTTGATCGGAGTTACAGTAGACTAAAACTTCTGGAGAACTCATTACTATATTTTCAAGTGACCAGATATTATAATAGAGATTACACATGGAAGGGAAAACGCTGAGCATTTTCTGTGCTATGGTGTTGAAATCTGTGTCATGAGTCTTAAGCTGTGATGCTGTTGGCTTTTTTGTAAAGTGATCCTTCTTTTCAGATGTTCCTGCCAGATCTCGTCATAGAGACTGAGAATCAGCCAGAGCAAGATTCCATATGAGATCAGATCATCTCTGCACCCAAATCTACGGCCAAAACCTGGAAAAATAATCACATAGTTTGACTGCAGTTTTGCATAGAGGCTATTCTCCACAAACGATTCAGAAGGACATAGAGGCTGGATTTTAGATAGAGCAGCTGGTTCAAAGCTATCACAGTATTGTAGCTCCTGCCAATGCAGTAATTATTTGCACTGTTCAGAGGATACTTTTATCCAAATCTCTTATGTAGCATAATTACACCGTTTGCTTATTTGCACAATGGGATATTTTTAAACGTATTCAGCTATAAAACCACACAGTGGCTGAGACGAGACCCCACGGTGTTCTGGTGCCTTCTCTGCTGTTCAGGGACACTGTAACCCTGGGATCTGCATTCTGTTAGTGAGCCTTTGTGACACCCAGGGTGGTCGAACTGATTGCGTGTGCATGAATATGCATTTACTGCTACAAAGTATGCCAGTATATTCTGACTAATAAACAATATTTACACAGGGCTCCTTGACAATAACCTGTTCTGACTGAAAATGCTATTTTTTCTCTGGCTCACTGATGGAATTCATTAGAAAGTATAAACCACTATATTCAAATTGCTCCCATGAAGTGAAAAAAACGTGAATGACAGGAGGAGAAAAGGGTGCTGGGTCCAGCAGCTAAATGTTTGAGTGTGTGCCATTCACAAAAACAAAAATACAGCCAGTAATTACAGAGTCACTACCAAGTGAATTGCCAGGTCCAAAAACACTTAAGATGCAACACTTAAGGCTCTGTTGCTGAGCTTACTAAGTTTGGCTACACTTTGACGCTTGCTCTGTGAAATCAGGAAATCTTTATACGGTAAACATAAACGAAACATAAACTTAAGTCTGTTCATCAATCTTTCTTTTAACTAATGGGGGGTGTTCCATGAAGCAGGATTTCTTGCTTAGCCAGATAACTTGTTGGGCTAAATGGACTTAATGTTCTTTCACTTACATTTAGCTCAAACTACCTTAAATCCAAGAAGTTATCTAGCTAAGCAAGATATCCTGCTTCATAAAACACCCCCCTCATCTTTGATCAGGGTCGTGGGGATAAGCAGAATTGATAAACAGGCCATTCCCATGTCTTGAAATGCCATTCTGTTATTCTTGTGTCTTGAGATCTTAGGGCTGTCCTACTGTTAAGTGCATGAGGGCTCTCTTGCAGAGTTTTCGAGCCATTTATGCACACTTTCCATAATTCTGTACTTCTGCATACTTTATGTGAGGGAATTACCCCCAATTCATAGCATTGTCATGAGAAACACGGGGTTTCCGGGGTAAGCCAGGAAATGTAAATGAGGAACAAGCCATTTCTTTTAGTTTTCACTTAATGACGCTGTTTTGACAAAAAAAGACTAAATTGATCATTTGCCAATGGCCTCCCTTCCACTCTGTACCGCAAGAGCCTGGAACACGATCAGATTAGGCAGTCGGTTCCTTAAATGCCTTGGTCATGAAGAAAGTGCAAATTTTTAATTGAAAAGTACTAAACCCACAATAATAGGGAACACGCTTTGAGAGAACCAGAGAACTTGAAGGAAACAGGAAAAAAAATGCAAGTTCCACACACAAAGAACAGCGGAGGGATTCAAACCTCAGACTCCGCTACATCCTGAATCCCTGTGCCACTGTTCCTTCCATACCAGTCTAATAGCACCTAGGATGTGATTAAGCTAATGGGGTGACCCTAAAGTAGTTTGGGGTGTGATTTGTGAACCCTCAGGTAAATGGACATTTGTAGTTTGTCTAATGAATCATTTCTCGTGTCACAACCATGATGCAACAGATGGGTGTGGCTCTGCCAGTTACCTTAGTTGCAAAGGGTAACGTGAATACAATTACTGGTTTGCCACTGACCTCTTACAAAAAAAAGCACATTTCAAAATTTTTCCCCACATAGAAAAGCAGCTTGAAGACCGAGGTCACAGGTTAAGTGTTTATAAATGGGCGGTCAAGCTAACAGCGCGAAGGTGAACGGGATGAAACAGATCGCTCCGATTACCGAATGCAGGCAGTCGGGCTGCACATTTCCCCCGCGCTGGCAAGCTCAGCCAAAGCCAACAGGCTTACAATTCATGACATTTATAAGTCATTAACCCCCCCCCCATCCTCAGAAAGGCAGTGCATAAGCATGTTTAAAGACCATTACCCCCAACCCTGAGGTTATGAAAACTAGGACCGTGTGTAAATTTTCCTACTTTCCTGATACAATAGCAGGATCTATTAGAATTCTCAGGTCTCAGGTCTTAGTGACTTCCCAGTTCTCTACTGGCTGCCATTGGGTTGAACCAGCCAGTGAAAGACAGGCAATAACTGTGTCACCCACAACAAATTCTAAAGACTCATTTTGCCAATTATTTATTTATAGCAATTAGCCCATTACTGGCTAGTTGAGGGCTCCGTAAATCAGGGAAAGTTACAACAACAGGGGCCCTAAAGAATCTGGAATATAATTGGATTGTTCTGGGCTGGGGGCCAATATAAATATGCTGTCATGGGGCCCAAAATCTCTAATGTCACCCCTGATGCTGGTAGAACATACCAAGGTCAGGGGATTGTGGGGGTTGGGGGGGTCACGACTGTGCCTGGTTAATTACGGGTGCAGCAAAGGAGAGGTCACTCCTGCGAGAACTTCCCTATCATTTCAACCAGTGATGAAGAGAGATCTCCTTATGGACAGGAGACACATGACACATCACCTAAGAAAAGGCCTAAATATTGAAATCTGTACCACATTTGTGTCATAGTGTGTATCGTCTGACATTCTGCATGGAACCAAAGAACCTGAATATGTTTAACACAACTAAGAACAGTCACTTTACAACTTTTTGATGCATCTGATGGAATTTTCTAATTCTGACATCCACACATACAAACCAAAGGCAACCTGGAAGCTCAATGTGTGAGTGACTGTATCTGCAATACTGCTTTCTCAAAAGATTCTTCCCTTGTTTTACCTTGTTCTAGCGGCATAACTAATCTTTGCAAACATGAAAGTTAGAGCTATATATATAGCATGTGTTTATGTTAAATACTGTATATTAGGGTTAGGGCTATCACTGGAAAGCATTACTTTAAAACATTATATACATTTTTGTGTCGTCTTTGGCATATTTGAATATGAAACATTCTCCAAAATTCAAATCCCACACATTACCAATTACAGAGACAGAGGTCAAGCTTATATGTTCAGATTTGCTGAGCTTTTGTTAACAGTCAGATAAGGAAGGCAAAGTGTGGCTGCGTGTTTTCTTTGTAATTCCCATTGTTCAGCATTAGAAGAATGTTTAATGAATGCATTTCAAGTTTTTAGAATCAAAATGGGTTAGAAGAAAAGGAATACAAAATAAAAAAAGACTCTGGGGGACAGGATGAGGAGGAAAACACTGGAATGGAAGGGCTTGTTTAACTGGGCGTTTGAGAAAGCGGCTCACTTTCCCGTTGACGTTCCCATGTGAGCGCGGCACACATGTCGACCGTCCTGCGGGATGCCGAAGCTTCCCCTTGCGGTACCGGTGTGCAGTGCGGAGAATGCAGTGCGGAGAATGCAGTGCGGAGAATGTGCCTGGAATGCTCAGCTTCTGTTTCACTATCAAAGGTAAAACAACAACTGCAGTGGACGCACCTGAGAGTGATTCACTCTGTTCAGTCGTACCCTTGTATTAGGCTCAGTGTCGAGGTACATGGGTGTAAATTAACGGGAAAATGGGGACACGGCAACCCCCCCATGCTCAACCCAAAACAATGTCCTTGTCAAGGTAATGAGGTATATCATAGTAATTTGGGTATACTGTGGTCGTTTGGGTATACAGGTATTGAGGTATTTTGGGTAAATTTGGCTAATATTATCTGCAAGATCTCCAAGAAGTATTGGAATAGTGTTGCTTTTGAAAATATCGTCAAAAGACCATATATATACAGTGGTGTAATGCATGGACAATATAATACATGAAAAATTGGATACCACCTAAGCTCACATTGTACTCAGCTAAGCCTAAATCATGCAATAGATGCCTCTAACTCCCAGGAGGACCACGCTTCTTACAGAGATTCAAAATTTTATCTTATCTGCTCAAAAATATGCAATTAATTTCATTCCAAATATTAAACGTATTTAAAATGGTATCTTTGCGTCCACCGTGTTGGGATGAACAGACTATGAGTACTAATTTTACAATTTGAGAAAGAGTAAAAGGTTAGAATATTAGTAAAATAGAGTATAAATTGCCTTCTGAGACCTCAGACCAAAAACCAAGTACTTTTTACCCCATTTTTCTGGATCGATATTTCCTGTAATAAGAGAAAGGCTATGGTGCATAGAGTGTGGAACTCCACATATACACCAGTGCTGAGAAAAAAAAAGACACCAGGTGACCCAGATCCACCAATCAAATCTGGATTCTAAAAAAAAAAACACTGAAGGTTATTCGCAGCACCAGTCAATCGATGCAATCATAACTGTCATTTCTGCTCACAATATCACAATTACTGTGCTCATGTAGCTTTTGCCAGGGTATGAAAGAGTACTGACTGTCATCATCACACGAAGCCTTCACAGCTGACTCCTCCCCTTTGAAGAGTCCATCTTCACCTTTTGTCAGAACAGCTCGGGCTCTCCTTCCACTGATTACTGGGCTATTCCTCAATTGCCAACTGAAAAAAAAGAACTCAGTACAATCAGTCCTTAAAGGGTCAGAGCAGATTGACTCTCTGACAAGGCAAAACAAAATGTATTGAAAGCCAGATGGAGCAGACTGCATACTAGCTTTTCTAAGGTTAACCATCCAAAAACTAGCATGAAATGCAGTGGAGTGTTAGAAGATCAAACACTTTGTCTAGGGGCACAATAACCAAAACTGACATGAATGAGGGCAGTCCATTACTTTGTTTGATTATTTTGTTTTAAATTTAAAATATAAAAGAAGCCCATATTAGCTCATTGGCATGCTAACAGACGAGTACCAGAGAAATTGTTTTGATGGAGTGCTCTTCCGATCAGGGAATTAAAGCACAATGTCGGTACCATCCCTACATGTTTAGAGATGACTCAACAACAAACCCAATGATTTACAATCGGATTTGAGAGGGATAATTTAAACCATGAGGCTATGCCACAAAGCCAACACAAAATGCGCACACGCTTCATCTGTCCATGGAGTGGCGCCAGTTAGTCAGGAAAAAAAACATCCTGGCAAAGTGTGCATCACTCCAATCCTTAAATCCTGGAATCATTTACATAATAGTAGCTTCTTTAACTATATATATATATATATATATATATATATATATACTTGTTATGATCTTGTCAACATCAAAGTGACTGAATGGAAGTTGGGGGCACTAGGCATCAGCCTGAAATTTCACAACAGAATACGATTTAGGTTTAGCTTTATGATTGAAATGATTCAGTCAAGGCCTAGCTTATTTATGTGGCCAGATGAAACCTTTGCAATACTTAATGACAGTAGCATTGAATTTTCAATTGATTCCCCTGTTGAACACAAAGAAGAGTTTTGTTAATAAACTCTTCATATTTATTCGAGTAATTAGAAATTGCATCTGTACTCCATATCTTCTCACCCAAGGAACACTTTGTACACACGTTCCCATCTCTGGGTGTCAAACACACTTCTGTGAGGCTGTTCCTGCCGTAAGATCCTGCTTCTAGGTGATTTTAGAGTCAAACAAACGTGGACGTTTTCCCGGGTAATAAAACCCTTCGTTGGATTGATCACCAGAAGGTGGTGTGTTCACAGAGGTTCACATGATGGAAGCAGGTCGAAAGAACTCAAAAGAGAACAAGAGGAAGGAGTTAAAGGCAAATAAAACACTTTCTTCAAAAGTCTTTTCCTTTTATAATAGCAAAAAGTGAAACAAGGCAGAGGAACAGGATTCATGCTGTGAGAAACATTTTCATAAAATTATGGGCAAATGCTGGCTGTTAGGCAGCTGTTAGTATGTAAAAATAGATGCTGAGGCTGGTCTTTTGTTCGTTCTCCCATCATCCCACTCGTCTCTCATATCTACAGAGCATTAATGGCCTTGATGACTAACTTCTATGCGGACGCCACTTTGCCCCATCAAGCTAATTAAAAATGAAAAATGGAAAAAAAAAAAAAACATTAACCTATGCCTCAAGACACTTAAACAGCCTGCATATAATGTAAGAGGACGTGAACATTTCCCATACGCTCAAAGGCTAATTTGGAGCTACTTCGAATTCGAATGCTTAATGAGTTTGTTTAATATCCTGCATCGTCAAACGGAGTTTTCCTCCCTTCCCTTCTACAGTGACTTTTTAAATTGCAGTAACCCCACCTGAATTTTCACTGAGCTGAGTAAAGTAAGAGTATAGCGATAGTGAAGAAAAAAATGCAGGGTATTAGAAACTGACAAAATGGGAGATGGAAAAGGATTGCAGGGCCTGTTTTGGACTACAAAGCAAGTTGGAGATACCTTGTTGGGGGAGGGGGGGCTTCTGAACATGTGATGTCTGGATTATGATTACTTTCAAAAATGAATATGCACTCACCTGGCCTCAAGGCCCATAAAGAATCTCCCACAAATCCACTAGGGGCAGCGGTCACTCTGTGGGTCAAGCTTGGATGTCAGTAACCCTTCAAAACTGACAAATCGCGGTCAATAAACACAGCCAGGGACTCTATTTCAGTTTTCTCCCTCCAGTTCCCACATCAACTGATATTTGACAACATGTGCAAATGTTATCCGAAGTGCTTTGAAAGTTTCCACCCACGAAGCTGCTGAAGCAGCAGCGCATCATGGAATCATTTTCATATCAGCAAGTTTTCTGTTTTTGCTCCCTACCCAAGAAATTACAATAAAACTTTTTTCCTGTAAAACTGGTTTGTAAAAATACTAAATTCAGTTGTGTCGATCACTTCATAATTCATGTTTTCTTGCAAAAATTTAATCGTAGGCAAGTTTCTATCACTTACTGAATAAGGCTAAATACCTGAGAAAAAAACTATGCAGTTTCACCTAACAGTGAGTTTTAATCTGCCAAGGTTCCGCTTATAAAGTCCTTAAATCATTTTTATTTTTTTCCGGTACAGCAAAGGGGAAACCAATGGTGCAATAATTAGATTTCAAATGGGGGTAATTTATATTTGCATTGTATTCACCAAGCTTTGTGGAGAACGGTGGCAACAATGTTGGGAACAGCCATGTTATAACAGCGAATCAGCAATTAGCACAGGCTTTGTCCTATCAAGTGCCACATATTCCGTTTCATTTAGGGAGCTGAAGTGTCAACTGAAGGGGTGAAACTATAGATGGATGAGAGTAATGATCCTTCACTTCTGTAAGCTAATCGTTCAAATACCTTTCTAAAACATCATGACATCTGAGATGACTAACGTGGCAATATCAGTACAATAAAACAAAAATATTAGCATTGCTTTTTGCAGACCAGGAACCTTGCACCAAAGTAACAATGCTAAACTGAGGACATGCTACCTTGTTTTAGTTCCCCAAAGACAGCTTTCCTGCAAAGTCACGGCACCGTCCGAAACCAGTCAATAAGAAATATGGGGAATAGGAAAAACAGCGAGCTAATTAAGCGCAGCCTGTGTTTCAGGGGCTTGTGTGCAATAATGTGGCAGATTAACAGAGAAAAAATCACTTTGAACGATAATCAAAAACTCCATGCAACTTGATTACTGCAAGACACAAATTACAGCTGCTTCAGGCGTCCAAGCAGCCTGATCAGGATGCACATGTGTTTGTATCATTTTATATTTATTTAGCAGGCACTTTTACCCAAAGTGACAGACTTGATTTTTTTCAGGGTGGGACGATCCCTGAACAACGGGGAAATCTCTGTGTGAGGTTGGGATTCACAACGGCAACCTTCTGGTCATAACCATAGCTGCTGCGAATGTGGGGCGTGGCTCAGATGGGAAAAAAGGTGACCATCCACTTGCAGCTCCTAGACAAGAGGGTTTGTTAATAAAATAGAACACAACGGGGAAAACAAAAAACTAGGAATGAACTAAAGCATGCAGTAAACACTACTCAAGAACTAAGGCAACACAAGGAGCAGGACTGCAAAGCAAATAGCACACCACACCAACCACTCTGATCACAGACATGCAAATACAATGAACCATCAAAGAACAGAATGAGAAAAGGCATTTGAATGTGCACAAAAACAAACTAGAAAACAATAAACCAGCTCTTTGGGAATACAGTAGGATAATTAACAGAACCAAATAATATAAACAAAATCAGAAGTAAACAGGAAACAAGCAGGGCAAACTTGTAACCAGGAAAACATAATAGAGAACAAGAAACACTGGGGAACAAAATCAATATTTGAACATACAGATGAGGGGAGCCAGAGGTCAGCCTTGAACCCATGACCAGAGGGCTAACAGTTTTCAGCTCACACACTTAACTCAATGATTAGTACGGTAGTACAGAAACACAGTAGGGACTTGAAGCACAAGAGACTGGGTGGTGAACAGGATGGCCAGCGACACCTGCTGGCCAAAGAGGGAGGAGACACTAAAGGCAGGATCAGACAGGTCTGACCTGCTGAGGGACACGCTGTCCCCGGCACAGCACCATAAAACACAAAATCACAAACACAAGGCACGTAGATGGAATCATAATTTTGTTGATGCCATTTTCCCAGGTACAGCTCTGTATTATCTCTCTCCGTATTTAAAGGGTTTTAATTATTCTGAGCGGCTAAGGGTAGGATTGGAACTGAGCTGCACGTTGAAGCTAATGAGCATATTCCAGCAATCCTTTACCGTCTCTCATGCAAACCATGGTTTATACAAAAAGCCAGGTACTTCTGCAGCTCATCCAAACGCTCGACCTGTCGATAAACAAAAACAGAAGATCAGGAGAGAATCCATTAGGTTTGCGCAGCTCAACCCCTCGCCAACTACTGCAGATGTCACATGTGGTACATATTTAAGATTAGCTGTAAATTTAATTCAAAGTTTCTTACAACCTTTACAGATTAAAACAGCCAAATAGCTTTACTGAAGAAATTCAGGTCAAGCATATTAGCTCATAGATTCTACAGCATGACCTTCAGGTTGGAAAATCACCCTTAATCAGTATTCGTGCGGATAAGAAATGACCATTCTGCTCTTGGCAAGCAATAGACCAATTGCAGATTTCAATTTCCAGTCCCTCCCTGTACTGACACCATAGACAATTGTTTTATTCTGCTATTATTTAAGTCTATTTTTCCAGTACTGAATGTCCAGGGTGTCCTCAGGAGTTTCCGGTTATGTGCAGAGTTCCAGTGGTTTGGCTAATCGTCAGTCACACCATTACAGCCCAGTTGAAATTCAAAGAGGGAAGGAGAGAGAAACACACACACACACACACACACACATAGAGTACACCATGGGTCTTTAATTCAAATGCTAAGTGTCAATGGATCTGCATTGGTTTTGGATGGGAATAGAAGGAAATACCATTTTAATGGTCTCTCTGCTGGACTGGATACATTTGGGGGGACAAGAATAGACGGTCCAGATAAATTAATGTTAAACCGAAAGAAAAAAAACTCACAAGCACCTCTCTGCTGTGGCATTCTGAGTTGATGGACTGAAGATTTGGCTTGGTTAGCTGCCGAAATGGAACAGAACATGCCAACATGCAAAATAACTAAGGACAGGAGGAACCAATCAGCACATGGTGAGGTGATCACCGGCGAAGCACTGAGTGATCAGAAGATCGCAGGTTTGAACCCTGACCTCAGCCCAAGTCACAAGTCTGTGGGCCCTTGACCCCCAGCGCCAGGATCACTGCACATTGGCCACCCCTGCACTGGTACCCTCAAGCTAATGAGAGCTAAGATGGGGTTGGTGAAAAGAAGCATTCCGATGCACTGGCAGTCATGCAAACAAAGCATGTTTGTTGTTTGCGTGACTCTCCCGGCTGTGATGCACCCCATAAATACCTCTCACTATCATCTATATGAGTTCACACCCAAATGACAGGTATAAATAAAAAATGTTAAGAACACGCAAAAAAAAAGAAAAAAAGGAAAACACAAACAATTACTGACCTCATACTACAGAACACATAACTAGGGATGTTTTGTGCATTACGGCAAAAGAGAAAAATCCATCTGTACTGTATTCATTGTAGCAGGACCAGTGGGTATTGCGACAAGATTCTATTTTCCTCAGCATACTACACTGCTCTTACATTTTTGCTATAAGGAGTAATCAATACCAGCCCTAAAAATAATCATTCTGATAAAGAAGGAAATGACAGAGGCTGCTTGTGGCTGGTTATAGATTGATGGTTTTTTTTTTCCTCATGGGAGGGTTTTGGTGAGAAATGTTTGCTGTGAATACAGGTTAGTATTAAGACACCAAAGATAACGCTATCGTGCGAGTCCGAGCAACTACAGAATCATCAGTCTTTTTGGCAGGTACGGCCTAGGGTTTGCGGCAGCGCTGAGAGAGATTACGCAGGGGCCCATGCGCTATGGTGACAGCTATGGCATAATTACGACCAAGATATCTATTTTTCTCCACCTGAGTGAGATAACCATGCTGCCAGATGTCAAGCTGACGGTAATTGCAGCTCTTGAATAAATAACATATCTTGTCTTTTATCGGAGTTCCGCAGACAGTACCAGCATGCTTGCACATTCAAATCCGTGTTCGCGGTCCTCAGGGACCCACAGGCGGTCCAGGTTTTTGCTCCCTTCCAGCTCACAGCTGCGAGGGAGCCAAAATTTGGACTGGCTGGCAGTGAGCTGAGAAGGAGCAAAAACCTGGACCGTCTGTAGTCCCCAAGGACCGGGTTGATAGGGTGATATCGCCCCCATTGTTAGGTCACGTAGGCTGCAGTCAGTTTTGGAGTTGTTTTGTAAAGTGACCTCAATGCCCTGATTTTCGCCCACTCAGAATTTAGCCTGCCATTAAATGTGTTTGCTGCCAGCTCTGGTCTAATCCCCAGATAAGCCACACCTCTTGCCAGTGCGAATATTAGGTCTTTTGGGACGATCTGATCCTCACTTTAATGGCCACTACAGCTAGCAGCATGACTCACAGTTAAACAGTTTTCACAGACCCTTACGTCAGTGTCTCAGTTGAAACAGAAAGCCTGGAGCGCCGGTCAAACCCAAGAGAACTGACCATGTCATAAATGATTAATTAAAATGTCTCCGGATGACTCCACTAAGTGACAGGGAGCAGAAGGCTAATAGGGGCCTTATGGATTCTGAGAAATAATTGCCTCAAAAATCAACCAATCAAAAAAAAAAGAGAGTTGGAATTATAAAACAGATACAAAAAAGACAAACACGATGAAAACCTGATGTTAGCTTGAACAGCAGGGGTTAGTTGTTTTATTGTCCAACTCTTGTTAACATTTCAGTTTTCGTTACCAATGAGATAAGTTAAAATAAGGGACAGGTGATGGCAAGCACTTCTCCTTGATACACCCATAATGAGCTGAAGGACCTTTAACTTGAAGAAGGACTTTGTGAATTCCTGGCTGCTTTGTGTAGTTAGTTGACAGAACACTTCAATAAGGATACGACTGATTCATAAAAGTGCCCCTTTGACTGAGTCATAATATATCACTTTAAAGCATAGTTTCTCTTCTAGGTAAAGCCTCATCGCGAAGATGTCCCAGCGGGACCACTACTGGTCACCGTCCATCAGGATCCTCACTCAGACCCACATCTATCAGTACTTGGAAGATGCGTCAGACTTTCGAATCTGAACTCAAAACCCAGCGGCACACTATAGAGCATTTGGACAGCTTCACAAAACCTCCGTTACATCTTAGTAGAGGTGCTAAGTCTCAAAAACAGATGAAAAACAGGCAGTGGGAAGGACAGACACTGATATAGCGAACATTTACACATCAAGATCCTGCCAATACTTGCCAGCATTGTGCTGGAAACAGCAGCGCCTGGTGATACAGCTGGAATCGACAGTGGGGTTTTATCTCATTCATAGCTTTGGCATTCAGTCTCAAAAACGATTTGGTTATTGCCTGTTGATCAATTGCAATCTGGTCTCAGTCAGTTCAAATGCAAATAAGGAAGGGCCAGTAGGCGGAAGATTACCTTAATTAATATTGCCTGGAGAATTTAAATAGCATCATTTAAACTTTAATTGTATTGCTTGTCAGCTACTATTGCCGAACCCAGTGATGGTTCAAAGAAGAATGGAATCTGCCTCCATATTGAGGTAACAAGGAACCACTTCCCTCAGTCCACTAGGACAGTGCTTCCAAACCCAGTCCTTGGGGACCCCCAGACAGTCCATGTTATGGCCCCTTCCCAGCTCCCTGTCAGACAGTGCACATTTTGCTCTCTCTCATGGGAGTTGGGAGGGAGCGAAAACACATGGACTGTGTGAGGATCCCTGAGGACTGGAAGGCGGCTGGGAGGAAGCATAAATGTGATCAGTCTCAGGGCCCCCAAGGACTGGGTTGGGAAACACTGCTGTAGGATTCATTTGTATGAAACAGCACAACATGCAAAAAAAGGGACAAAATGGAAAACCAGATTAAAGTTTGATAACCCTACAGGAAAATGCATGCTTTTATTTGTAGTGCTGGCAGAGGAACAAAGTAGATAACTATTTCCTGCAATGATAAATAGCTAAATTATTCTTCTAAAGGTAAGCCCTGTCCCTGTTTTAGCCGAAGAGCCACAAATGGATTGATGTCATTGTTCATTTAGAAGCTCCAGAGGGTTGGGGAGTGGATAGGTGTGAAAAACTTATGGAAGAAGACATGGTCCACTCTCCTGACATGAAGAAAAGCCTGACATTTGATGAAGCATCAGGAAGGGCTGGGCATTTAACCCCACCAGCCAGCAGGGGGAGCGATGATTCTCAATGGCCGTGAGGTGAACCATGCAATTCACATCTAAAGACAACAAGCTCTGGTGTAGCCAAAGGGCACATCTGCCCTGTGATGCCAAAGGCAAAATGAATATGCTAAACAAGGTGAGAAATGACTGCTGCACAGACGGGATTTGTTAAAAAGTGATTTAAAAAATGGCACAATTTCATGGGCAGTTCACAGTCAAAGTAGCACAGCTGCGTGAGAGGAATAAGAAGGGTTAGGTAAAGAAGGTTCAGAGGAGCGACTGCCTCTGTATGGGGTTTCAAAGGGACTCCGATGAAGAAAAAGATGAAGCTCAAATGCTGGGCCAAGATTCATTTTGTATTAATGGTCGATTTGAGGGAGATAACTGTTAATTCCAAAAGTCACGCATGTCATTTAATAAAACATCTCTTTCCGCTAATGCTAATTGCATGACCCCACCACAAAAGGTCACACAATTAAACAGCCGAAACTGGAAATAATGTAGAGGAAAATAAAAGCATTACTATTAAAACAAACTGAATTGCAATGTGAAGGACTCCTTACCTGACCTGAACGAGCAAATGTGCAGAGTTGGAAAGAGTACTAAAATATTCTACTCAAGTAAAAGTACTATTACATAAATGAAATTTTACTTTAGTACAAGTAAAATTACTTGTCAAAAAAATATACTCAAGTAAAAGTAAAAAGTAGCTTGTTCAAAATGTACTCAGAG
>JAODJU010000119.1:19721259-19731654 GCA_026776725.1 Gnathonemus echidnorhynchus | reverse complement strand
AGTAAAAGTAAAATTACAGATTTTAAAACCTACTTCAAAAAGTACAAATACACAAAAAACCTACTCAATTACAGTAAGGCGAGTAAATGTAATTCGTTACTTTCCACCTCTGCAAATGTGTAACAGAAAACATTTGGGAAAAAAAAAATGGTAAGTAGATTGTAATATTTCAGAAACATTAGTTAGGAGAGATATTTTTTAAAATCTTCTTAGAAAGACGTTTCTGTGTTAGCTAAGCTGGAAAAGCCCTTGTGTGAGATTAATAGGTGCTCATGAAGAGAATGCAATTAACGCTAGGAAGAAGGTCAGAAGATAATGTATCGATAACTTCACAAGAAGCATGTGAATTTTTCCCCATGGGGGCCTTACAAGGTTGAAAAAAAAAAATGCATTTCGTTGAATTTTAGGCATTTATTTAAAACAGCATAGAATGAGGAAGGCAGGCTCTGCCGCTCCTTAGAGGGACTGAGGGGGTAGCTGTGGGTCCCAGTGGTGATATCACTCTGAGCCTGGGATCTGAACCAGCGACTTTCCATTCAGAGCCTCCTAATCCAGTGAGCAACACACTACCCTGAGAATATAACTGTCAGGCAGTGATCGCCGCCTTTCACTTTTCAGTCACATACCATAAATGATCCCCAAATGTTTGTGAGGCTGCAGATCGATGGATGAGTGCATTACGCAGTTTCTCAGGATGTGTGGGACACACTGCATTGTTAGTTTCACCTAGGAAGAGAAGATGAAATGTCTTCAGGCAACGTGACGACGCGGGGAGATGAATGGTATCGGCTCACGAGGCAACGCGCTGCTCCAGCTCACGTAGCCCACCCCCCTGCCCCCCGCCCCCAGCACCTGCAGTCCACGAAGCCCAGGGAACAGATGTCATGGAGACCGGCTCTGGAATGCAATAAACGTGTATGAAGACACGCGGCCAATAATGTTCTGATTAAAATCATCTTTAGGAAGTCATTCCCCTGGGAGCTCCTTACTGTCAGTGTGTGGGTGTTGGGTTTGTCTTCTGGGCTATGGAGCTGTACTCAAAGTGCCAGGCTGGCCCTCGCTGTTGGCACATCGGGCAGCTGCCTAGGCACCGCCCAGTTACCTGCGTCGTGAAGGAAATTAAATTATCATTTGGTAGGGGGGCCTCCCGAGAAAAGGTTCACGGACCCTCATGAATCCTTATGGACGTCGTACATGCTTGGTGAGTCTCTGATCTCAGCAGAGGGACTGTAGCTCAGGGGCAGGTTATCGTACTGCCAAGGAGACAGACAGCGACGCCCCCTACTGGCCACCAGAGAACGCCAGAGGCGAATGGACGCTTCTGTAGTGCTGTTGTCAGCCAGCCTCGAATGCAGTGTCTCCGTGGGTCGAATGTGGCTGCCCGCCACAGCAATGCAGGGCACTGGGATGGGGCACGATGAGCAGAGATGAGAGGAGTGGCACAGCCGCCACATTGATTACCCTTTCATACCACCTCAGGCTACCTGAGCGAAGGGAGCAGCCAGACAATGGAAAGTCCATTCGAGTGTTTTGTTTGTCTATTCTCTGTGGGTTACACGGACCTCTTTGCTACTTCTGTGCTCAACACGACTGATCCAGCTGCCACCAAACAGCAGCGCGCTCTGCAGGTTCATCCAGTGTGTGTGTGTTTGTATGAAGTATTTTTTCCCAGACTGTCTGTGACAGCCTACAGCTTCCTCTGTGCTGGCTGAGGCTGAAATTCACGGGACATGATCAGGCACACGGATTGGCAACAAAGTCAGCCAGCAAGGGGCCAGAGACTGCAGACGGATCCAGAAAAACACGTACCTTAGTCTCACATTACTGATCTTTGGGCCACCATTAAAAAAAAAACAACCCAGGTCGCGTGGCTAAAATGTATCTTTCTATGGATGGTCCAGTGTCCCCCATCCGCCGGGTATATTAGCCAGATTTTGAACAATTTTAACAATTCTGACATTGGTTCCCCCGAATTCCCACGCTTGACTCCTTTCCTTTGACTCGCTCTCTGTAGGAGAACATTTAGAGTGACTGAGAGTGTTACTATTTAAATTGCAAATTAACACACTCAAGCAGAAAACAGTTAACGTAAGAAATTAACTGCTCGTCTCCTGATAGCGGAAACAAAGACAACAATATAACTGAAGTATTCCGTTTGCATTATTAAAGCCCTACGTCTTAGTATTTGGTAGAGTCACCTCTTGCCACGATGACAGATTTAAGTCAATTGAGGCTACCAGTATGCATGCTGGTGCAAAATAATGTTTATCAAAATATAAAATACATTAAATACCACGATTTGCAGCTTCCGCGCCTTTAAAAAAATAAAATTCAAAGGCAGTGGCAGACCGACTGCTCCCTCGGTTTCTCGCTCTCTTTTACCACCCCACCTTTTCTGTCTCCAGTACACATCAGCCTGGAGTGACATGAAATTGCGGGAGACTTCTGGCGCGCTCCTGCACCCAGACAGCGAGGTGGATCCCCGCAAACTCCACAGGTCCGCAAAGTGCGCTAACTTTGGATTACAGAAACCGGATTCAGCTGCACTTTGGCGTTCAAGGTCAGATATAGCCTACTATTAATATAAGCATAGTTAGTTTTAAACATCAAAATGCTCTGTGCAAATTATTATTATTGTTGTTGATATTATGGTTGTTTATACAAACTAACCAATATATCAGAGTTACAGTACAATGATAGGATAGAGGTCCTTTAATTTTCTGTAGGGAGGGTAACATGTAATCGTTTCTGGTTCATGTGTCTGTATAATGTGTTTTATTTTTTTATTATTTAAAAAAAAAATTTGTATGTTAGCAAGACATAGACAATACAACCCCCGCATTTAACGCTGTATGAAGCGATTGAAGTTCTGTTTCTTAAGGGTGTTTAATCAATCTTCAAACTTCACTGCTAATTTCCTAATTTACTACATCGTTCTCTTGTTGCTTTAATGGAAAATAGATCAGGGATCAAATTATCCCAGGCGCACAAGCATCAGGCAGTAACGACATGTTGCTAATGTAATTACCTTTAATGACAGGCTATACGCTTCTCCTGCTGCCGTTACCGAGCTGCAATGCTGGTAATTCACCTAGTGAGCCGTGAAAACCTTCGCGTTTCCATAAAGAAGATTCAGGCCGTGCGCTAGAGCGTAGCAGGGCAACTTGGAAAAGTGGCTCCTAATAATAATAATGTGTAAATTCGCAAAAAATGTAAAAACTTTGAAGTACCTCGACCATCTTTTAAAATCTGTATGATGCAGAGTCTAATTAATGAACAGTCAATAGTTTAACTGTACATTTAACATCAAAACACGTATTTGTGTCAGAGATCCACATTTAAAATCATGACTAGGAATCACCACTTCAGATTCGTTCATAACTCAATAAGTGGTGGGCAGATTGATGGATGAATGAATTTTCCCAATTTACCCATCCTTAATGAGGGGTTGTGTGTACGCTGCGTTAGACTGGTGATCCGTTCAGGGTACTGTACCTTCTGTTCTCGGCTTGCCAGTTTCCTTCACTGGATAGGCGGTTACGGAAAATGGATATAATTCTGAACAGTACAGACAGCGTCATGTGCTACAAGTAAACGGAAATATGTTCAATAAAACATGTTCCAAGTTTAACTATAGGAATCTTAAGGGGGTTTTGTTGTAGGTTTATCAATCACGCCACTCATGGTACCATCTCTTTTTTGCACTGGCCCTTTTGTACTTTTCCACACACAGCTTTGTGTTTTCCAGTGGTTTTTAATGTGCAGGTAAATGGCAATATTCTTTTTCCTGCTTATTTTACAGTAAGTTATCGTCTATATCTCAGTCATGGCTTTACGGTGCTTTTGTTGCTTCTGGAAAAACACTAGCGGTCACCAAACCCATTAATGTCATAATTAAGATACTGTTTGTGTTGATTTTTGATGTTTTTAGGGCCAATTCTAGTATTTACTCAGCCACCATCCTCAAAGGGCGAATACACGCACTGTTAATTGAAAGGAACAAGTTTTCTTAAACACAACTTTCCTTGAAGGCAAGTATAATCTTTATAGATATGCTGTTGCATGAAAATATGCATTTGGCTGGTTTGGTAAAGTGTCTGAGTACTCTCAAACGTTAATGAATGTGAAAATTCAGCAAATATACTCACTGTTGAGGGTATAGACTGATCATTAGTAGAAACACGCCTCAATAAAACTGACACTACTTAGAACCGTATGCTATCAAACATACACTGCAAGCTTTGTTTACGCAAAAGCGTTAGGAAGCGTGCAAACTTAAATTAAATTAGTGTAAGGCTATCCCATCCCTGTACTCTGTCCACCGATCCAAAGATACAAAAAGCACAGCATTGCAGCAGCTGAACCGGCTCAGAATGGGAATCTCACACTTAACCCATGAGAGTTTACAGCCATGATTTTATAGTTCATTACTTGCTACAGTTTGGAGGAACTACAAGTTTTTTTGTTTTTTTTTTTGGAAACTTGGGTATCTTCAGGAGGGCCTCCATAACAGCTTTTACAACATTATTTATTGCCAATGTCAAAAAGCATTTGATGAAAAATGTGTTGAGTCATTTAAACTTTTTAGGCTGAAAGAACTAATGCTGATGTAATTTTGAAGCTTCCACTCGAACTTTTTGATTTTGTGTCAAGTAAAAGCTGTGAGTTCCGCTGGCCCTTCTGTCGATTTTGTTTGTGACTCATCCTCAGTGATTCATTCATGCCTTTCTAAGCTGTCAAACTGCGGCCTCACGCCTCCAGATTTGTGGGTTCACCTGCGTTGCCCTGTGCCTGCTGGAATTGCCGTGTCGCTGCTTTGGATAAGTAGTACTGGATGGATGGATGGAGGAAGAAAGACAAACATCTGTAGTTAATGCAATACTGTGAAATAATTGCTTGGTGCTTAAACAGGAAAATAAGTTGGTGCTTAAACAGGAAAACCAGCAGGCATTTTTTATTCATTTGATAATTCCCCCAGCCTAGTATTTCCCGAGCTGGTCCTCGGAGGCCCACAGATGAACCACATTTTTGCTCCCCCCCAGCTCCCTGTCAGAGTGTCCACATTTTTGCTCCCTCTCAACTCCCGGTAGCAGTAAAAACATGGACTGTCTGCAGGTCCCCGAGGACTGGATTGAGAAACTACCCGAGCCTATTAATAAAAACAGCCTAGTCAAAGCACACCTCTGAACCTTGCCCTAGGTGAGACCCGACAGATCTTGCTGGAATGGAAGGCAGCGGAAACGGTGACTGGCTGGTGGCTCCGGGGCCCCCTTGTGGCATGGAGGGGGAGGGTAACAGCAGCAGGCGCAGCTTTGAAGTGGCAGTGAAGAACGGCTCGTCTGGCCGTAGCCCGCTGTTCGCCGGAGTGGAGCTCCTACAGTCCTTCAAAGGTCTGATCATCCCCTGCTATGCGCTGGTGGTGCTGGTGGCCATGCTGGGCAACTACCTGCTGCTCCACGTCATCTGCCGCGGCCGGAAGATGCACAGCGCCACCAACGTCTTCATCGGCAACCTGGCCTTCTCCGACATGCTCATGTGCGCCACCTGTGTGCCCTTCACACTGGCGTACGCCTTCAACCCGCACGGCTGGGTCTTCGGCCGCTTCGCCTGTTACCTGGTGTTCCTCATCCAGCCCGTCACCGTCTACGTGTCCGTGTTCACGCTCACTGCCATCGCCGTCGACAGGTGAGCCCGAGTCGCGCCGAGTCAAGCTTCCGGCATTTGTGGCAACACTTTCACACAATCTATAGGAGTGTACAACAAACCTAGTGGGCTTTATGTTGTTGTGCCATGTATATACAAGTATACAGTAGCAGGAAATGGTGTTTCCCCAGAACCACAGTGGAGCATCCAACAGGAGTGACACGGGGAGGGTTTTCACAGAAATGAAATTTGGTATGTCACTCCAGTCACAGCACAGAAGAAAAAAAATAAAACACAAAGAAACATTCAAAAATAAGTGTATATACACTGAGAATTTAAAATAGAGAAAAAAAGACTGTGTGAGGAGTAAAGTAGAAGGAGACACGACCATTTTAATAAATTGGTAGCAACAGCAGGTGAGAGAATGTCAGTAGTGTGAAAGACAGGCACAAAAAGACATGGCCGTGTGATATGGACAGTACAGCAAACAAGATCGATTATTGCTGCTTCAGCACACAGCAGCTCTAGGGTGGAACCTGCTCGTCCTTCTTGAGGTTCAGCCCTGGATGTTTCTGCATGGTCTTCCCCGCCGCCCACTCTCCTGTAGGTACTACGCCATGGTGCACCCCCTGAAGAAGCGCATCTCTGTGCCCGCCTGTGCCTACGTGTTGATGGGCATCTGGCTGGCGTCCTTCGCCCTGGTGGCCCCGGCCGTGGCCCACACCTACCACGTGGAGTTCCGGAAGGAGGGCTTCACCATCTGCGAGGAGTTCTGGATGGGCCAGGAGTGGCAGCGGCTGGCCTACGCCTACGGCACGCTGCTTATCACCTACGTGCTGCCGTTGTCTGCGCTCTGCGTCTCCTACCTGTGCATTTCTGTCAAGCTGCGCAGCTGCGTGGCGCCGGGCCACCGCACCGAGAGCCAGGCGGAGGTGCAGCGGGTGCGCAAGCGCAAGCTCTTCCGCCTGGTGGCGCTGCTGGTGGCGGCTTTCGGCGTGTGCTGGCTGCCCATCCACGTCTTCAACGTGCTGCGCGACGTCGACATCCGCCTCATCGACAAGCGCTACTTCCTGCTCATCCAGCTGCTCTGCCACCTCTGCGCCATGAGCTCGTCCTGCTGCAACCCCTTCCTCTACGCCTGGCTGCACGACCGCTTCCGCGCCGAGCTGCGCAGGATGCTCGCCTGCCGCCGCGTCCGCCTGCGCAGGCACCGTGTCGACGTGCCCGCGCCGGCCCTCCGCTGCGCCACAGCCAGCGTGGTTCTCTGATGCGTCTCCGGGGTCATTCTAGGGGCCGGACTCTGGCCATGTGACTGTGCATCAGGTAAACCCTCCATCCCGGCCTTAAGCTACGTAAAATGCAACTGCTGTCATCTGAACACTGAAAGAGGCTTTAAAAACAAATGTGGGGGTGGGGGGCAAGGGATGAAAACAAGGACACCACATCAGTAAAGACCCCTCCCCTTAATAATTCCACTGCTCTCGATTCACCACATAGTAATCGCTTCTGTGCTGCCTTGCTCACTGGTGCATCCGTTGAAGCCCCATATTTTTACTCCTCTGGGAACCATGCTACTGGTCACTGGAATGAGCCCCCCCAGGTATTATTAATAGCTATAGTTTGAAGTGGCGGTGCAGAGCTGTGGTTTTCTGTGCCAGTAAAGCATTCGTGATTACTGCTTCTTTGAAGGGTATCTCTGGCAATGGCTGGATTTTTCCATATCTGTGCACTAACATGGGGGAAAGGAAAAAAAAAACCTCTATTTCAATTAAAACCCATAGAAAAAATGCCTTTAGACTGATGATAGCTGAAATGATCCATCAGACTGCACTAATGCAGTGGGTGAGGGGCAGTCTGTCGCTGTCCCATATAGCCCCTTTTCTCTAACTCCCTGGTAAATCACTGCCAGCAGCCATATCACCTGCAGCTCAGCCTCAGTTATCCACCAGAAGCGAAGCAGGTTTGGTCCTGGCCAGTAATTGTATGGGAGACCAACTAGGAAAGCTGGGTAGCTGCTGGGAGAGGTGTTGGTGTGGCCAGCAGGGGGAGCCCATCCCGTGGTCTGTGTGGTGATGGGGACTCTGTGCTGTAAAAATGGTGCCATCCTTCAGATGAGATGCAAAACCAAGGTCCTGCCTCTCTGAGGTCAAAAAAGATCCGTGGGCATCTTTGTAAAGAGTAGGGGTGGTACCCAGATCTCCTGGGTAAAAATGCCCACTGTGGCCCTATCAGATCTGCCCCTCTAATCATTGCTTATATCTAACTGGTGAAGGCTCCCCTACCCCTTAGCTACTGTGTGGTGAGCGTACTGGTGGCGATGGCTGCCATCGCATCACCTAGGTGGGGGCTACACAGTGACTGCCTAATTGGTTCAGCAAAAAAAAAAGCACTTTAAGTGTCTTGAAATGCCTGTTTAAATGTTATGTGCAGTTTAAATATTAGTATCAGTATTAAGTACATGAAAACACCTAATTACAAAAAAAGACATCTGAATATGGCCCTGATACTTGCAGCATTAACTGAATATGGCGCCTTTAACACATCATCTCTATCTTTCCATTTGTTGTGATTCCACAACGTCCCTCACTGCATGGGTGAATCCATTCAGTCAATAGCAGACTTCACACTGATTGTTCTTAATAATTCGCAGTTGCTGTTTACATGTCTGTACTTATTTTTTTTTACAAAATAATTATTATTAGCATAAATTTAATCATTTGCAAAACAAACCTGAAAGAAGTTTTTTGATTTCTAACTGCAATTTAGGCTTTGACAGTCTGATTCCCTGTGAATGACTCAGAGTGTCGATAGGAGGTGAACTGGCTATTTATTCTGGCGGAGGTGTCTAGGTTCACAATCAGAACTTCAGATATTTTATACCAGCAATGACAAATCATTCAGAATTAATTTTAAGGATTTAATTTAAAAAGAAAAAAAGGGTAGCAAGTAATAATTCCAAAATCTAGTCGTCTTGAATAAAGAAAACATGAACACATGTTTGAACCATTCAAATGATGCAAACTCCATTATTTGTTCAAAGGATAATGTGAAAAACACACTCCTGGAAGCAATGAGGTATATCCACACATCTGACAAGGGTTCCAAAACGCAAAAAGCTACAATATTAGATTTTAACGTGTTCTCTCCATTAGCTGCCAGGTTTCTTGCTCAACAGTCCCTCGCTAAATAGCCCTATGATTCGATACATCTGAATAATGTAGCCATTTCAAGGCCACATTGCAGGAAAACATAACGCGGTCCAGCAGAGAAGATAAGCCAGGCACTGTCTGACACCCCCGGTTTCAGACGACTCATGACTGCAGGTGATCCTGAACCTTGTTTAAAAAGCAAGGTCAGTAACTGTCAGACTGCAGCTTCATCTGGGTCTCGGCAAACTCTCTCATCTCCTGTGGCGTGCGGAGGTACCCATCGATCTCGCTGTCTGAAATCTCCTCATCTCCCGTCACCTCCGGTCCCGTCTCCGCCAGCCTGGGTTTCTTTGATGGCTTCCTTGCGCACGGGGGAACAAACGGGTGCCTCTTGCCCCAGTGTTCAGCAGAACCTCGGGCCGGTTCCCCTCTCGCTTCTGGGTTCTTTGCCGATCCCGTCGCCACGACGACCACATCCTCTGAATCGTGCGCGCTCCGCCCCGTCTGACAGCCCTCGGCATGGGGTGTAGGGAGCCGTGATTGGTGGAAATCAGGCTGTCCTTCAGAACAGGGGGAGGAGCCAATCGGTGGACCCTCACAAATAGGGGCCACGCCACTGGTACATGGAGAAAGGGGTAGCGTGGAACTCGGGGTGTTGCCCGCATCCAGACCCTCGGTGCTAGAGACCGAGTCCATGGCCAGTGCATCCTCGTGGCTGCGGATTGCCCGCTTCAGCAATGAGATCCGATGCTTCAAGACGTCTCCGATCAGCGCAGCCACTTTCTGGGGGCTGACGACGGCTCCCTTCTGCCAGGGCAGCTCCTGGCCGAGCCGACACAGAACCTCCTTCAGCTCCGCCACGCGCTTGGAGGCCGGCCCCGGCGCCGCCACCTTGGCCATCTGGCAGAAGCGGCCCAGGGAGAGCTTCAGGCGTGCCGGAGAGGGCTTCAGGGAGAGCCAGGCCAGGTACACGGACGCCACCATCACTGGCACCGGGTGGCGACCAGTCATGAGCCAGGTGTCTGACGCCAGCTCTACCAGCGCCGAGGCACGGCTGGCCAGCCGGTCCGCGCTCTCACAGAACTCCTCCGGGACACCTGGGGGGCTCAGACGGTACCTTGGAGAACACAAATCCAAAACTGGTGAGACACAGCCTCACTGCTAGTCTGCTACACAGCATCCTCTTCATGCATCATCCCAGTTGCCATGCCAACTGCCTACAAACAAAAGCACATGCTACAGTATGTTGCAGTTATTCGTTTAGCAATAGCGAGAAGCCCAGCGATTCACAGGGGGTACGCAGACCACTGACAAGCAGTCCACCATGGCTACAAGAGGCATATTAAAAATTAAATTAGGTTCTGTTATTCTTTACAAAGCTCTACATTTAAAGGATACATATGTGGTTATAAACAAATAAATTGCAGTGTTAGATCCAGTACAGGGTATCCAGTAAACACAGTGCTGGAAAAAACTCTATGATTTATTAACTGACATCTCCACATGAGGGGGGGGGTCGTTTCCTTAAAGTACAGACCCAACAAGCACTCAAACTCACTCAGTCACGCAGGTGTCAGAGGGCTGACTGGATAATGAACCCCCC
>JAODJU010000119.1:19692230-19709888 GCA_026776725.1 Gnathonemus echidnorhynchus | reverse complement strand
CAGGTGTGGCTCATCAGAAGCCAAGTGGGACAGAAAACCTACTGGATAGTAGCTCTCCAGGACTGGAGTTGGAGACCTCTGCCATATACTAATAAACCCTCTTCGGGGTGATCTGTGTTCCATGGGAAGCAGATGGATGTGTGAGTTATGCCTGGACACCAGCACAGATACTAATGCCAAGAGGCTCCTGCATGACTGGTACAGACTTAAGAGCAGAAGGTAATGGAAATGTAAGAAGGCACAAGGAACAGCAGCTTGTTGGGAGAACCTGCGTGGGGCGATTAGCTCGTTTTAATAATAATCATCTGTGATGAAGACTGGATGTTAATAGATGGCTGAATGGTTGGTGGCTGATTGTGATTAGTCTCTGTTACTCACTGCTGATGGGAACATTAGCACTGGGCCTTGAGACAGGACCCCCCCCCCTTCCCCCAGAAGCAGGTGCTGCTGCTGAGTCACTCACCTGGGCTTGACAGCAGACACTCTGGTCAAGCGGCTGGGTCGGCTGCTGGAGATTCCATGGAGCTCCTCTAGGGGGCTTTCTTCAAAAGGGCTGGAGCTGTTCGTGTCATCAAAGGGGTTTGAGCTGTACGCCTCCTGAGTTTCTTTACCTGGTCTCTGTTCTACCTTTGTGTTCACCTCTTGACTTATTTTCTCCTGATTCCTTTTTCCTTGTTCTTCCTGCCTCTTCCTCTCCCTCTCCTGATCCTCCTGCATCTTCCTCTCCCTCTCTTGCTCTTCTTGCCTTTTTCGTTCTCTCTCCCGTTCCTCTACCTTCTTTTTATCCTGTTCTTCCTGCCTCTTCCTCTCCTGCTCCTCCAGCCTCTTCCTCTCCCTCTCTTGCTCTTCCTGCCTTTTTCTTTCTCTCTCCCGTTCCTCTACCTTCTTTTTTTCCAGTTCTTCCTGCCTCTTCCTCTCCTTCTCCAGTTCCTCCTGCCTGTTCTTCTCCCTCTCCTGCTCCTCCAGCCTCTTCCTCTCCCTCTCTTGCTCTTCTTGCCTTTTTCGTTCTCTCTCCCGTTCCTCTACCTTCTTTTTATCCTGTTCTTCCTGCCTCTTCCTCTCCTGCTCCTCCAGCCTCTTCCTCTCCCTTTCTTGTTCTTCCTGCCTTTTTCTTTCTCTCTCCCGTTCCTCTACCTTCTTTTTTTCTAGTTCTTCCTGCCTCTTCTTCTCCTTCTCCTGCTCCTCCAGCCTCTTCCTCTCCCTTTCCTGCTCCTCCTGCCTCTTCCTCTCCCTTTCCTGCTCCTCCTGCCTCTTCTTCTCCCTTTCCTCTAGCTTTTTCCTCTCCATCTCCTGCTCCTCCTGCCTCTTTCTCTCCCTCTCCCGCTCCTCCTGCTTCTTCCTCTCTTTTTCTTGCTCTTCCTGCCTCTTCCCCTCCCTCTCCTGTTCCTCCTGCTTTTTCCTTTCTTGATCCACCTTCTCTGGCTTCATCTTCTCAAAGCCCTTGAAGATGTCTGCAGAGCTTCCAGTACCATCTCCCTTTCCAACTCGGTGCAGATTCTCAGTAGAACCACGTGGAGAGCCGGAGAGGCTGAGGGCTGACCCTGAGTGGCTCGGTTTGGCCTGGGGCTCCTCATTGTACACGTGGCTGCCGTTGATGCAGATGGTGACATGCTCTGCAGGGGCCTGTTTATGTTGCCCCAGCAGTGAGAGGGGGCCGTGGCTCACTTTGCTGTCGGAGCTCCCTGAGCGCTTGTGGGTCAGGAACCCAAATATCTTCTTACCTAGTAGGAATTAAACAAAAACGCTGAGTCACAATTTAGCTTCTTCTCAAAACATCTCCAGCTCTGGGATTCCCTCCATGTTTGTAGGGATTTCCATCTATCCAGCAATGTAGTTCTGAAAAAAAGGCAACTAATTCATGCCTAGAGGATGTGTGAACCCACTTTGGATGACTGCTACACTAAATCGATAAGCATAATTCTGAAAATTTATGGATGGAATTCTAATGGGATTTGAACCATCTTTTCCATTCTGGAAGCAATTCTTGTAAATACTACATTGCCCACTTACCGTCACCAGGGTCCTGATGGTCCTTGCTGGTGGTATCCCACTCGGAGCCCGAGCCCAGGTGAGACATCGACTGGGATATATTGCGCTGAAGATTCGTCTTGGGGGTCAGGAGTGACTTTGATGACTTCGGGCTTCCGTTTTTGGCATCACCCTCATTGCCCTCCTCTCCCTCGCTGTCGGTCAGGCCCTGGCTGACCGACGGCACGATGGCAGAGATGGAGTCGGAGTGCCCCTCCCTGTGCTTGCCCCGTAGCTTGTCCTTGAGCTTGCCCATGCGCGAGCGAGGCTTGTCCTGCGCTGACAGGTCGTACATGCTGGCCGTCATGTTGCTCCTCAGGAACTGGATGTCCAGCTGAACTTCACCACGCTCCTTGTCCTGCTTGCCTGACTTGTTCAGGAGCTTGTACCAGCTGTTAGGAGAAAGGCAGTCTCGTCACACACAGCAAGCAGCTCTGGCTCCCTGCTGGGTATGGGTTCACAACCCATGAACATCCATTTTCTCTATTAAAATGTCACATGCCACATGGCTCGTAATGCTTCTAAATCCCTGGTAGCCCTTTGGACAGGCATTCTACAGATTTTGGTAGAGAATTAAATTAATCTTCATGAGCCCAATTTTAAAAAACAAGCAATTTTTATGTGTGTGTGTAATATATAATATTACACATTACATATTTTATATTTTATATATATAGACACACACACAATCACAATATAGACAAAAGTATCAAGACTAAATCATTGAATTCAGGTGTTTTATTCAGACCCATTGCCACAAATGAAGCACCTAGCCATGCAGTCAGGTTTACAAACATTTGTGAAAGAATGGGTCATTCTGAAGAGCTCAGTGAATTCAAGCGAATTCATAGGATGCCAATGAAATAAACCAGCTCGTGAAATTTCTGCCCTGCTAGATATTCCACGGTCGAGTGTAAGTGGTATTATTGCAAAGTGGAAGCGTTTAGGAACAACAGAAACTCAGCCACAAAGTGACAGACCATGTAAAGTAACAGAGTGAGGTCGCTGAGTGCTGAGGCGTATAGTGTGTAAAAGTCACCAATGTTTTGTTGACTCAATAACTGCAGAGTTCCAAACTTCCTCTGGCATTAACTGCAGCACAAAAACTGCACTGGGAGCTTCATGGGATGGGCTTCCATGGCCGAGCAGCTGCATTCAAACCTCATATCACCAAGCGCAGTGCCAAGTGCACCGGACAAGCAGTGGAAACATGTTCTGTGGAAGAACAAATCACGCTTCTCTGTGTGACAGTCTGATGGTCTGGGTTTGGCGGATGCCAGGAGAATGTTACCTGTCTGACTGCATTGTGTCAACTATAAAGTTTGGTGGAGGAGGGATAATGGTATGGTTGGCCTGGGCCCCTTAGTTCCAGTGAAGTAATGCATCAGCATACCAAGACATTTTGGGTAATTCTATGCTTCCAATTTTGTGGGAACAGTTTGGGGAAGGCCCTTTTCTGTTCCAGCATGACTGTGCCCCAGTGCACAAAGCAAAGTCCATAAAGACATGGTTGGATGAGTTTGGTGTGGAAGAACTTGACTAGCCTGCACAGAGCCCTGACCTCAACCACATCAAACACCTTTGAGATGGAGATTAGAATGGAGATTGAGAGCCTGACCTTCAGGTCCAACATCAGTGACTGATGCTACAAATGCTCTTCTGGATGAATGGGTAAAAATTCCCACAGACACACTCCAAACTCTTGTGGAAAGCCTTCCCAGAAGAGTGGCAGCTGTTATAGCTGCAAAGGTGGGACCAACTCCATATTGATGCCTATGGATTTAGAATGGGATGTCAGAAAAGTCCCTGTAGGTGCAATGACAGGTTGTGCCAATACCTTTGTCCATGTTGTATATTTAGCATGTTTTTAGATCATGGGGGGGGGTACTCAGAGGAAACCCCATAACAACATGGGGAGAACATGCAAACTCTACACACACAGGGAGTCATGGTGGAGACTCAAACCCTGGTCACAGAGGTGTGAGACAAAAATGCTAACCACTGCACCGCCGTGCCACCCCCCCAAACAACAATCATCTTAAATATTCATTTACATCTGTCAGTGCACTGAAAATCCATTGTGACACGCTTGACCGTAATGTGTGCAAAGCAGCATTGATCTCAACTTTTCTCGTGCGCTATTTTGCATGGAATGACCAGCATTCCGAAGTTCCGATTTAGCATTTATACTATGATTTTTTTTTTTTACATTTTTTACGATAGGAGCCATCAGGTGCCTTTGCGGAGTGAGAAAAGGAGGATGCATTTCTAGACTGCATTTGAAGGAGTCTTCGAAATGGGGCAGCTTTCTTGCACTGCGTGATGCATTCCGTCTTTGAATGCAGCCTTAAATGAAGCCCCTGAATTCAAACCCTGTCTGTGTAAAATAACAAAGTGATGTGAAACGGGCCAAGCTTTTGTCTGAGCAGCATCAGGGACAACTGTGATTTTTTTCAATGGGAAAAATAATGATGCATCTATTCATAAGCGAGCAATTTCAGAGAGGAAAGCAGCACTTAAGTCATGTAACTAGAGGTCATTCTTCACAATATTGGTCTTCATAAAATTCCCTCTCGATTGCACCCAAAATTCTTTCCTGACTTCATGCACCCAGAAGTAACAGACCACATTATTTGTACTGTTTCTTTTGCATGCGAGCATTTTTATTTGTGCACTGGTGTGTCTGCGTCAGTCTATAATTCCTGCCAAAATCAAAAGTCAGAAATGAGTAGGTAGAACATGCAATGCTACCAAGTGGACCAATCACGCTTCTTGTGGTCTGTGTCACTACGACATGTAGTTACATTTCTGTGGAGGTGCATGTCAGACTATAGTGTAGGGTACAGTGTAACTCACTGATTTTCAAAATCTGTCTTGTTTTTTTCTTGTAACCCTTTTAATTTTCGGACAGCAATTGTGAAGTGCTCTTGGTTTACACCAAATAAAGACAACTTTTTGAAACCTTATTGTGATTTGACATTACATTGTTAAAAAAAAATATATAGATTTTCATATTACTTTTAACATCATGTTTCACATTTTTAAAAATGAATCTGCTTTAAGTAGTTCACTACTTTTTCTCTGTAGCTTGTAGTTCGAAAAGCTGCCGTTTATAAGTAGCTTCCCCAACATGGCTGGCTGGTTAACTCTCTGAACTAATCATTTCTCATTCTGCCCTCAGAACATTTTTGTGAGAGTAAAACTCTCACAAGCTACAGAGTAGGGCAGGGTTCCCAAATTCTGGTCCTGGAGGGCCAGAATCCAGCACAATTTGCAGATTTCCCAGTTCAAACACACCTACTAATCCTGGTAATTAGCCGATTAAGATATGCTTGTGCGGGGAAATCAGCAAGCTGTGTTGGATTCTGGCCCTACAGGACCGGAGGTGGCAGACCCTGGCAGAGGACTTGCGGATACCCGTCGATTCTGCAAACAGTAAGATAAGCTTCCTAGCAAATCATCACCATGGTCAACGGCTTGTTCATTCGGTGGTCAACGTTTTTCCCCCAAAGAGCAAGTCAAAGAGCAGAAAAGGCAAACAAAAGGGGGAGTTTTATTTCACTTAGAGGGTCATTTCTGACAGCCCATAAGTTAGGGTGGCGTTACATTCTCGTAGCCCGACAGGAAAACGTCCAGGAGGTCGGGCTGGCATGTGCAACTACATGAGTAATAAAACGATCAGTCTATGGTTTGACTGTGAATGTCCTTCAAAAAATCAAAGAAAAACTTCTACATGCAGAAGTATAATAAAATACATTAGAGGGCGCTGTGTGGCTCAGTGGGTCAGGACCGCCCAGGTCAGCAGTTGAAAGCCCATAACCTGCAAACTGATGCTGCCATTTGGCCCTAAAACAAGGCCCTTAACCCCCAGCTCCAGTGGTGCCGCATTCTGGCTGACCCTGCACTGTAACCCCCAAACCTGCATATGTGTCTGTCTCATGGAGAGCAAGATGGGATAGATGAGGATGAATACAGTATCTCTATTCTATTACTTATTTCATGTTATTCAAAGGATAATCTAGTTATGCAGCTGGAGCTCAATATCACTACAGGAAACCCTGTCAACCTTCATGCACTTAACTACTCCACCCCCTAGTGACATTTAACAGGAATGTTTCCCTATTCATATAAACAATTGGTTTAACTAACACAGGTTACAACATGTCGGGCTTTTTCCCTGTTGCTCACGTACCAACGATCATCACAAACCTGAACAAACTTGTTGCGTAGCTCACTGGGTGAACAAAAAGGTCTGTGAAGAGGTGTTACCCTGAACACAGGGACTGGTGCGTATTTGGGCAACAGTCTAAAACACCCATTCAGGCGGAGCCTCCTAAACAACCCTGCATGGCTTTCTGGGGCTGTTACCAACTTATTCTTTATGGGTTTGCTTATAAAAAAAATAAAAACACCCAACGACTAACAGAAATTGCAACAGAAGCATTCCAGAAACAGACAGGCAAAAACATGAGCCAGCCCCGTCTGATGCCAGGAGGACCCGAGATAGGAATGTCAGGGCCACTGTGAGAGGTCATAACAACAGCGTGCAGGTCTGGCCGTAGTGCTGCCATCAGCAACCGGAAATGAACTGGCCTTCAAACAGGGGGTCGAAAAGAGACAGAGGCCAAGAATAAACAGGGGGGGTCACGCGGTCACGGGATTCTTGCTAATCTTATTCACCTTAAGGTTCAGCTTTGCTGCTTCAGCTCGTTTGAGCAGAGGGCAGGAAGAAGACGAATTTCCGTCTGTAACCCTTTCCTGTTCAAGAACAGTCATGGTGTTTTACAAACAAGTGTCCTTCTAGAACACAGTAAATATTAAACATCCATTGGTGTTTATGTAAACGTTCCATTTTACAGCACCTACAGCAAAAGGAGACACTTAAACACCCCCAAAGATTCTTGGTACTAATTATTTCGGTTGATCCCTGGTGAAGAACTGTTTCGCAATGAGAGGTGCACAAAGCTGAGGACTTAAATTTGTTTTCTTTTGCAAGTCTCTGTATGTCTACTTATATTGTTCTTCCTAAATGTCACTATCATTTTCCTCACCCATCGCTCCAGAGAGACACACTCACGGCACTTCGCACCGGACTGATTAGCGACGCTGAGATCCCTAAGCGCTTTCTCTGCGACCTGATCACACGCTTCAGAGCGCTTGAAGTGATCCTTTCACATGTGTTTTTGCACACCCGTACATTCAATAGTCCGATATCTAACTGTAGGTTCCATTCTGTATTTGTCCATGTAAAAGACAACAACTTAATGGTAAGATAGGGGGATGTGTAAGGGGGCAAAAGAGCTAATCTATGGAGGCTTTTGGGTACAATGAAACAACAGTTCTTTGGGTATCCATGTTCTATAACCATGGCAACCATTTATTTGACCTCTGTAGGTCACAATCAGCAGCAGGATGTTTTTATTAAATCGCACTCATTCAGGGTGAAGTGAGCAACCCCCCTGCTTCTGAATTCAGCCGCTAATTGGGTGTGTCAATAAAGGACGGGGCTTCTCCAGGCAAAGGTACATCAGTCACCGTCACACCTGCGCACGTGCGAGAGAAACACATCACACTCGAGAGAAGGGAAACAGTGCAGCATTATGGGTCGACCTAGAAAAGAGGAAGGAGGAGGAGGAAGTGGAGATTGTGACACACACACACACACACACACACAAAGCGTGACATTTATTTTCGTGATGACTCGTCACCCGCTCTCACTTTGCTTTTAATTCATAACCACTCTCCTCCAACACATAAGAAAAAGTGTTTAGAAATTTTACAGAGTATTTAAAGTTGATCAAAGTAAGACCATGACAGGGTTAGTTTTTTTCCACGAGGTACCATCCTTCACATATTCTTGCAGACAATTAAACGTCTACAGACGGAGTATTTTTTTTGGATCACAGAGGTCTTCTGGCAGAAAACGGAAAGCAGGCCAACTGATCTGGACAAGAGAGATAGTATTTCTGCTCTTGCTTTCTTTGAGCTCCCCTCCCCAAACACACAACACTCACTTCCCACTAGCCTGCTCATTGTGTCAGTCAGAAGACCTCAAGACAACCAGCCTGACGCAACATTCATTTATCACGAAACGGCAGCCAAGCCCTGCATGTACCCACATTTGAGGAGCTATACTCAATCCAAAGTGAAATATTTCTTATTTAATTATCTTTGATGCTTCTGAATAACAACGTTAATAACAGCAATTACAATGGCAAAAATACAACCTTCCCTAGGGTTCCCTAATAGGTGGCCCGCTCTGCAAATTTTAGGATCAACATCCCTCACGGGCTGGCAAATTTTATAACAGTGGCCCTTGGCTGTGTTGCTGATAAAATTTGGCCCTCTGGGAAAAATAACTGCGGACTCCTGAATATCCTGAATATATGCTATAATTATACACAATTGTAGGCAGATACTGTAACTGAAACATTTCTAGGACTAGTGCTAGAAAGCTTTTTACAGTAGTTGCTGTTTCAGTTCCTTAATCCCTGTGCTACCTGTGACCATCAAAGTGTCATAGAAAACAAACAATGAGCCAAGCCAGCGTCACTTCTGAGCACAGCCGCATGTGGGCGAGCGCATGCCTGGCCGGATGGGAGGGGGGCCGACTGGTCACATGGGGTGTGCGTGTCTTCAAAGCCTTCTTAATATTCTGGAGAAAGAGGGAAAAAATAGCTCATGGGAGCTTTACTTACATAAAATGTTCTGAGGGCAGAACGAAAAATGACTGGGTCAGAGAGATAACCAATCACGTTGTAGAGGAGATGGGTCCAAGCAACTAGAGGAGGCGAGACCTGCCAATCAGGTGTCTTGGTCTCGCCTCTTCTAGTTGCTTGCTAACCTCCAACTTTCCATGGGCAGGAACCAGAAAGGCTAATAAAACAACAGACCTCAGACAACCAATCATCCCTGGCTAACAGAGAGGAATATATAGCATAATGGTCCTGGAACGGAAGCTAACACAGACAGAAATGAGTGATGTCTTCTAACCTCAGTTCATACAAAAATAATGCTTCAGGCAGTCATACATTCTCCTAGTAGCTCATTGGAGTTGAACAGTTTGGCTAATAGAACCACAGCAGGTATGCTTGCAAGACTTTAAAATGAAACATTTGGGTGATTCACCTGGTTTGTTAAAGGCTGCGCCACCTGCAGGCCAACTGGTAACAGTGTTTGGAAACTCCACATTAAGTTCTCTTGGCTGGGAACACAGTGCTACATCTCTGCACCAACCATAGCTAGCTTTTCCTCACTCACTGCCAACTAATTTGTGTGTTCTTTTTTTGCTTTTCTTCTATGCTTTAGATTTTCTTGTGGCTCCTAGAGGAAAAACTAGCTAATGTTACAGTTTAACAGGCATTTTAACCTCAGAATGCTACCGATGTACAGAAGGCCCACGGATCCCATGCTGAGACAGCAGTTGGTATCAGAGCATAAAACGTTACAAACCAAAACATCTGAGTAATGGAACGGGAATGTGAAGCGAATCGGCGGCTCTGAGGAGGCCCTGTCACATGGTCACAGCACTGGGGGTGGGTACAAGGAGGTCCTTGAGACGAAGGTGGAAACAGCTTGATTTACATTAATCTACAAGGTCGAGTTTCAAAGGAGATCGGTTTACGCATAATGGGAACTACTGTGGGCACACAGACGTACCAAGGACATGCACACATGCTCAGGCATGGGACTAATCACACAGCCAAAGGCAACGTACACACACACACACACACACACACACAAATACACACACACACACATAAACACACACAGGCTAAGCAGCAGGCTAGGCAACTGCGGTAGGGTTACAACACCAGGTTAAGTAATAAGACTTAATAACAGGATCGGAATTAGTCATATACTGGAGAACAAATTGAAATCTATTACTAATAAATTGCAATGCCAACACTGAAGTTGCTAAGGAAGGAGTAACCAAACTAAAGAAATCTACGTTTTCACTAAATAAAAGTCACTCCACACTGAGTATTACACAGGTGTTTCATGACACATCAGCCTGTTTGAAACTGTTACGCAGTGAACCAATCAAAATGGACACTCAAAAAATACTACCCCTTCCCTCCCTCCTATACACACACACACACACACACACCCACCCCTGACTCAGAATGACGCTCTCGTTCGGAAGGCTTTCCACTGGCCAACGCCCACAGCGGTTACCGACTGCCCCTCAGGCCTCTGAAAAACAGCTTTGTAAAAATGTGCGCTTGGCAGCTTCCGTTTATGAGCATTCGCTTGTTTTTAGGAAAGTTGATAGGTTCAAAATAACTACACTAATAATAAACAGAGCAGCTCCTGCGGTTATACCGTAACGTGGAAGGACGCGGGGGGTGTGGGGGGTACCAGTTAAATTCACTCTGTAGTCCAAATCTACGATTCCCAGACAGGACTCGTAGGTGTGACGGTCCTTGTAGGGGCAGGTAGAGCAAACGGCATTTTGCCCGTGTGTGTGGCAGTTTGTCAGTGACTACTGTTGGACCCCTGTGACCTAGTTACACTAAAAATAGTTTGATCAGGACATTGGAGGAATTACTAAGTGTGATCAGCCACAACATGAAACAACAAAAACACGATGTACCCCGAGGACACTGATTTTAAACTTGAACAAAACTTCTCACGTGTCAGCCTTATCTTCTCACAAAGCCCCTTCATTTAACATTCGATGTGATACCTTGCGGGAAAAAAAGCAAGCAGAGAGTTGTCACGGTAAAGAAACCACTCACTCGGTTTTGTTGCGGGATTTGTTCGCTTGCAGCTGCACCAGGTCGATGATGGCTTGTCCCAGCATCTTGTCCATGCCCATGAGAGCACGGTGCATCACCTGCACGTACAGCGTGCTGCGATCGGCGCTTCCCTGCTGGAAGAGCGGCAGATCGAAGCTGGCCTCCTCCTTCCACATGGGTGTTACGCTCTTCTCGGCCACGGACGTGGAGAATTTGTCCTTGGCCACCTGCATGATGGCGTATGCGTCGTTAGTGCCATTCTTGCCCTTGAGCCGCAGATCCCTCGCCTGTAGCACCGTCACCTTCACGCTTGTGGGGTACCACTGCTGACTCTGCTCCGCCAAAGACATTGGTGCTTCTCTGCAAGCTTGGGAGCACCTATGCTCAGAAAAGCTCCTGCTTCGGTGGAAAGAATTTCACAAGACTGGACACGTCCCCCGTTTCGCCGAAGGCACTTTAATATACTGTATACTAACCCAAAAGTCGAATAAAAATATACACCAATATGTCGTATTGGTATATACACCAATATAGCCCTATATTAGATAAATTACGGTCGATCGATTACACTAAAGAAATACTTTGTTATTGATGTTCTCACCTACAAATTAAAAATCAATTATCACACATAAAGCAGATCAATAACACATTGTTTATATTGCGCTAAATTGATTTCACAGTTTTGGTATTAGATACTTGTCAGGTGTAAAGTACCAGTCCGACCGAATTCATTAAAAGACTTAAACTTCAGCAGGATCCTTTGATGTATGGAAGAAAGTTTCCTGTTTCTCCGTTCTCTCGGGCGGTAACGGAACAGCCTAAAAAGATCCCGATCTGCTGGATATCCCGCCTGTCGAATTAACATCCACTTTTTCCGACCCACCAGTAGCCAGACAATGTGACCGCAAAGTATCCAGTTCCCGACTCGACTACGTTACAATATGTTTTGTCCCGCGAAGTTTTCCTACTCGTTAGGTGTTAATGATCTCAAGACACTCCACCTCTGCTTCCTTCTACGAAACAGACCCTGGTGTCTTATTGGTTCAATGTTTATCAATCATTTGAATTTAAACTGCTGATAGGAGGATACGGAAAGGGGGCGTTGACAGGTAGCTTCGGCCGCCAGGCAACAGTCCATCGACAATTTCATCAAATCGAGAAGTTCAGAACTTCTGTTAAAATTAAATGGGATTAAGCGACACTGTGTATTTCCGTGATATCGTTGGACCGGGGAAGTTTATTTGTTGATGTGACTTCCCACCTTGGTGTGAGAAGGAGAGGGGTCAAAATGCAAGCTTTCTGGACCATTGACATAGTTTTATAAAATGCAAATACTGTCTAGCTTTTACTAATGTTTTTTATGCATGCTTAGGTTTATTGAAACCGGTTTGGCTGGACCGCATTTATGTAAATTAATTTTGCAATGAGTCTAAAATGCAGTATCTTGTTTTCCAATAACATGTTTATTATTTGAATAGTTTATCTTAATCAAATATCATTTGGATTTTTGAAATTTGGGTTTGTACGTGACATGAAAAGGGAATCAAAGACGTCAGACCTTAACGATTTGATTACATTGAAATGTGTATGACTACTTAAGGAAACTGGGTATATGTTCTGTTTAATCATAGCAACTGCTGTGTCAAATTTTAATCTGAAAGACGTGGTTATTTAAATCCCATCTGACCATCTCCACAAATGTTTTGATAAAAGTAGTTCATTTCGCTCAGTGGGACTTAATCACTCCTGTCGTGCTGTGCACCCAGTATACGCTTTTCATTTTTCGTGGAACGATCGCTGCACTAGGTTTATGGTAACGCGTTGCCCAGTAACCCATCTGAGCGCCTCCAGTCAGCGATTCGATCGGTGCTTAATGCTTCGATACATTTTGCGCAACTACCCCTATAGCCTTGCTGCAACCTCTGAGTAATTCAACAGCTGCTTGATCATGGGTACCACGCCCGCTTGTTTTCCGCATAAATATCCAATTTTAGTATGAGACAAGATTTCTTGTTTCTATTAACATGTCTTGATCTTGAATTGGAAGCAAAGTAAACGTGAGAACGATAGGGGTTTAGCATCGAAAAGACACAAAGACGGGAGACAAACAAGGAAACAAAAATTTTATGGACATACAGTAGATCGTACTTTTTGAAAAAACATACTTTTTGTAGGTTTTTCTTGGCTACCGGATAGTATGACCAGACATTCCATGTCAGAGAGGACAGGTTGAGCTACTTCAAGTTTTACAAACTGCTTTAACACTAAGAGGCTCTTGTGCTTGACTAAATAGTTCAGTTCTTCTTGTGCTTTGACTGGTTGTTTCCTTGATTGAAAGACTCATACAGCTATTTCACATTAACATTTGTGATATCATGCATGATTATCGGAGACTGACCAATCAGCACGCAGCAAGAACTCAGTGCTTAAAGTGAAATGGTAGTTTACAAATCCTGTCATAACCCAAAGTGTCTGACTTGGATTATCTGGTCACCCTACTACCGGATTTAGAAATAGTACCATAAATGTCGTTGATGATATTGTGTATCAGGATTAGGGTTTTGGGACTGCCGGGGTGCAATTACATTCATTACCCAGCAGAGGGCAGTCTACTTCTAATACGCGGTCTGTAGTCAGGGTTTTTTAGAGGTCCTATCCTTGGATGGGCATCTTGTTAGTTGCAGTCTTGTAGAAATATATGAAGATATCAAAACTGGCAAACTGGCATGAACACTGTAATGGTGAGAGAAGTATAATCTTTGCACACACATACGCCAGCAAAATCAGCTGACGGTGCCTTTTCTTTGTTCTTTATCTCTCCGTGTTACTGAACTGTAATGGAAAGCAGTGGTGCTAGAGAATCAAAATCATACTGCAAGCTGTAGTACGGCTTGACATTTAGACAATCAGTATCAACAATATGACATTTGAAAAGCCGAGGTCCAAATCTCCCACAACGGAGCGCAAAAGGTAACTAATGAGTGTTAACTTCCTGTCTTCAGGGCAGCAGACCCGCTGCAGCTGGCTTGAGAATGGCTCTGCAGGGCTGTTTCTGCCTTTTGTTTATGTGTGCGTGCCTGACTGTGTGACCGCTCACACTTGAGGGTGGTGGTCCTTTGCAGATTTTCTCAGCTCATTGGCATCTACTACAACTTGAAGCACAGGTGTTATTTGTCTTTCAGGAGTTAGTATTTTTACATATTAAAATTTGAGGATGTGAAACACAGTAAATTTTATACAGGTTCTCTCACACAATATGGTGTGCCCAGCCCAAAGTGGGTAATCACTCTACCCTCCACTCTTTAATGATGTAGACCAGAGAGAGATGGATATTACCCAGAGGAAGGAACCAGTTTAAGGCAGTTTAATAGTCACTAAGTGGCATGATTTGGCATTTTTAACATTCCTGTGTGCTGGCACACGAGACTAGCATGGGCTTTGTTGTGATAAGACCACTTCCTGTGAAGGACCAGTCCAAAACGATAAATCCTTCATTTTCCATTTGCACAAGTACATTGGAATTCTTCTCTTTGTCTATCCCATCTCTTTGCTACAGTTTGCAGGGCACAGCACAGGCTCAGCCAATGTGTGACACCCCTGCTAGGGGAGGTGAAGCACCCGTGGACGTGACTGTTCTTCAAAGGCCAGGCTCAAACCGCCGATTTTCTGATCACAGGCACCGGAACTCAGTGCGCTGAACCACTCACCAACTCCAGGATATAAAAACAAGTGATGCTGTATGGTCAGTCAGATGCAGGCGTGTCACAAAGTTGGAAAAATCAGGGATGCAGTGAAGCTCTCCTGTAGAAGATGCTCCCAAGGTAAATGCTTTGAAAAGCACCTTCCAGAACCTAGGTGTGCACGTGTGAGTGACTGGTGCGTGAGTGTGCAAACAAACCTTTCTGTGGGAAGGTGTGTCCAAACTTTTGACGGGTACTGCATATTTTAATTTTATATTTCAATTGCTGCAATCAGGGTGTGCTGTAAAGTTTTTTTCCCCATGCATTGATACTTCATAGAGTTTCATCTCTATCTGGTATTGCAGTCTGTGAATAAATGCTGTCTTACAGACCTACACTGTCAGAAAAAAGGTACCAGTTTATACCTTTGAGGGTACAGTGACTTGTCACTGGGGGTGTACCCTCAGGGGTCTGGCAGTTGTACCCTAGCTGAAGGTAAATGTACCTTTTAGTTTAATTTAAGATACAGAAATGGATATTGACAGCGTGTAGAGCAATGTTTTTTCAGGTGCTATCTGTATATTCCTCACATTGGAACAATACAACATAAAATGAACTATTATGAAGTTGTATTTTATTATTTTATTATATTTACCACATAATTCATTGTAATAATAATCATAATAGTTACTAGTTTGGTGCCATTCTTGCTTGGCATCGTAGTGGATATGCAGACTACGACTGTCCTGGGCTATTCCATTTTAACCTTGGAGTGAGAATCCATTCTTCCATGTACGAGTGCTGACCTATATATAAGGTTGTCATTGTTGCTTTTTATAGACATAATTCACACATGATGACTCACAGCGGAGACCTTTAGGTGGCAGGACCATAAGACCCGGCGAAGCTGACACGTTGTGAAACTGAAACCCACTGCAAAGCGGCGTTTCAGGTTCGGAGACCTAAACCGTTGCATCCCTGCAAAGCGGCGTGTCTGTGAAGTCTTATGAAGGTATGAACCTAGGTAGGCTATAAGCAGTCCCTCATAAAACAGCAATAACGAGAATGATTATGGAAAAGACACCAGTTGCTAGTGAAGGAACATCTAGGCCAATTATGTTCCTTTCAGAAGGCACAGGGTTATAATATTTCTAATATTTTATTCTTTTTACATTATTTAAAATTTATTTGAGAGGAGTTCATGTGGTAAATGTAAATGCACAAATTGCACACTAGTACAAACCAAAACAGATTTCAAACTCCATAAGAACTGTTAAAAATTCAGAGCCTTAAGTGGCTCACCTGTGTATGTACCATTGCTTCGTCTTTGGGGTTTTCAGAGAGGCATAGATGGTTACAAATTGTCAGGATACGTTCAAACTTTACACTGGTTCACTGGTACGAATGCATTCACTGTCATGTAGATTCTTGTAGAGAACAGCACTACTCTGACTGACCTGGTTCTGTTCCAGCAGGCGTCCAGCAAGAGCCTGCGATCGGGACATAGACCTACAAGACCAAATTATCTGATAGTAATTCGTTACAGTAGTCCCAGCCCAATATAGTCACCACAACCAAATGACTGTGATTTGCGTTTTATTTTTTTTGGATTTTCGCTTTGAGCGGTACGTTTCCATACCACTATGGAATCTGTCACGCATATCGTCTTAATTTAGGTCTGTACCTCAATCCCATCGCAATTCCTTCCACATTCGGTAATCAGGGTGCATCTGGACCAGCTCCCTTGACAAAATCTGGCATTACACCGTCAAATATCATAGTATAGTGAGAGCAGGCTATCGTCCCAGAGCTTTCAGAAAGAAAGAGAAAAGGCCAAAGGCAGACCACTTATCTATCGGGATGTTTGCAAATTATCACAAAACAACTAGATGGAATGTCTTTGGTTCATAATTAAGTTCAGTATCCACAAAAAACCCGACAATCCGTTTTCATTCTGGTTAAAACTAGCTACTTTGAAAATACCCAAAGGATATGGAAATCTCATTTTCACACCCACATGTACAACAGTGATAAGATCAAGAAAAATACATGCCTTTCATTACCTTTCACTGTGTTTAGTCTAGTTCAAATTCAATGTTCAGATGCAATGATCTTTATCATTATTTCTATTTCCTGTGACACATAAGGCACAATCACCTACTGAACTGACATGAATGTAACTTGTTTTATGAATTACATTATAAAATATGGGACAAGGCAGCACTTGATATCAGGCTAAAATGTATGGTGCTATATAACCAATCAGAGCCAAACGCTGCCTTCTATGGTTCTCTCCTGCACTGCTGGGAGGAGGAGAACTTATAATTCCTCTAAAAAAATGTTAAAAGAGAGTCCAAGATCACAGAGGTCCTAGGTACTGCTTCTCCACCACTGCGTCCTTGTCCAGCTCATTCGCAGTGGAGGAATCCGGCGGACAGAATAACAGGGTCAGTTTGTCACTGCGGGGCTTAGAGGGTGAGGACCAGGGCTTTGGAGAAGTGTGGGGTTGAATAGCCTGATCCCACTGGCCAAGCTGGGCTTCAACTGCTGGGGCAGCTACTAGAGTGAGATGGGGAACCAGGGTCTGACACAGTGACCAGTATCTGTGAAAGTGAGGATGCTGGGGTGGGGGGGGGGGTCTAATGTGGAGGGGAGACGGCGGCTCTGCGCCCACTGCCAGGGCCTCGGTACCGCTCCTGGGCGTGCTTCTCACAGAACATCTCATCCCCCACCCAGAAGTGGCCACGCATCTTCAGACTGAGGCCACACTGCGCACAGGAGTAGCAGTCTGCGTGTCGGTAACGGTCCTCGGTGATGCGTACAGCCTGCGTGCTGGAGGAGAGGAAGGCAGATGGTCCACAGAGAAGTCGGACACAAGTGTGAGTCTATACACCAGTCTGAGTCCATACAGCAATGTGAGTCTGTACAGGAGTGTGAGTCCATACGGCAGTGTGAGTCCATACGGCAGTGTGAGTCCATATAGCAGTGTGAGTCTGTACAGGAGTGTGAGTCCATATGGCAGTGTGAGTCCATATAGCAGTGTGAGTCCATACAGCAATATGAGTCTGTACAGGAGTGTGAGTCCATACGGCAGTGTGAGTCCATATAGCAGTGTGAGTCCATACAGCAATGTGAGTCTGTACAGGAGTGTGAGTCCATACGGCAGTGTGAGTCCATATAGCAGTGTGAGTCCATACAGCAATGTGAGT
>JAODJU010000119.1:19660915-19685160 GCA_026776725.1 Gnathonemus echidnorhynchus | reverse complement strand
GGGGGGGGGGGTGGGGGGTATATTTGGGTCTTGGCATCGCTACTCTCCAGGTCAGGAGAGTAAGAAACCCGCCTCCCTTCAGTCAAAGCTGAGCTGCAGGCTCCTTACAGATGAGTGACTATGGATCATCTACAAAGGTTCTTACACTGGCATACCTCTAAATGCTGGTTGTCTGTTATCTGCTGAAGCCTGATTATAGTATGTATGCCGTTTTGTTCAGGGTGATGGATAATTCATCATTCCAGCTCATAGCTGACCTGTCCATCTGCTGTTTTCATTTCTAGAAATAATCATAGGGGACAGGTCCTTAACACATGTTCTTTGGAGTGATTCCCATTTCCGGTATCATTGGCCAAATACATAGCAAGAGTTTGACCATCTCGCCCTTTGCAATTGCCAAAGCAATGTATGGTTTAATGCATTTGACACAACTGAACTGAACTTGGATGCTTTACCTGAAAAAATGAAGGTTACAGGAGCAGGTCCTATTACTAAAACCAGCGAGCCCTGTTTGTGATATGTCTGTCTGGAGTGTCATTAAGAAACAGCATTCCATATGACATTGTGCAAATAGGCATCATGTCACTGCAGTTACAGGACCCCCCAGTCAAAGAAGCCAGAGCTCCAATCATGACTGAGATCAGAGGTTGTCTCCTGGGTCGCCTCCAGTTCATTAATGCCGTTCTTGACGTTCTTCTCACACTCACCATCTGCCTAAGTTTCAGCTATAAATTACATCCAAAAAAAAAACTGTAATTTTTTGCAGCTGTGACTGCAGAGTTCTTCTCTCCGTACAGCTACACGTTTTTTCCGAAGGGCATTATGGCATTTGTATATGCATTTCAGAGAGTGTTATGTTTCTCTGACTTCCTGTCTATTGGCTGGAGAGCCATCCTATCTCATAATTGTCAAATGAATTTCTCTGCATAGCCTGCGACATGTAAAACATCAAATGCGGAAAACGTTAAGGATGGCGACTCGGAACAGCTGCCGCCTCACTGCCAGCTTGCTTTGGATGCTCTGTAGATGACACCTAGAACCTCCTATCAACCCCTCCTGTGGGGGCACCAGAGCTAACAAACAACCACCATGTGGGACACATTTGGGATCACTGGGAGCGGTGGAAGGTGTTGAGTTGATGAATCAAGTATATATGGTTTGGAGGAATCCTTGACGTGTGGGTGGAGAAGGTCTAGAGATGAGGGACAGAAGACCCAGTTACCTGGGCTGCAAGTCTGGTGAGCCTGTGGTTCAAAGTTCGAGGTTGGATGCTGCACAACCTGTAGAGATACAGAGCAGGTACAGGTTGGAGGGAGAGTGAATGAAGAAGGTTCAGAGCCCCCAGTGTCTGTCTAGGAGGTTTTGAGGCCTGAAATATAAAATGCCAATATATGGATATATTAGTCACAGAGCATATCTCCAACACAGGATATTGTTTTCCAAGTACTTTCTTAAATGGATAATTATAATCAATATGCACTATATGGCGAAAAGGACACGGGCACCCATATTAATTAGAGGAATTGGCTAATTAAGCCACACCTGTTGCGGACTCAGTGTATAATTAAGCAAACAGCCATGTAATCTGCAGCAAATAAACTGGCAACAGAATAGGGGGGTCATACAGGAGAGATACAGGAGAGGTTACAGGAGAGATACAGGAGAGGTTACAGGAGAGATACAGGAAAGGTTACAGGAGAGATACCGGAGAGGTTACAGGAGAGATACAGGAGCGATACAGGAGAGGTTACAGGAGAGATACAGGAGAGGTTACAGGAGAGGTTACAGGAGAGGTTATAGGAGAGATACAGGAGAGGTTACAGGAGAGATACAGGAGCGATACAGGAGAGGTTACAAGAGAGAAACAGGAGAGGTTACAGGAGAGATACAGGAGAGGTTACAGGAGAGATACAGGAGAGATACAGGAGAGGTTACAGGAGAGATACAGGAGAGGTTACAGGAGAGATACAGGAGAGATAGAGGAGAGGTTACAGGATACTTTGACCATGGCACCGTCACGGGATGTTATGTCAGCTTGGTAAATTTATGCCTCCTGGTCAACCTGAATAGCGACAATTTCCAGCATCTAATGGAAAGCCTTCCCAGAATTGTAGAGGCTATTATAGCGACAAAGGGCTAACACACTTCATGCTAATTACCCTTGGTTTCAGAGTGAGATGTTGGATAAGCTGGTGTCCACATACATTTGGCCATAAAGTGTGTCTTATATGCATTGAACCATTTGAAAAGCAAATTTCCAAAACTCACTCAGTCTATGGGATACGTAGATGAGATAAGTTTGTAAGTAAGTACCATTTCTGTGCAAAAGTTCTTTGCTGGATTACATGAAGATGACTGAGTTTTGTTACCTAATACTGTAACACGTGATGTGGAAGCCTGACATTCTCAAAACAACTAAAAAACAACTAAAAATGGACTGAGTGAATTTTGGATATTTGCTGTTCATTTAGTTACTGTCCTTTTCCCACGCACACACACAATCTTAGCATGAACACCCACCTTCAGTCAACCTGTTCCAATCTACTGCTGTTCACCACCTAGTTGTTCAGTTCTGGTTTTTGGGGGCCACAGGCTGTGTCAGCCCTTGTTTTGATACTGATCACGCTCAACAAATAACACAAATATTCTGTTCTGTCACAGAATTGCACATTATTTGAATCATGTGAATTAGACACAGTGGCACCTTCATGTTTACAAAAGTGTCTTCAACTGACTTTTGAAGGAAAATTACCAAATTGCTATCTATTAATGTAAAACTGTAGGTCATCTTGCAGAACGAAAGTCTGGAAACGCTTTCTGAGTTCCGAAGACTGGCTTGCCTTGATATGATTGGCTTCATCTTCATATCATTTACAAGCTTTCTGCTGCTGGAATCAATGGGGGTGGGAGGGTCCTGGGGCTTGGAGCACCGCTGATGACAGCTGATTACAGACAGCTGATGGGTTTCCTATGGCTTTTGGGTGGAGGTTTGGAACAGGGTTTGGCTGTCATTGATGGGGCATAAATGAGGAAATTTAAGGGCCAGCAACAGCATTGGTATCTTTAGAGCCCTGCATTGCCTTGCTAAAGAGTTACATTAAAAAACTACAACCCGACTCGCCCCAGCTGTACAGCCACCAACCCCCACGTAAAAGTCCCTCTAAACAAATCTTCAGTAGCTGTTACCTCTTGGCTTTGGCAGGAGTATGGGTCCCCATAAGCCCCTTGGGGTTGACGGGTGGTTCTGGGAAACTAACTCTGGATGAGACGGGCTCCACGCTGCTGCTCTGACTTGCAAAGAGCGCCTCCTTCAGTATGGAAGACGGAAGTGCACATCACTGAGCTTTTTTTAACCATCAAACCCAAGTTTTTAATGAAACACAGAGCGCACACAGCAGTACTGAGCCAATACCTGTGATCTAAAAGATCAAAATGTACTAATAGGAAGGATTAAGTCACTACAACAGGTAATGAATATAAAAGCAGATACTTCAGCTAATATTGATCTTTATATGAAGGTTTATAAATCCATGCGCAAGCTATTAAATACTGAGAAATCAAATAACACAGCAGTAATATAATTGTGCTTAATTGTGTTCCACAGCACATCCATCAGTAATGGATGAACTTCTCTAGAAGAGTAAATTACATCATTGTTCCTCCTCCCACCTTTCTCCACCTAGTCATGGTACGTTAAGCAGTGCACATGTGTGCAGGTTGTTCCCAGCCAGCTGCCATACCAGCTCATGCCCACCCCCCCCCCCCCCCCAACTGTGCAGGAAGGTCTCTGACCTGCTCCGGAGGAGTGATCCCACCAGTGCATCCCGGACGAGGTGGTCCTGGCCTGCGGGGGCGCAAACACAGAAAGGAACCAATTAGAAGCTGTTAGCTGCTCCCTAATCCCTCACCCTTTGGGTTACACCCTAGTCATAAACTGCATTCCCTACATATAGCTGCCGTGGGTGCTGACACGAATGTCTAGCCTGGGATGAGGTTTGCTTTGAGGTTTCTATCCTGACCCTGTGTGGGACGTCCCCAAATGGACCAGGTCCTCTTCCACAACATGGGTGATGGTTGACCTGGGACCAGAATTCCACATCTGGCCTCCACTGATTCTAGAGAGGAAGTTCTGCTTCCCATTCTGGCTTCAACAATCCACCGCAACAGTATGGTTCTGCCAAAGCCCAGCCGCACATTTCTGGAAGTCATACTTCTAAGACATAAACTGAAAAAAACACCCTTATTTAAATGTTTAGAAATACTGAAGCAGTAACTGCTGTGTGTGGAGCAATGTGAGTTTCCCCTGCTGACTTTGTTGGAATGTATTAACCTTTTTTCATGGGTTAAGCCACCAATCATGGAGCAGGACGTGAAGGAGGAGGAAGCTCATTTACACAAGATCTTCAGACAAGACGACACTAACAAACAAAAGCACAGCCATGCTTTTCAAATGATCCTGTGAACTTATAAAGCAGTAACAAGAACCAGTTGAGATGTATAAACGAGATGATGTTTGTGCAGACTGTTTTCAGGCACTGTTCTGCTTTTTCAAGGATTGAAGCAGATGGCAGCAGTGGCGTCATTGTCATTACCTTGGTGTGCACTCCACAAAGAGCACTGCATAGTGTACACTCTATAGTGTACACTTTGTAGGGTACATAAGAAGGGTACACCCAGAAGGGTGTGTGCTGTAGGATGTATACTAAAGGGCACGCTCAGTACTGTAGTGTACACTACATAGCACACACTGCTGAGTGCAATTTTTAGGGTGCACAGGGCAGGGTGCAGCTGGAAGGTTATACTCTGTAGGATGCACTCAGCAAGGTAGACTAAGTACACTATGTAGTGTACTGTACAAATAGGGCCAGAGAAGAGCCCTTCTGAGGAAGCTCGGGTTTTTTGATGCGTGTAGCAAGTTTTTGATGATGTTTTACTAGTCCACAGTGGCCAGCATAGTTTGCTGCTATCAAGTACAACAATGCGTCCTCCCAAAGTGCAACGCCCACTCCCAGAGAGGGGGAGATTGATATGAGTGTGCGAAGTGAAGAAAGCCCCTTACCGGGCAACCAGCAGCCGAAGCAGGGTCCTGGAGCTTCTGATATTGTTCTGTGCCTCAGTGTTCAGCATCTCACTGGAGCTCTCCCCATTGATCTCCAGGATGACATCACCTACCCGCAGGTCTGCTAGCTCGGCTTTGCTGCCCCCACTGACCTGGAAGAGGAAAAGTGGGGCCGAGGGAGGGGGCACATGAAAACGTAAACAAGCATATACATCACCAAAAAGACAGCAAATTGAAACAGGCAAACGTAAAGATGTACAGACAAGAAATATATGGTACAAGAATCACCTCATCCCTGCCGCCAAGTCCTTACCCCAGACATTGCATACTCTTCTGAAAAGCACCCCAAAAAACTAGCCAAAACATTATTCCAAGACCAACGTCACCTTAAATACTGCTGCAATGCTTACCAATACACTAGCACAGCACAGACAGCTGTGTAACGTAAGATGTTTAGACCCATCCCAAGCTTACCCTTCTTCTTATCATGCTTTATTAGCAACCAGTCTGTCACAGATAACAAAACAAAGGAAGACCTGGCACATCAAATTACCAACCACATTGTCCCAGTAATGTCACCAATAACTTATTCTACACCCTCACTGCCCAAAATCACCCAGCAGGCAAAACTCCTGGATGCTGCTGGAGTGGAAAGAGTAGTGAGCTTTTCCTGGGTCAACCAACATGTCAAACCTGAGGTTCTATCCCACTCAGCATTCAGGGCTCACCTTGGAAACAATTAGTGCTTTCTTGAAATCCTTCCCTCCGGATACTCGGAAGCCCCAGGGAGATGGGCCAATCAGGTTTACTGTCAGAGGCATCATGTGACCACAGGCTGCAGCTCACTTGTCTTTACAGCCACCTGTGAGATGTTAGTAGAGCAGGAAAAAGATGAACCCTGAAAGACTGGCTGAATGGATGGGATACTAACAGAGATAAAGAAAAAAATAACTGTGGTATACGATTGTTAAAGAGTGAAAAGGATAAAGTAACATCCCTCTGAGGAATATACACAATGAGAACTCTTCAGGAGTCATGCAACATCATACAACAACCAATCACTTTCTCCCTGCATAGTCAAGTAAATGCTAATTGGTTGGCTGGCATACTCTGCTTCAATAGCTGTGACTCTGGTAACAGCAAGTAAATTATTTATATATATATATATATATATATTCCTGTTTTGTTAAATCTATGAGTGTAATCTATGTTTACACTCATAGATTTAGCAAAACAGGAAAAACACCTGCCAAAATCGGGTCAGAGGTGGCAATGCTATCTAAGGTAGCAGTCAGTACACCGGGTCTGTATCGGAACCTCAATTCCTCAGGAAACCAGACCTCTCCTATCAATCCTCTGGAGAGCGGAAAACACATGATTCATCCCTGGCTGAGCTTTCTGAGGCTCCGGAGTCTTGTGTTATGCTGTTGCTTGAGGCCTGATTAGGACGCTATTAAGAAAGTTCAAAACAATCTTTGCTAAAGTACTGTTAAGTGTTGCCTTGTTGGGTGCTTTTTTTTTTAACTTTTCATCACCATGGCCTGGGTCTGGTTACGCTGCAGGCCAAAATAAACACTGGACTATACCCTAAATAACAAGTCTAACACAGAAGATCCATACAAACGGTGTATAATCCCTGCGTGATACTTACCTAAAATTAAGACATTCATATTTAAATTGTTTGCTAACTGTTAACCATTAAGATTGATTAATGATGAATGGACAAGGGATCAGTATTTAACTAACACTTAGTTACTGGGTAATTCATTACGTGAGAGTGAACTCTTTTATTTGTGCCCCTCAAGTAAAGTGTTACCGGCACTTTAAACAAGACCTTAACCTTACAGCGAACATTTTTGTACCCATCAATGCATGTTAATTATGGTTAAGTTATGGTTAAGTAGCTCTCTGAAAGGGACACCAGCAGGGGAACTGAACCTGGCACGTCCAGGTTTTTATTTGCAAGGTACTTAACATTCTTAGCATTTTTTGGGTGGGGGGGGGGGGTAATGTATGATTGTTTGAGGTTGCTCTGAAGGTGCTCAGGCTCCAATGGAGACGTTGGGTTTTTCCCAGCATGCCGTTCCCCTAATGGTGCCTGAGCTGGTATAGCACTGCCCCAGCACTCCTGTTTCTAGGGACGTGTCCGTGACCCATCCTGCCCTTCTCACACGGACCTCCTGAGAAACAGGAGAAGCATGGAATGGCTGAGAGGACAGAGAGAGATCAGACTATGGCCAAAATGGGATTCCAGGGCCAAAGGGATAATATATCCAATAAGGTGTAGCGATAAAGTTTCTGAGCTGCAGCCCTCTCACAGGGACACTTTGGAGAAGGTATATTATATAAAGTTGTTTAGCTAGCTATTTTATCCAAAGGAGTTTATGATTTTTATCTTTATTGGCATAAGTCAGGGGGAAAAAAACTGTACGTAACGATATTGTTGAAGAATTCCGTATGAACCTCAGTCAAGTAACCCTCAGGTTCTAAGTCTATTGGCTCTGTTACCTGACCTCTCTCCTTAGGGACTGAAACAGGCACACAACAAGGGATCTAAAAAGTGATATGCAGCTCTCTACAGTGAAGTAGCATTCCAGTGCTGAGACAGTGTCTCAGTCAGCGTAATGTGTCCGTGCATCACTCTCATGTCACAATGCTTCCATACAGTGCCTTAGTGTATCTTACTTGTGCCATTACTTCCAGTGTCCAGTGGCCCCCAGCAATTCAGGACTCTAAACCAAACTCACACATTCAGGTCACAGTCACAAACTCGCACATCCACGCTGTCCCAGTGATGGTATTAGTCCAATACACAGAAAAGAGGCTATTAAGAACCATAATATCCACATATACCAGGGCTTGCGGCTCAAAGGTCACTTGATGCCCCAGGAAGACTCTTCTGCTGTACCTTTAACAAAACCTATACCCCTCTAAAAACACAACAGCATGAAAGGACTGGGTATCTAACTGTGAGATGAATGTGCTTCTTCGGATAAATAATGCCATTAAAATTCTTGGCAGAGCAAATGAGGACCATTTTAGCCATCTTGGCCAACAGACAAACCTTCATTTCAGACATTCCTTTCATCAAACCCCATCAGAGCAATACTTCTGTAAATGGTGGAAAGGGCTGCATTAGTACTTGAAGTAACAGCACATCCATCCTTAGTAATTTAAATGTGAAGGTGCCAGGAAAAGGGCTCATTGTGTGTGTTCAGACTGCATGTTCAGACTGGGAGATGTGTGACCTTCACCTGAACTCATTCTTCATCTGTACCTATAAAGAGGCAGAAATGGAAACACTAATGCTAAGTGGTAATGGCCGGTGATAGTATGGCTGAAAAATTAAAATATATACTTGTAAATACTTTTTTGATATATCCATCTTCTAACCATTTGTCCTGGACAGGGTCACAGAGGGATCTGGAAGCTATCACAGGAGCCACAGAGCACAAGACAGGGGTACCCGCTGGACAGAATGCCAGTCCATTAGCAATTACCCTAATACCAAGTCTCTGGGAGCTCACAGGAGGCAGATAGAACACGCAAACAGCACACACGAAGCAGAGGCAGCATCCGAACCACCTTCCCTGAAGGCTGGTATTTCATGTGAGCTAGTTAATATTTTCTCTACATTGTACGCATGACGATAAAGATGCAATAAACATCAACAAAGACGAATTTTCAATATTCATGGGTGAGGTGCTCCAATAGCAGTAGTTTCTAGGCGGGGGCACAAACAACTATAGATGCATAGCACAAGTACACTTTATAGAAAGCATCAATGTCGGAAAAACTGAAGCAGATATCAAAAGCGGTGATGGTACATCTTATTATCCCTTTAATATTTTGCTGAATAGAGAAGAAGTCCGAAAAAAGTATAAAGAACAGCATAGAAAGGCAACTTTCACACAGTTTAATTACGCGTGACGAATTACAAGGCTTTGCTATCTGCACTTAAAAACCCGCCCTACATTACCTTGTGCATTTCTAAAACTAATAAAACAACATTTTCCATTCAGATCCATACCCAATAAGAAAAACGGCTTAAATTAATGAAGATCATCGTATTACCTGTTTCACAGAATATCTATTAAAGTGACGTGACAGTGCAAGCGAACGTACAGAAATGGGTGCAAAATATTTCCAGAAAACCTACCGAATTGCTGCGGTTCGAGGGGTTAAATGAGAGGCACTGGATGTCAGTGCATCTGGTACTTTCAGAAGCGTAGATCCTCCGGTAGGAGGACATACGGAACCCAGAGCAAAGACCGGACCGGACTCCGCTGGGGCGCGTCCGGAACCAGGCGCAATCAGAGTATTAAATGATCCCGTTAATACACTTCAGAGCTTCCCCTACCCCCGTCGAATTAAACTCTTTGAATGACATTTTGCCGCTTTCTGACGCTGTACGCACGACTTTTAATGAGCAGAAGGAGTGCGGACAACATTCAGAGGCGTTTGTGAACGAGGGACCCACACTGTGTCCTCGCTGTATTGAAAAAAGAATGACAGCACATTAAATCTTAAGGACGCTTATTATTGTGATTTCTTTTTCCCTTTCAACAGCCCATTTGAGAAGTGAGAACGAAAGAAAAATCCAGATGAGGAAAGTATGACGACAAATTCAAGATGTGCACAGGAAGCACAATTATAAAATGTATTTTTTTAAAATATGTGCATTGCATGTTTATCTTTGAGGTGTTTTAGTATTTTATGCACTTAATCACGTGTATTTCGTATATGTTTGTATGTTTGCGTAGTTGCCATGCATGATACGGGAAATTTAATCCGCAATTTGGTGGTACGTGCTATATGGGTAAATTATTCCTGTGCCCGGAGCACTCAGGCGCGCGTGTGTGGATTATGTTTATATTACATTGTGGGGGCCGAATGGCCCCCACAATGTAATAAAAACCTGCAATTTTAACGTCGTGGGGACCCCACAAAAATCTGTGAATGCAATCAAAAAACTAAAAAAAGTGTCGTATTTAGTTTGGTTACTATAATTATGGTTAAAGTTAGGGCTGGTAAGGGTTAAGGTCGTCATGTTGGTATTAGAGTTTTCCCCATAGAAATGAATGAAGAGTCCCCACGAAGATACAAGGTACAAACCTGTGTGTGTGTGTGTGTGTGTGTGTGTGTGTAGCTGGGGCTGTAAACTCAAAACCTAAAGCATAAACAATGGCTTTTTAAACCAGAATCAAAGTCAACAGAGCATTAACTTCTTATTACTCTTTCCTTTTAACAGTCATTATGTTGCCAATGAAAAGACATATGTTCTGCAATAACTGAAATTGCAAAATTAAAAATATTACAGTAAATAATGCATATGTATCAGCAAATTGAAATGTGTAATCTGTTTGAATCCATCAGAATCACTGAGAAACAATACGTTTAATGTTTTATGTTCCGTTGTTGGGAGGTTCTCCGTCGTTCCGTAAACCACCAGCAGACACTGTCACGTGTTACATTCCTGTTACACCGGATCCTGTCCTGGTCATGAGTTTTCTCCTAGTATGCACTAGGAAGTCTTTCACAAAACTTACTTGATTCATTGATTTGACTTTTACCAAAACTGACTATATATCTAAGTGTAATATAATCCAAGATCCATTTCTAAGCACTTTGTGGAAGCTAAGCCTTTTGGTGACATTAAATTTCGTTGAATCATTTTGTGGCATGGAGGCTAGACCACACAGAAGACATTTCTCAAAGTCTTTGCTGTTCAGAATGAAAGCCACCCAGGAATTGTGCTGTTAATGTGTTCTGAGCCTGTGGACATCCACAATGGCGATGACATCACTTCTTGAAAATACAGGAAAGAGTTTGACTGGTTTCCATTGTTTCTATTGCCAGGTGGCGTGGTCTCAATTAACTAGGCTGGGGGTTTGACCATCCATCAGGGCATTTCAATACTGCTTCAATTACTAAAGAGTGTCAGAGTACAAAGCTGTGCACAGCAGGGATGTATGCTGTCATCCCAGTCCCTAGCATCTCTGACTGCCTTTTCGGAAAGCTGGAGCTCTCGATTATGGGTACAAGGTGGGTGAAGAGGCACAGAACGTCTCAGGTTTGAAAAGGTTCCGCTGGTTCTGAAACAAAACTCAGCTTCCGTCGGCGAACTGGAACACACCTACTGGGGGATCACATAGTTTCCTGGGAAAGTCCCAAGCGCTTTCGTCCTTTCAGATATACCTGCGCAGAAGAATCATTCGATAATATCATTCTTGCTCGCGTTACACATTGTGGTTCTTTGACACATTTGACACAAGAAAAAAAAACCTGCCATAACCTCATAGTGCTGGAGAACGATCAGCAGAGGGCAGTCAGGTTCCATTTCATCAAGGCGTTACTGAATGCTCCTCTACATGACCCTGCTCATCACCGTCCAGTCATAGCATGGTATGGCATGTGCATGCGACAGAACAGTGATCTGGAGGGAGGTGTTTTACCTACGAACCAGCCGTCCTCACACCTCTCCAGCACATGGATAACGTCTCGCTCCCTCAGCTCTAGCTCATCTGTTTTCTGAGGCATGTAGTCATAGATGGCTTTGTACCTGAGGGAGGTTGGGGGGATTCAGCATTTCTGTCATCATCCTTTATCCCTACATCACTATATATTGTCGAGACTCAAGGGACCACCTTAAATAGCTGTCCAACAAAATGCATTCCCTGGGTGTCCATGCATCCGACCATTGACTACTAGGTGGAGGATTGAGAAGAAGAATTACAAGACCCCAGCCTTAAGTATTAAACTGTCCCATTTTGTGATGTAACAATACCATGCCAGTGTCCACCACACACTAAAAGAAACCTGCAAATCCTACTATAACTTAAGAAGATATTGTACAATGCTTATTTGGAGACTGGACACACTCCAAATAAGCATCCAGGAAAGAACCACATCAGCCCACTAGAGTGACTCACGTTGGCCAATGGATCGGTGGGCAGCCCTGTTCAGTGAGTTCCAGTCTTGGGGGTGGAGTTCTGTCGCAGCCAATGGATCGAACGATGCTTGATGGAAAATCCAGCTAAGATGGGAGACAAAAATTGGGATCAGCAACAAAACCTCACCCTTTGGAAATTTCATTGCCATAACAAAGTTACAATCAGTCACATATTTTATTGCTAGCATGTAAATTTAAAACTGAAATGCAACGTAGTTCAAGCTCAATTTTGTCATAAAGAGCACAATGCAATGAACATGCATTCTTAACTGCTTAACACAGAATAAACACAGAATACACTCAAGGGTTACCTGAGGGGAGCAGGGAATCTGACGCATTGTCATTGAAGTGCTCATGGTTGAGCTTGCAGATCTCAGAGCAGGACTGGAAGCAGCAGCTGTATCTGAGCCCCACCCTGTGCCAACACCAGGGGGTCGGGCTACTTCCTGCATGGACTGAACTGCATGCAGTAGAGTGGTGGAGGTAAAACCAGGAATGGAGACTGGCATGTGATTGGGGGCCTCTTTGGTGAGAGTGGGCGTGGTTTGGGGCTGGACCAATGAGGGAGGTGCAGAGACTGGGGGGATGAGTGCCCCTTTAGGGCTGGTGGGGGCTGGTGGGAGCTGAGAGCTGTGGCCCAGAGTCACGGTTGCGGGTGAGGAGGTACCACAGCTGAGGGACCTGACGAGGGGCATCTTAGTGACCTGGACATAGCTGGAGGGGAAGATGCCGGTCCGATTGGAGCCAGGGAGCTTTCCCTCCAGCCAGCTGCTATCCACTCGCCGAAGAACACAGACCCTCTCACCCTGTGGGGGTTGGAGAGGAGGGTTAACAGTATTGGTATTAATGTTATTAATTATAATTAACAGTACGTACTCTGTTCTGCTGACTTGAAACATGAAAAATTGATAATATAAAGCGTAGGAACTTCAGGGAGCAGAATAATGAGATTGGGTGTTAATTAGGGCTGCATGATATCACATCACGATTACATGGCGCGTGCACAATAATCACCAGGACTTCAGATGACCGGCGTAAACATTTGTCTGGATGCCAGCTTTTCGGTATTATATGGATGTTACTTATGCCCACGATTTGGTAAGCAAATTAGTAGTGCACCTAAAATATTAAGGAGAGGCATATTGTGACGCCCAAACGTTAGTTATCTGTATAAATTCGGCGTGTCCTTCTGTTTAATAAACATGTTGGACTTTAATTTGCAAAAAGTACCGTCACTCCATTGACGTCTTTTCACCTTGTTTATCCACATCATCTCCTCTTACATAAGATGTTCTGGCTGCTGAGCTGTTCCTTCCTTCACCTCCACTTCAGTGCTTATTGCTTCCACGACATACCAAAACGGCAGTATGTGGCACGCTTTGCTAACTGAAGTTTTTAATTAGATGTATTACTAAATTGTGGCCATAAGTAAATGTCCATATCGGACAAATGTTTACACCCATCATCTAAAGTCCTGGTGATTAATGTGCATCCACTATTAAATCGTGATTAAATTGTGAAGAGGTATCGTGCAGCTCTAGTGTTAATGTGGCATTGTGCTGTGACCTTTTGGAGAGGCAGTTCCACAGGTAGGTCGCTTTTGAAGTTGTACAGGGCTACAGCCTCCCCGAATTCCAGCACCTCCTGTACGGGGGCCTTGGTCGGTGTCGGCTTCTCCGTGGGAGGGATGATCTGAAGGAGAAGAGAAGACGATGGTAAGAGGGGCTTCCATCAAAATCATCGACAGATCAGCGAGCCACTCCCATGCGTTTTTTAGTATGGTGGAGACTGAACCCCAACAGCACATATTATTAATCAAGAAGTTACTTCCTTGGCTGACAAAGTTCAATGTCGCCTGTAGGTGATTAAGAATTTTGAGAAGCACTATGACCAGTAGCATCTCCAGCACTTGAGCGTCTATCAGCGACAAACATTCTCTGTGCTATTTTTGGACTTTTCAGTCTTGCAGTGATGTTGGTATGTTCTACCACTCAGAGTGACTGCCCAGTCATAGCCGGTCCGGCTAGTCTGGTAAGCATTTAGCCAGCCAATCCAGAGAGCCAAACTCACCTCCACATAGTTAGCCGGAAAGAGACCCAGCCGGCCATGGTGTTCCCCCTGGTACCAGTTGGCATCCACCTGCCGATGGATGTAGACCACGTCCCCCTTCTGCAGGGTGAGCTCCCTGGGTGGGCAGGGAGGAAGGATCACAGGTCACGCCCCCCATGATGGCTCCACAGCAAACTTAAGTTTACTATAGTCAAAGTTTATAGATATATTTAAATGAATAAAGAAATGTAGCTTTTAACATATGAGTGTATCATTGTTGCCTTATTCAGTGCCCCAGTCATGGGTGGGAAGATGGGTATGAATGTTTCTCTAGAGGAAGAACAAGAGAACAAGAGAACAAGAGGCCCCTTTGTGCTCAAATGGAGGGCAAGGGTGTAGATTTAGGTATGGAACGTAGGGACATGTCCATACCAATACTGTGGGCGTATCCTGTGTGTTCAGGGGTCTGGGGCTGACTTGGTTCCTATCAAAATGTTGAAACCAAACCTACGCCCTTGATGGAGAATCAGTAAACATTGTTGCTAGTGGAACTGCTGCCTGAATCATCATGTCAAAGAGGGTCGGCCAAAAACACAAGCAGCGACTAAAACAACAAGCATCTCAGAAAAAACAGCAATGTGAATTAAAAATGAAGGACGGAGGCTCCGATCTCACCTGGGCAATTGCGCCTGGAAGTGGAACTTGGCTCTGGCAGCTTCCATCTGCGCAGAAACACAGATCTGATCAAACGCTAAGCTAACACATGTGTTAAAGGGTCAGGCAGAGGAGATACACATGTGCCTAAATGACCGTGGTTATCGAAACTAACAGAAAAGACCAAAAGGACGTAAATATTGTGACTGAATCCACAGTGAGACATCCTGTTCACACAGCCGAACCACAGACCAGCAGAAAGTGCAGTGGAATTGTGACGGATGATCTCATAAGAAGGGCTGTTTGCACATGTAAAAATATGCAAAACTGTTATTTATAGATTGTTCTCCTAAAATGAATGCAATGTAAATGAAAGGGTGGTGTGCAGCTCAGTGGGTGCGGATGGTGTGCAAATCCTGTGGTCGGCAGAGTGATGTCACTGTTGGGCCCTTGCGCATGGTCCTTAACCCTCAGTCGCTTGCGGGCTTGGCTGACCCCACTTTCTTATGCTTTGGCTAAATAACCAAAAAATGTTAAAATTCACCAATAAAGTGACTCAGAATGGCCTGTTCAGAGGGATGGATTTGGGACTGGATGCTTACCTTCTCCTTAGGCTTAGATGGGATTTCCGTGCATCCATGTCCAGTGTTGGGGCTACCTGTGGAAAATGGGGACAGATTCTGAAGTGACAGTGCTGCACAGCCTAGACTGAGGCAGGAAACCTCCACTCCCAGCCTCACATGAGGGAAACACATGGCAGAGGTCAGTGCAGTCTGGGGACCACCAAAAGGTCCACGTTTTTGCTCCCTCTCAACTCCCAACACTGTATCAGGTGGTCTTGATTATTTGATGTTTTGACTCAGGTGTGCTGGGAGGGTGCAAAAATGTAGACTAACTTATGGTCCCCCTAGACCAGTGCATCTTAAACCAGTCCTCGGGGACTTCCAGACGGTTCACATTTTTGCTCCCTCCCGGCTCCCTGCTAGACGGTACACATTATTGGGACCTAGGAGGGAGCAAAAACATGTACTGTCTGGGGGCCCCCGAGGAGCGTGTTGAGATGCACTGGGTTAGTGTTAGAGAACCACACTCCCCAGAAGCAAACACAGTGTTAGTTCAGACCCTTTGTAATCGCTCACAGTCTTTTCCCATTTTGCGCTCCAGTGCTGACTGAGTGGCCATTAGCTCCACGACAGGAGTCAGCTTCACCTTTGTTTATTAGCTATGTGATTGACGACAAACAATAATTCCACCTAGGGTTGACAAGTCTGGGCTGACAAGTCTGGGTTGACAAGTCTGGGTTGACAAGTCTGGGCTGACAAGTCTGGGCTGACAAGTCTGGGTTGACAAGTCTCATTCACTGGACTAGACAGCTCAAGGGTATAGCAGGGTTCTCTGCCATGCCACAGTGGTGCATACCTCTGTCATACACCGGGCTGTTGTCCGTCTTCTGCCCGATCACGGACCTGTAGAATGAATGACTGGCAGATACAGCCCTGTCCTCTGTTACGAGAAGCTTGGCTCCAGTGGAAGAGCTGAAGACAAAAGGCAAGAGGCAACAAACACAGTGCAAGATCATTTTAACAGATTGCAATGTAGAAATAAGCATAGCTACTGGCTGACATCATCATGGATGAAGGTACAGGCCAGTTACTAAACATCCATCCAAATGAAATATCCACCCCATACTTGATAAAGGGAGAAAGAACAGACTCACAGCTCATCTAGAAGATGGCGCTCAGTGAGTTGAGAGCTCATGTTTTTGATGGACCAGAGCTCAAATGTTAAACAGCAGTATACACCTGCTGGACCAGCAAGCTCAAGATAAACCAGTAAAATAGAATAAACCCCCCCCCCCCCCCCGCATCAGCTCTCTGGCTGGAAGCCCCACTGTATGCATTCCACATAGCTCCGCCCCAATTCCATAAAGTGAGGGACATTTAACACCTCACCGATGAGCTTGTGGGAGTTTTACTTACACAAAAATCTTGAGGGCCAAACGAAAAATGATTGGTTCAGAGAGTTAACCAATCAGAATGTAGAGGAGGTGGGTCTAAGCAACTAGAGGAGGTGGCACCAATACATCTGATTGGTTGGTCCCACGTCCTCTAGTTGCTTGGACCCACCTCCTCTACATTGTGATTGATTAACTCTCTGAACCAATCATTTTTCTTTTGGCCCTCAGAACATTTTTGTGCAAGTAAAACTCCCATGAGCCACTGATGAGCCTTTGTGCTGTGTTACTTTGCCTCTGGGATGTGTTATATGTATCGTGAGGGTGTTTGCCATCCACAGGAACATCGAGGAACGTGTAATTCAAGCCAGCTGCAATGATGCATTCTGGGTAATACCAGTTTGGCCGTAGAGAGTGTGTTTAATTTTCTAGGTTTTCTGATCTTCCTGCCATTTTGTACATTTTGAAAGTCAACAGTCCTGCCAGCACTGCTGTTTCTGATAGGGAGTCTCCGTCATTGTTTCAACCAAAATGCTTCCAAATTAAAAACAGGCTGCACCCCTCCTTGTCTTAACCCCAACTGTCTGCCCCATGCCTGGAGGGAGGAGTTTGAGGGATAGCCGGCACATCTTCAGCTTGAAAGGGGGCCCCAGCGGCTTTGTAAATCCATCAGGGCGTCAGGAGTCTGACAAAGATAATCAAACTTTTAAGAGATTTATTAGTCAGCTTTGTGACTCACTGTCACCCAGAACGCTGAGCAGACACATTTCTGGTTCATATTCCCCCACCCCCCCAGCTAGCTCTGACAGTACATGAACCTGCACCCTTCTGAAGAGGAGCCTGGCACCCTGATGACCATGTAATCAGCTTTCGAGTGGGGGGGGGGGCAGTCGAATAGGGAGCGAATGAAAGGCGAGCTCGGAGGGCAGGATGTAATGTGTGGTGTGTGCCTCAGAGCGAATGCTAAGAGGTGCAGACCAGCGAATTGAATCGGCAAGAACACGGCTGATATCCAAAAGCAAGCAAACATGCACGGATATCCATAAAAACTACACACATGCAGAGCTTATGCCAGGGGTCTCCAACTCCGGTCCTGGAGAGCTACTATCCAGTAGGTTTTCTATCCTACCTGGCTTCTGATGAGCCACACCTGGCCCTGGTATTTACCTGAGAACAGGTGTGGCTCATCAGAAGCCAGGTAGGACAGAAAACCTACTGGATAGTAGCTCTCCAGGACTGGAGTTGGAGACCCCTGGCTTATGCTGTTACTGGACAATTCAATTAAACATTTGCAGCTTTAACTGGATGTACACACACACACACGTTTGTATTCATTTCTTTGTGGGGACCATCCATTTATTTCTATGGGCATAATCCCTAATCCCAACCATGAGAACCATAACCCCCACCCAGCCCAAACCTTAACCTTAAGTTCCCGAACAAAACAGAAGACTTTTGGCATTTTTAGTTTTTCAGTTGCATTCATAGAGTTTCCCTTTGTGGGGACTGAAACAATGGTCTACGGAACATCAAAATGACAGGTTATGATTACATTGAGGGGATAATTGGTCGCCACAATATTATACATATAGTACATAACCCACAAATACACACACACACACACACACACACACATCCATCCACGCCATTCCTCACCTGGTCTCATGAACACCTTCCTCTCTCCATGTGGCCTCAGTCCTTGTGCTCCTGTCCCTCTGGGAGAAAACAGGTAACATTCAAGCCTGTGCCCACCCCCCCCCAAGTTCCTCACTGTTCCACAACCAGCACATCAAGACCCTGGATTTTCATGCATGTGTGATTTTATTGGTGGACCTTAATGTGTGCAACGGTCTTTTGTAACCAAGACTTCAATGCCCTCCTTCCACCTGCTACCCTCCCCATCCCGTTCTAATACAGCTGACTGGCTGAGCGTGCTGGTTTGTGGTTGTGGTATAGAGGTGTGGGAAGGGCCAGTGAGTGGGATTATGGGAAGTGGGCGTGGACTCAGTACCTCACCCTGGCCTGGCTGTCGTTGGCGCTGCTGCTTCTGAGATAGCCTCCTCTCCAGAACCTGAATGTCCGAGTCCAGCTCAGCTTCGTACCTGGACAGCTCTGAGGCTAAGCTAACCTAATGTGGACAGAGTGACAGGGGGGTTGGTTAACATAAACAATACAAGCACAGCACTACTCAATGCTGGCAGACTACTCATGCCCTGTCACTCACCTCAGTGGAGGAAGCACGGGGTCTGGCCAGAAGAAGGTCAGGAGTTAACTGAACCAAAGAATTAAAAACAAAATCATTCATTTATGGGTGATCTTTTACAGCATATAATTTGTGCCATTTTCAGTAAGTAATCAACTTCTACTCCATTCTCAGTCAACCAATCGCCGGACCCCACCTGGGGCTATTAGCCACACCCACCTGGTTCAGTCCGTCCAAGGCTCCGCCCCATTCCAGCTTGATGTTGGACACGCTGGCAGGCTTTGGCACTTCACTATGTCCTGGGTCACCCCTGCAACCAAAGCACATTCTTACTAACCCTATCCAGCAGTTCATTCCCCAGTTCACCCCAATTCCAATTATTCAAAGTCCTTTCACTTTTTGTTGCCTGAGAAATAATTCTTTTGTTTTCCTAAACATAACTGATTCCTGCATAATGCCTACTGTACAGGCAACACAACATAAGACGTATGCAGGGCATTCCAGCCATGAAAAGAACACTCCAGAAAACCTTCTAAACTGGAGTGTTAGATTTGTCTTCTAGAGCTTTATGTAGATGTTATGTCAGGGGTTCTGTCTGGGAAAGAGGAGCTTCTGCTCTCTTGACAGATGTTTGATTCCCCTCAGAGACACTGCTGGCCTCGGAACTCACCGGTTAGGTGGGACCTCGCATGGGCTAGAGGATACGCATCCTCGCACAAGCAAATCCTCTCTGCAGGAGGAATCTTCAGGGGAGGAGGACCTGGGAGATGTGGGGGCTGCATGGCAGAGGAGGTTAGGTCCTTTACAAAGGAAAGATCTGTTTGCGGTCACCGGTGCATGACAGCGAGATGTGAATTTGTCTACACAACGGTAACACTCAACAGCATTTATGCTTTTGACCCTCAGAGGTTTTGAAGGTTCCTTTGAAGGTTCCTATTACTTTTTGATGTATCACATTATTTATTATAACAAATCAATAATGCATAAAAGAATTACAGAATGAAACCATAAAGTATTAATTATAAAGCTTCTGGGAGTACTATTCAATATCCATCTATCCTCTATGCACTTATATCCTGGTCATGGTCAAAGGACTATTTAAAATGCATGAAAATATCATAAAATAATAAGATTATGAAAATTAAAAAATAACAAAGGTAATATTTTGCCACCCACTATCCAAACTCCTTGATTTTGGGTCCTCAAGGTCAAGCTCTGTAACACAGGGATACAGGGAAAGACAAGGAGAAATAAGAGAGATTAGAATTAAAGGTCAATCAACCTCGAGACAGAGGTGGCAGCTCCACCTGAGACTGACTTCCTGCATTCTAATCACTGTGTGTCAACCCTCTGAAGACCCTCCATCTCAGTTACCTTCTGATCTCTGGTGGATCTGCTTAAACATGGTCCTGTACCATTCCCTGCGCCTCTTCACACTCTGTGGTAAGATGGAGAGAGGGATGAGGATGAAAGAAGAAAAGATGGTCCTGGCTCAGTGTCTAAAATGCTGCCTTTTGGAAAAGACACAAAGGGTGCGCATTAAATCCGGTACTTGCATGCTATGTAGCAGGTGAAATATAGTATGTGACGTGAGCAGTATGTCTGAATCCTCAGTATGGATGAGACAGTAGGTGAACGGTACCTAGATGACATACTAAATTCTACAAAATTCCAAAGTGTGTAACCAAAGGCTACTGGAGCAGCCAACGAATGTCCCTCATTCAGAAATCTTTTGTCAAGATGGCGGAGGAAGTGCTGTCTTTGTACAAATTTAAGTATAAAACAATGCCCAGTTACATTATTTGGTAATATGCACATTGGTGCCCGCAGTGTTTGAATGCATTCTGTCCTTGTGTGTAAATACATACAGTACATACCACATTACCAATCGAGAAGTAGACTTCTGACAAAGTTCAGTACCTAGTGTGTAAGTATGCACGACACAGTTAAATCTATTGCATTTTCTCCACCCTCTTTATAAAGCCAGTCCTCATGTTTAATGTCAAGTTACAGGTGCCTAAAGATCATTATCAGAACACTGAATAATTCTACTGCATTTCCCAGTCTGCCTTTGCCCAGACACCTCAATGTTCCTCATATGGGACAAACTAATCCAGTGATTCCTATTTATTAATATATTATTATATAGCTATTAATATATAGTATGCCATATATATTTTCCCACTCACCAATTAACTTTCTTTGTGTATACCCACCATGTACCCATTGGCTAGTTTAACAGGTACCCCTAGGCAGTACCCATCTTTGCCTTGAGACAGGAGCCACATTTGTGTACAGAGAAGCTTATCTGCACACCACTGTCTTCCTCAGCTTTTATTTTTTGCACTTGTGATGTTCCTGTCAGCTTTTGACCAATTCTCCTCTGACTTGCCTCATTACAATAATAATTGATACTTCATTGATCCCTGTAGGGAAATTGTCTTTACACCTTCCACAACTTGCTTTTTTTGTAGAGTAAGCTGTCCCTGAAGGGCAGCCACCTGTAGGGGCACCCAGGGAGATGGGGGTTAAGGGCCTGGCTCAAGGACCTACAGACAGGCTGAGGCTGGGTTGGAACCAGTGACCTTCTGATTACAGGCACAGAGGCTTAGCCCACTGAGCCACATGCAGCCCCCAAAGCAATATGTTGATGGCTACAGAACTGCCCTTGACTGGATATTTTGTTGTTGTTTATTAGACCATTTTCTGTAAACTGTAGACACTGTGGCGTGTGAAAGAAGGGAAGCAGCTTCTGAAATGCTGGAACCCACAGATCTGGCACCACCAATCAGACCACAATAAAAATAGCTTAGATCGCACGTCTTAGCTGTTACAATGCTTAGCCAAATAGTAACTGAACATAGTGACCCTGTCTGGATGTTTTCGGTTGCAGCCATATGATTCACTGATTTGGAGGTACAGAGTGTTTGCATTACCAAGCGCGTGTACCTGACCACTGACTATATACTGCATGTATATTCATATTTATGTTAATATCTGGTTGCACCTAAATATCCACATTTACTTTCCAAGTAAGATATCTGCAGAGCTCTGAGCTTCTCACGCTTTTCTCCATGTTGCCTTTCTCTCTTGATGTTGTGTTTCTTCATTGTTGCTTTTCACTCTCACTGTCCCACCAACATCCCCTGAACCCAGTGTGCCAGAAAGCAGCAATACCCCCCTGGAGCTTACGGATCGAGGGGCAGTGGGCATCCCCGTCTCATCCACGGGGCCCATGCCCGAGAACTCCACAGGCCGGTTCTCCGGTGCCCAGCAGGGAGCTGAGAAGGGCTGGTGTGGTAATGTGGGTCTCAACGGGGACTCCAGTCTCGTGGTCCTGGGTAGATCTTTTATGACAGATAGGGGAGGGAGACGGGGACGGCGGAATGAAGAGGGTAAAAAGACAGAGGAGAGATGGAGGGTGGGAAAACAGGGAACGGGGGAAGAGGGAGAATCACGGAACTGTAGCTGCACCGGTTGAGGTGTCAGTGAGCCGCGCACACATAGCAGAAGGGCACCGTGAGGTGATGGGGATGTGGGGAAGAAGCTCAACTTCGCATAGAACTGGAAACTCAGAATTCACTCAAAGGTATTTGGCAAACAGAAAAAAAATCATCAGAATAAGTCAAAATCATGCATCGGCCGTACCCACTACGTATCGATGGGTTCTCACCTTGAGCCCGTGATGGATCATCACTGGCACCAAAACTGATGGCATCTCCCCCTACGACCTGCTGAGAGCAAACACAAATAAAGTGTGATAAGGAAGCTACACAGATTCCCAATCAACACTGAAGGAAATCAAATAATTTACAGGAAGCCCAATGTAGAAAATCAAAATATACAGTTAAGATTCTATGCATATCCACAGAACTACGTTTCCATAAAAAGATTATCGCCAGTTGTGGTACCAAGCATGACCTCAAGATGGCACTGTTGAAACTTGTACGGCAGTAAGCAAAGCAATAACCAGTACGGCGCAGTGAACTTGTTCATACTGAGGAAACACATTACAAGAGTGAGTGGGGAACCAGAACGAGCATTAATGTAATACAACCCCCTGACTGACTCCAAATATCTTGATTTCTCAACCCTTGAGCTTGACCTCTAGTTTCTTTTAGCGCTACTTAAAGACGCAATGATAAAATGACGTGCTCTATCATAGGCCATCTGTCCGGAAAAGAGATTTAAGAGATTTATTCGTTACATACAGTACAACATGCAGTGAAATGTATCTGTGAATCGCCCTTATTTGGCTGTGCAAAAATTGAAGAAAAAAGGTAAGTAAAGTAGGAGTAAAAAATTAAAATAAATAATTACAATCTATCAAATCAAGTATATAATCTAAATATACAATCTAAAATATAGTGCAATGGCGAGGATGTACAGACTAAAGTTATTTGTACAGTAAGGTGAACATGTGCAGTATATGTGCATTCCAGTACGTGGTGTACAGAAGGACCAGAATTAGTCTGAATTGAGAAGCCTTATGGCCTGGGGGAAAAACTCTGCCTGAGTCTCTCTGTCCTGGACATTAGGCAACGGAACCGTCTGTCTGAGTTCAGCCTGCGGAAGAGACAGTTTGCGGGGTGTAAGGAGCCCTTAAATTATGTCCTTAAAGCCAGTAAATACCGAACTGAACGGACTTAGCAAACGCTCCCCTGCAGTACCTCAGACTGCATCTCATGTGCCCGTGGCCTCTGCCAGTCCCCACGGAGTTTGACCTGGGAGATCCTGCAAAACAAACTGAAAATATTAAACACACTTTAAAGATACAATGCAGAAGAACTCCACTAGAGGGTGGTGCTACTGCGCAGACTATTAAAAAAGACTTTATACTGGATACTCTCTGCCTATGTGTATAACAAAAGGTAGTTAAGGAGTCTCGATGCATACGAAAAACTGCAGTGTGAATCATCAAAAGTGGTTTATCTTACATTAAATGGTTAAAACGACATTTAAATTGTATTAAACAGTTCAATGTTATATTCATATATCTCCACCACAACACACATCATGTCTCTCACTGGAGTGTCTAATTCGGAGCTCCTGAGTGACCAGTCAAACAGATCAGATTTCAAACACCCAGTCCCGTAATCATCCCCACTGCAGCTTCCAGACAGTTACGTCACACTGCAAACCACCTGACGATGAGTAACGTCAACGCATCCCAGTCATCATTCATCCGGTAACAATTATGAGTTTGTGGGGGTGTTGGCCATAGCATAATAAACAGAATAAGCCTGCAATTAAGTACAGCTCTTATTCAAAGTTTCTAGGATGAGTTTGCATACAACAGGAAAAGCAGAAACATTTGCGACAATTGTCACAGCTAGCTGAAGGTCAGTGGATGTAGAAGACATGCAAACACAGG
>JAODJU010000119.1:19637853-19660897 GCA_026776725.1 Gnathonemus echidnorhynchus | reverse complement strand
GGGGGGCACCAACTGTCTGAGTCAAGGCCTTCATAATGAAAAATGAAAATCACATGTTCCAGAAAAGATACCTGTGATGAATCCAAACCCTGAGCCAATTCCTCCAGTCACTGCAGCAGAGAGGTTCCTGAAAACTCTCCCCACTGCGGGCGTGTGACAGTTTCCTCTTCACTTTCCTCTCACTGATACTGCAGGACTCTAGTGACATTTGCTGATTTCATAAGATATATGACTCAACGATAAAGGAACAAAAACTAATTTTATTCCAGTTTTGGGAGAGGTCATGCCCTTTTGTTTTTATCGACTCAGGGACGTGTCACAAATTTGCTTACTTAAGTACCTATTTTAGAATTCTAGTAAAACCCTTTCAGGATTAAAAAAAAATCAGCTAGATGCTAATACAAAGTGAAAATTCTTACTTAAACTTGATCATTCAGTTTGTATTTATATTTCGGGTATCTGGCTTCTGCTGATGTGTATTTTGAACTGTCACCAAAATCTTTTTTGCATTATATTTCATTTGTCCTACCAAAATACAAAATTGATCTGTGTGTTTATACAATTTCACCATTTGGAAGAAATTTAGAACTAGCAATATGGAAAAACATACTTAAAAAAAAAAAAACAAATGAAAATCCACCAAGAAAGTATTCACCAAAAATACAGTAATAAAGGCTCAATAATTGAATGTGCCCAATTTCCTGAAAATTCACCACTGGTGCAGAAATCAACCGAAGCACAGTCCAGCTGAAGGGTCAATGCACAGTGTCACCTAATAAGGGAAAAATCAGGGCTGCCTGACACAACATTAGAATGACCTGCATTCCTAGCAGCTTACTGGTAGCGGGCTGCAGTTGCTGCATGGAATCACCCCCACGCCTTCCTCATCGTTTCCAGTGCCGCAAACCCGCCATGGTGCCTCACAGTAAATTTGCTTACTTTTCTCTTTTTTTTCCTTTAACAAAGATGAAAGTGAGACCCCAGTAATGACACAAAACACTCTTCTGGGGTCTCCCTCTTTCAGGGCGGATCTCTGTATATAGCGCCTTTCGTTCCATGGGAAATATTCATTAGCACCAACGAACTGCTGCAGAAAAATATCACCATGGCACATTTTAATCCCCTATGAGTACAGGCATTATAAGAGCGACGATACAGGTATGAGTGTTCAAACCAATATTAGGGCTTCATTATGCGTCTCAAATTATTATATAACTTCATTAGTCAATAATTCAGGAAATTGTTGGGGAGTAATAGACTAGTAATCAATGAATTAATTGCTTATAAAGCGGTTTGGAAGATGGATGGATGATTAGTTATATCACCAAAGTACTTATTACCATCTTAAAGTCAACAAATATGTTTCTAGCTTTCTCTTCAATCAAATCTATCCAAAAATGTCAGGACACGCTGCCTTTACTATTCACCATTGAGCTGGAAAATGTATCATCATATGCAGGACCAGGGTCGAGCCCTTCGGGGCTCCTTTGTCCCCAGGGGCCCTTAAAGAGAACCTAGGACCCCATCGCTGCTCAGCAGAACCAGGCATGTTGAGCTAATTTTCAGGAAGAAGCACCAGGCTGAATGAAATGGAGAAGAGTACAGATTAGCTCACATCTCCATGTTCACTGTCTCTCCGCATGTCAGACCCGGCACAGCACTCTTCAGCTGTCGCAGAAGGTTATTGTACCATTTCAGTCACCATCTGGCACCTGTACCTCTGAACTGGTCAGGCTTTAAGTCCTCGAAAGCATGCAAGGTGTAGATTCGAGCTTGAGGACCCAGAGAGACAGAGCTGCATAAAAACATTTATCTGTATGTTGTGCTACTTGAAATATAGGAAGTATCTCCTCAGTCGAGTCAAGGCTGGTGTCCATCAGAGCACATGAAAGCATCCTCCATTATCTAAAGTGTATGATTATCTAGACCAGTGATTTGCAAACTTTTTGAACCAAGTTCCACTTCGGATCAAACCAAAGCAGCCAAGTACCACAAGGGTAAAAAAATCCCAGTAACAAACTACCACTGGTACCACCGTTTGAGAACCACTGTTCTAGCTGTATGAATTACAGTACAAGAGATAAGAATGTTGAGATGGAAACCTTTAAATTTGGGTGCTACCTTCACCTGAATAGATATAGTGAAACAGAGAAGGTCCTTTTGAGCCGTATGGAGTCATTATTGAGACAGAAACTCAAGTTTATGCACGTTGATATTTATGTATGAAAAAAACAGGTCACTTACCTTTCTCACACTACAAAACAGCCTCTTCTGGGATCTGATCCAGCGACGTTATGGTCCCACGTTGATACACACAAAGCTCCCTGCTCATTTCCATTCATGTACAGTCAGGCTGCGGAGAGGACACCCCAGTAAGACACTTCTGATGGTCACTTCCTGTCACGTTCTCATGTAAAGCACCGCCAATACATGCACATCCATGCATCACAACCCCTCCTGATTATACCATTAACTCCCCAGATACCCCAACATGCCTCAATACTGTGGCAAACCCAAAGAGCACTTTGCAAACACATAACCTGCAGGTACCTCCAACAGTAACAATTGTGGAAAAAGAGATAAGAGATGAAGTCTACTGAGGTGTGGCAGCATATATTGTCAGAAATGAACTCTGACGGACATTCTCCTTAATCCTTCCAGCATATTAAATAAATCACACCTAATAAATAAGCACTGGACTGAGTTTTCATACCTCCAACTGCAAGTCAGGTCCTTGTAACTGACCTAGAAGTAGTTTCCACCACTGAGTTGGCGCTGGTTACACTGGAAAGACACTCGAGCCTATGTGTCACCGCACATCTGTCTCAGCTGGATGAGCTGTCGTCAGCCAGAGCGTCCTACTCGCCAGCTGAGTCGTGGCGTATCGATGAGCGAGTGGGCGGCCTCTTCCTGCACACGCGGAACAATGTGCTCGTCCCACACAGGCCCTCTTCACTTCCAGCGGTCCCGCCCCTCTCTCCCTCTCCGGCTCTCCCCCACCTCTCCCCCCATCCCACCTAAACCCCCTTCTTTTGACCTGAGACGGGCTTCCGAAGGATGTTGACCCCTCCCGTCCCGAATTGTGTCCCCCCCCCCCCCCCGTGATCAGACTACTAGCTGCTACCACATGAGGCAGAGGAGAATGGAGGCCATTAATCAGCATTTGGATACATCTGCAGGCTCTCCTGTCCTGTCACTTCACCGTCTCTCCCCCCCCTCTGCCTCTCTGCACTCCCTACCAACTCTCTTCCTGTTCTTTCTCTGCTGGTAGCTTTTTTGCGGCCTGACATGGGGCCCAAATCGGGGTGGATGGGATGGAAAATTAAAGGGGAGTTAGGCAGACCCTTTGGATTCTGCAGCCAATGAAAGCTGGTGACTCCCCTTTGGAATGGCCTGTGATTCAGGTTAAGCCAGCCTCAGTAATTCCTCCGCAAGAGCAGCATGTTGGAACTAACCTCTGGCTAAGGGAGCTTAGCATCTTTTAGCAGGCAGTGGGGAAGAAGAAGCTGGTCAGCAGCTTCAAACACTCAAAGGGTTGCAGATGCTGTACCAGAAACCCAAGGGTGAAGATGGTCTTCACTACTGCTGTTTATTGTGGAGGTGTGTACCAGGATTGCCAACTTTGGTCAGCTGGCTGGCGTGAGGTTTTCCATTTGAGACAAGTCTGCACTCACATGCACACGCATTGACATGTACGTAACAGTAGTGCCGATATGCGTAGCTCAGAATGACAGGAGAAAGTTATTCGGTATTCATAACGAAGGCACTTCCTTATCATCCCCAAACTATGACACTTTTGGGAAACTCACTCCTATTTTTTTTAGCACAGAATGCACTAATGGTTAAGAGAATCTTTGCACAATGATGCTTTTGGGAAATGGCTCTCAGTAAGACTTTAATTGGATGGTCCACCTACAAAGTGTTTGTAGCATATCAACTTAGTTGAGATTCAACAATTCATCTGTTTCACTGCGTCTGTAGATGTTTAACAAATTATACAGTATATAAAGTATTTATAACAATTCATAAACATATCTACATATTCTTAGAATAATTTCATTGAATTTGACTACTCATTCAACCGATGTCATATAATATGTCGAATCTCAACTAATAAGTTGTTGAAGTCTTGTAGATTCTCTATTCATCCTCTGAAGGCAGACTATCCAAATTTTGTTATTACTTGTCTGTCTGCCTTCCTGTAGTATAGTGTACTGCAAAATGTTGCAATATTTGCTAGCAACGGTGACAATGGTCAAGACTCTGAGGTAGCTAACTTGCTAGCTAAGTAAACAGGTGCATAATATATTGGTTAACATGTCAGTATCAACCGAAACTCAAGATGTCAGCATCAGTCTGATGTGTCAGTCTTGGCTAATATTGCAGTTTTATCAATATTGAAAGTTAGCAGCACCAGAGCTAAAGACATAATTACTAGAGCAATGGAGATGACTGCATTGGCCATTTTTCGTAGTGGATGATGAGGGATTTCATTGGTTCATTCATTTCCACAGCATAAAAAGCGATGTAACATCATTCCTAGATTTTTTTGAGACATGCGCCAGTTTTATACCTTTGCCAGCAAGTGCATTAGTTTCTGAACTTGATTCACCACAGACCTATGACAAGACCAGCCTACAAGTTACGGTCTGAAGGCCAAGTTAGACCTGTGATCCTGCAGTAAACTAAGGTGGCCCAAATTCAACAGACCAGTTTAGGCTTCCTGGCTGACTGCTTGGTCAGCTAGTAGGCAGTTCGTTAAGATGACTGACTCACCTCCGAGAATTGCTGTTGGAGGAGCAGCAGTTGACCCACAAACACAGGGCTGGCTGTGTGTGTGTGTGTGTGTGTGTGTGTGAGTGTGTGTGTGCCAAGCAGTATCCACCCACACAGCCGCTTCAGCTGATCACGGGAATAATTTCCATCCACAGCTGGAGGAAGCGTTGGTTCCCAGGCCGGCATAGAGCCTTAACAGAGGCCAGCTCTCCCTTGACGAGGAGCCTGAGAAAAGAGGACCCAACCCCCTTGCAACAGGCAGGGAGGGAGACAGTCTAGACGGGCGCTCATGTTAGCATTTACCAGTCCTGGACTTACGGGGCACATGTGTCTGTCTAAAGAGGAGCTACTAAGATTGAAATTGACCAGTAAGGATCCTGATCCAAGGACAGGGTGATGGCCCCCTAAAGTAATCACAAAGAAAGACTACATTATGATGATGTTAATGGTTGTATAGCACCACCTTCTGGCATGACCAGATGCAAATTCACAGAGGGGAAAAAACCCCCTTCCTCCCAGCTGTAAGTCACATGATTCTAAAGGAAATACATGACACAGATCGGTTCTGAAAGGGCTCCGGGCACATGTAAAAGTTTAAGTGCGGCCAGGAGTGTTGAGATAGCACTTTGCCCCCGAACATGACACCAAGACAGACTCAGGGGAGGGAAGGTTGAGACAACGTAAGAGGCGAAAACGATTACACAGGCATGACCCATCAACGTTCATGGAAGGAAAACAAGATATACTGGGTCAGATTGTTGTTCTGAGTACCATGTTATTATTGTTCTAAGAATCTAAAACATAAAAGATTAGGAAACAGGAAGTCTGGCCACACGTTCTGTGCTTATTTAGGTGGCAAATCTGTACCATTATGAAACTAAACGATTACAAGACCCTCCAGGTGTTTGTAACAATATTAACAGCTTCTGCCATAATTTCTGCCTCAGGAAGCTTTATGGATATTATAGAAGTAAAATTTTCCCCCCACATCCAGCACTTCGCAACACTGCGGTCAAACTGTAACACGGAGCACAAAATCAGCCACACGCCCACATGCACCAGGCAGCCCCTCTGTGTGCTGGATATTGTCTGAGCCCAGAGGTTTTACCCGTCAGTGGCTTCACAGCGAAGGACCCAGTCACTCGCCGTCACCTGCCGTCACTCGCTCACGTTCTTTCTGCTGCACTCCTTTTTTCTCCAACCTGTGGACCGGGCTTTGCCTTGCCATCCAAGATAAATATTTAACACGATAAGTGGTCAAAGGTCGCATATCTCCCACACTATTTTTTTTTTTTCCTCCCAGCCTTTTCCTCGTTCTCCTGGGCTGGTGCGACATCCACCAATATCTACAGCTTACCTGCGAGGTTCGGGGCTCCATCTCCACCAGAGACAGTCTTCTCGTTAGATCCAGACACCCACAGAATCCCGATGGCCCACTGGCCATTGGATGATGAAGCTCATATTTCTACTGTGACTAGGCTGGAAAGAAGAGGCACAGCTGGGAAGGTCCCAGGTCAAAGCACTGCAGACACAACTCTGAGGAACAGGCCACATTGGAGAAGCTTTTCCAGGCTGTTTTCCTGTTTGTTAATAAAGAAAAATAGGATGTGAAATAGGTGTAATTATTAAAGGACTAGAGTTTTCTGCATCTCTTCAGCTGATTTGCAAATATAACTGGTGTGACTGGCTAGATTTCAGATTGATTTCAGTATAGGAGTTAAACCACTAGAGGTCCTGGAAAAAAAACAGTTGTGTACATTTCCTCTCCAAATCCATTTCCTGTTGTATATTTTCAAATAGATACTGAAATGTAATCATGTCAAACGTTATAATAACTGTGCCAATAGCATATATATCTATAATTTTCCCTTATTGTTATAAATGTATGATAGCAAAACTCCATCAACAACTTGTTTGAGAATCACTCTCTAGATCTGACAGGTCAGCAGTTAAAATAAAGTTACGCTTGAATTAATCTCTGCGTGTGTGTGGATGACTGGGAGTGGAGAGAGAAGCCAGTTTGTCTGCATCACCTGTACTATATAAGATTGGCTTCTTTTTGGTCCCTGCCGTGAAAACATGGTTCAAGACCCAGATGCCATCCTCATTTAGTTATAGCCTTGTTAAAACTAGACCTCCACATGCAACAAACTGGCAAGGCACAACTCCAGATGTGTCATTTTATCAGATCAATATCTAGAGTTTCAGGTAACATCAGAATATACCCACATCGCCTTTGGTCTATATTTAAGTCATATGTAATGTGGACACAGGAGGGGCCAGGTAACTTCGGCTGAGCCTATTGCATAAGTGATTCTTTTTTCACTGAGCCAATCATATTCCTTGCCAACGCGGCTTGACCACGCCCACTTTTGCTGGCTTCGGATCCCACTGGAAAAGATGTCAGAGGCAGCTCATGTTATAATTATGCCACTTGACCAGTGACCTGTGTTGACTTTGCACTGCACCAAAAGCAAACACTTACACAAGTGTATTTGCCACCTCCCATAGCCGTCCAGGGTGGGGGGGGGCATGTAATTACTGGGTCTCACCTAGAGAACACTTGAGGACGGAATTAGCTTATTAGGAATTAGCTCATAGGAATGGCAAAGACAAGCCTAGTTTCATATCTAATTTTGCCTTGACTTGAGTCACAAGATATCAAAAGGAACAGAAGAAAACACTGAAAAAAAAAAGAGAAAATCTAATATGCATTGCTTTCAAAAAAGCCTTGAGAAAGTCAATTAAACATTGAGAAATTCCGAGTAAAAGCACCAAGCAAATATTTACAAATTGTAATGTAATTATAATTTCAAAAATGCATTATCCATTTTTGAAAGGCTAGCAAGCAAATTAACAATCTGTAAGCCCAAAACAGTAGTTTAATATAACAATGGTAGGGAGACTCCTTGTGACACAATCAAGTCATTTGGCTTAGTCTGGCCTGCCTCTTTACTGGCATCGTCTTCACTGGGATTGAAAAAATCCTCTGACTTCATTACCCACTATTATACATTCTGCCTCTTCAAACAGCTACCAGTCCACTGGCCACCTAAAGAAGTAACGGAAGGAAACCAATCAGGGAGGCTTAGAAAAGTCGAGAACCAATTACGGGCCAAATTCTAATCAGTCCCCTACTATATAGGGATCATGGGTGTTTCTTAAATGGAAAGGGAGCAGGGGAGCATTTGCTGGTCTCAAGAAGCAGCTGTGAAAAGGTTTGCGGCTCCGCAAACAGAAGCACCTGGATTACCTGGAGACAAGTTGACAATGGTGGCGCCAAGCAGGTGCAGATAAGGCAGATCAGTGGGGTATTCCTCCCCTGCCACTCTGATCCAGCCATCATACTCATCCAAGTCCTACCAAGACACCAGATTGGATAGGAAACGGCACATCCGAAGCTGCAAGCTTCTAAGCTCTTGCATATCGGGACGCTTCGGGCAACTGGATGCCATCGTCCTTCATGGATCCCAGCGCTGTAGGATCTCCCTGGCAGGACGGCCCGAGACTCTTCCCTGCAGACTTTCATACGCCATACTCTCTGCAGATTCCCCTCTCCAGAACCGCCTTGTACACAGACCCAAACAGATGCTCCCTGAGGGCAGGATTTGGGACCACAGTGCGGACTGGAGAACTTCTCACCTGCGATCAAACCTTGGGTCGTGGTGCTTATGAGATGAATCTGAGCAGCGCATCAATGGGCAGCTCTGGACCAGAACCAGGGTATGACTGGCGGGTCTGGGGGCAAGTTGACGGTGAGTCTCATTACTGTGGCTAAACCCAGGCTGTGTTTTTGCTTTTTTTTTTTTACTTTAATCGACATAACCAGGGCTGCATTAATACCTAGGTTATCCTAGGGCCCCCAGCAAATATCAGGACCTCAAGAAAAATGAAAGAGTGACTTAAATGGGCTACAGTTGAGTGTCCATGCTGATGATATCCCAGATAAGTTAATCTGTCCCTGGACATACCCCAGTCACACCAAATGACATGTATCATTATAGATATGACTGTTACATGTGTATGGGATTAGCAATGCAAACAACATGACTATGAGAAATAGTATGTCCCTGCTTAACAACTGTATGCTATTAAAATTATATATATAGCAGCAGATCTATGTCAGTATGTGCTGGAACCACTGATTAATTGCCTGAAGGCAATTAATTATCTGATATGTGTTTGGCTACCATATGCAGCGTTTGACCCAGAGGGGATCAGGTTTACCATTAGAACCAGTAATGTAGAACAATCTCTAAGGATGGCATTCTGGGAAACACTACAGTCTGGCATTTGATTCAGGATTTCATTATCAGCAGTGTAGAAATTGAAGAATCGGGGGGGATCTTTGATTGGTGACAAGACCATGGGCTTAGACTGCCGCACATGTGCAGCTGAGTTCTTCAGGCTCAAACAGAATGCAATTCAGAGAAAATTAAAATGGGCTTCATCGTGAGTGTTCTGCGCTTTTCTGAATTTGACTCCAAGTAAACGTGACTAAATAAGAACCGGGAAAGTCACTAGTGTGATGCTCATGTAAGTGCATTTGGGTTTCTGCAACATGATGAAGTTAATGAAGAAGTAAAGATTCTGTGGCTCATGCCTGAAGTCAACATCATTCTGATTTACCCAATACCATTAATTTATAATTAATCTCTTCATTTATTCCGAACGGTCCCTTTAATTTAAGGTTTACTGGCGAGATGGACGGTGCGGCTACCATGGAGACATCTGAGCTGTACCCGTGATCACCTGGTGCGTTTGTTCCTTTCAGATGGTGCCCACCTAGGTGAGGCTGCAGGCAAGAAGAAAAACACCAGACCCACTTTCTCTGGGAAGCAAATCTTCCTCCTGGAGAAGACGTTTGAGAAGACCAAATACCTAGCAGGCCCAGAGAGGAGCAAGCTAGCCCGCTCCCTAGGCATGACTGAGTCCCAGGTCAAGGTACAACACGCGTGTGCACAGATACATACATGCATACATGCGGAATGCCTGTCAGCTTCACCACTATCTCAACCAGAACAAAAGAAGTGAGCAAGTGTGGACCAGGCTAGGAAGATTCCTCCTCTCCTTTTCCCCCAGGTGTGGTTCCAGAACCGGCGCACCAAATGGAGGAAGAAGAGTGCCACGGAGCCCAGCTCGACACAGCCATCGCCCGGGGAGCAGGTTGCGGGTCTGTGGGGAGGTGAGATGGAGGACGAGGCCTACAACAAGCCCCTGGACCCCGACGAAGACGACGATGACAACAAGAAGCTTCGAAGTCTGCTGAGAAAGCAGCAGCCGTCTGCGCTGAAGGCACACACACAGCTCTGATACACGCACACACAGAGAAGGAGCACATCTCTGGCACTTACACACTGTGTCTAACACACACAGGTACACGGGTACACAGAGCCCCTCCTTATTAACAAACACACACCCTGTCTGACACACACACACCCCAAGGTACGCAAACACATTCCGTCTGACCCAGCGAGGCATGAAACACACATACATGTCTGACACACGAAGGCACAAACAGACGCATGATAAGCAGTAATATATTTCTGCCCTGTTATTACAAAGAAATGGCAATCAGACACACCCACAGCTATGCCCAAGGAAGAACAGGCGCCCTCACACACAGGGAACTCCATGAAGAGTTGATGCCTGTCTGCTCTCATTTATTTGTCCCACCCACTGGTCAGGATTAGACAAAACAGAGAAACTAGACTTGCCATCAAATCTCGAAGTAAAATGCACAGTCCCCTCCCCCAATCCCTTCAGTGAGGGCTAATCGGGAAGAGATCTGGTATATAGTTAGAATTCTCAACCCAGTGCACCATTCCAGCAATGTACTGGGAGTGATCTGGGATTGAATACTGAAGGTATTGAGAGCTGCACCATACCAACAAGGAACCACAACTGGACGGATCACATTGGGCTTCAGAGCAGCTGAAGACCAAGCCAACAGGACCAAGGGCACTTACAGACTTTCATGGTGCTTCATTTAGAAACAAAACTTATTTATTTTCAGAGGAATCTCCTCATGCAGGGGGCAGGTGGTCAAAGGTTAGACAGCGGCACTCAGTACCTTTAAATCAAGTTGACATTGGATAGTTTGGGCAAAATGCCTCCCACGTGCCATTTTTTTATGTAATCAATTTATTTTACAATAAAACTAGAGCAGTTTACCTTTGGTACTGTGTCAGACTGTTGATTCCTGTTAACTCTCCGCTGAGGACACCCAAAAAACCTGCTTCCTATCAGACATGGTCGTGATTCCTGCCATTTTGCCCAAAACATGGATCCTGAATCAGGCTGCCGCCATATTCTAGGTCTTAGCAAAATTCAGGCAGGAGAGTTCAGGGGAAAACGTGAGAGTGGAGAAGCACCTTCACCTCACCGAATGCACATACACAGCAAAACACCTACTGATAACAGAGAAACAAGAGATCAAGATATAACATGCAAGAAAGCATACAGAAAAAGCCATTTAAAACAGGTAATTAAAAAAACATAGATAAGCATAACAGAGCAGAGCAGAGCAAGCCCTTCTATGTTCCCAGGTCATTCAGATGCAGGTTCTGCTTCACTTCTGAGCCCTGGGCCCAAGGTCCCTCGAGAGGAGGCCCCAGGAGACAGTGGTGAGGGGAAAAACTCCCGCAGAGAGAGGAAGAAATATCACCAAAAGGAAGAATAAACTGAAACTGAATTGGTCATGCTCTCGCCCTCCCGAATCTCTTGTAACGTCCTGATATGTCCCGTTAACTCTACCATCATCCCCATCAGCCCAGGCACTGACCTTCACTAACTCACAAGCAAACATATCAGTAACATTGCAGAATAACTCAACATACTACACTCCACAGATGGAACAGGAACCACTGTATCCTACTATGGTAAGAGCAGGGTACTCTGGGATGGGAAGTACATTCAAGATTCTAATTAAAATGAAAAATATGGGTGGGACAAAGTCCGCTAACTACTCAGCAAAAGATAATACTGATTTCAATTTTAACAAATTAATAATTAAAAAAAAAGAGTTAAATACATTATTACTTTCAAACAGATTAGTTAATCCCTAAGACAAATTCATTACTATTGGGGCAGGAGCCCAAATAGCAGCAATAGCATTATACCTCTGCGTATCTAGAGGTCAAAGGTTCACTGATGAGAAAGGTCGCCACCTGCTGGCAGTGCACAGAACACACATCCCTTTTCATAACCAAAGCAAACTCCATGCATTCCCATCTGTCACCCTGCCCCGTTTCAGTTTCCACTTAGTCAACATGCTGGACGATTTGAAACTGCTGCTACCCTATGGACACACCAGAGTTTTGCCGCTCTAATGAACGCACAAACTTCAGCAGTAAGATTCTTACGGTGTTTAGACAAAGAATTGCCTCTCTGACCCAACACACGACTATAGCAAAAACAAACACAACAGGTGCATGAAACCATGGCAGGAATGATGATTTACCCATATAATGGAACTCCACATTTCTGAATGTGCCTGCTTGTGTGATCTCACTACCTCTGAGATGCCAGGGTGAACATGGAAAGTGAGATGCCAGGGTGAACATGGAAAGTGCGATTTTACTGCACATCAGACTGACTTCCCTTGTGGTTCCTTACTGCCGTAAACACGCGCATCACTGAAGCAGAGAACCTGAGAAGCCACATCCTGTATGCAACATTACAAAGAACAGCTCACATGACATCTGTAAGGACTACACACCATCGTCACCACACTATTTCACAGCACAGGGAGTCACCTCAGAATGTGGTTACAGTGGTGTAGCGTGTGGGCGAGAGGTGTAAGAGATTGTGTACTTTGCAAATATAAATGGCTATAATGGTTGAAAACCCTGAATCTATTTAAATGACAAACAACCATTGCTGCATACTTTGAAAAGTGCAAACTTAGTCATAATAGGGAAAAAGTATATGGAGGAATAAATTTAAAAGGAACAAATGTCGATTTTGTGGCATATTGTGAAAGAACTAAAAACAAAGCAGACAGAAGTATTTCGGTGACAGTGTCCACGATGTTCCAACTCAGACACCGCTCTGACCTCCCTTCCCTTCAACGGTGAAGCCCCATGTGTCCAGTTACTATGGTTACACCAATGACGGACACTCAAGGATCAGTGTAAAGGATTACGTTTAAGGAGCTTTAAACAAACACGCATTTGTTGCATCGAGTCCACAAACAGCAGCTCAAGACAGGTGGAATCATTAACATTTCATTTGGAACAGTCAAGAGCCCTAAAGATATTTCAGTTTGCAACTGCTTGACACTGCCACGAACCAACTGAATAACTGAGTTTGTAGCTCAGCTTAACTTCAGTCAGACGCTGTGCCGTGGACAAAGTCCCCTCGTGGAGGAGAAGGGAATAAAAAACTGAATCTATTGTGAAGTCATTTTAGACAAGATTCAGTCAATGGTATACATCACTGTAAGGCACCTATACAAGCAAGCTAACATCATATTACAACACATTACATTATGAAAAACAAATTTAATGCAATTTTCACAGCGTAAGCTTGGTCGTAATTACAGGCTAATACTATAGTACAGGAATGACCGAGTAGTGAATCAGATCAACATTATGGGTCATTTTCAGGTTATCCAACCCAAACAACCTAAGCTCCGGTTGAGAGGCATTGAGGTTATTTCCCGAGGCTGTGGGAATCTAAACAAGGCTGTGTACTTGTTTATTTTACAAAACAAATACAAGGAAGTCCTAAACATAATTCCAAAAGTGTGACCATTTTACCGCTAGGACTTCCACGTCAAGGAGAGCCAGGCTCGTGCAGAAGGTCATCTCTGAGAAGCCACAGAGTGTCATTCCCTCCACTTGGATACTGGCCTACATAAGCCCATTACCACCCACTGCGTTAACGATAATAAATATTAACATTCATGAGGTTTGCCCCAAGTGCAAAGTTAATAAGAACAGTGACGTATTAAAAACTTAACAGAACGACAGACAACATCCAGTGGGTGAAGGGGGAAAAAAAAAAAAATACAGTCAGCTGACCCGTAGGCAGAATATCAGTCCGCTGATAGCATTGCGAGGTAAATCTGTGGGGTTCTGTGCGTGACAAATGGAAGATTAAAATAAGGACAATTTAAAAAAAAAAAAAAAAACACGCTGAAGTAGGATTGATCGCTACAGGTCCACTGGGGCTTTGGGGGAACGATGGCAGGATGACGCTGACTGGAGCGCAGGGCCATAGGTGCAGCCTGAGCTGGAGGGGGGCACTTTTGCGTCTTGCGTTCCTCCTCACGAGCGGCCGCGGTCCTCATGGTTCCCCACCAGCGTCTTGCTGTAGAGCTTCTGCTGCTCCTCCTTGAACACGTCCTTCACCTTCCCTCGCTTCAGTCCGCCGTCCCTGCGGCGAGGCAGACGCGCACATGAGCGTGCATCTCCTGGCGCGTGAGCGTGCCTGAGGCCGGGGCCCCCTGTACTCACCACAGCAGGTCCACCAGACCCCCCTTGCGGGCGATAGCTGCTTTGACTCGGTTTGCAAACTGCACGGCATCCTCCCCGTCCTACACGGGGACACGCGGGGACACGCGTGAACAAACTGGACACGGAAGACCCGGTGGGGGGGTAAAGACGCAGAGCGTGCGCTCACCTCTCGCTGCATCGGGGGCAGGTACCAGACGCTGCAGACGATGGCCCAGCTGCTCATCATCCTCAGCAGGTAGGCCACCATGCCGAACTTGCTGCTGTTCCAGAATGCGTCGCCAAACCGGGGGTCGTACTGACAGCCAATCAGAAGTGAGGGAGAGAACGATGAGAAGACGGGACGAATGGGGAGTACAGTAGAGAGAGTGTGGAGGGCAATGGGGGCGGTGGAACGACACCTACCTTGATGGCCACGGGGTACACGGTGGAACCAATCTCAAAGCTGCCCTTCTTAAACATCATCACGGAAGTGTTGTTGATACAGGTACCTGCATGGAAACAGCCCATGTCCCGTTAAGTGGGACCCCACAGCATACCAGAACACAGAACTAGAGACTCTACCCAACTGAGGAGAATGCACTCTGCAGACACACTATATGCAGAAACAATGATCTATAGAGATCTATAATATCTTTAGAGAGATATTGTCAACCAGGCAATAATTGCAACTAGATACCAGGATTCTATTTAAATCTGCATAAAATGTCTGCCATATGCCACTAGAGACCAATGTGGCCCCCAGCCGACTCACCTTCAGGGAATATGAGGATAGGCAGTTTAGTCTTGTCCTCCACATGGTCACTCAGCCTGGAAGACAGGAAGCAGGGCATTCCACAATATAAACACTGCCTCTGACTGCAGTGTAGCTGTCCCACACAGCACAAGGGAGATTCGTAATGCAATTACCCACACAGCTACCATTCATTTCACAGGTCATTTAATTTCTTGAGTGAAACATTAGCCTGGATAGCGCTGACTAAATACTGATTTCTATGTGAAGGATGGTCTAGATGTTTAATCAAAGAAAAAGATAAATGGAGTTAAAGGCAAGGGGAGCACAGCATTTATGACTACAGGTAGTTCTCGCTTTCTGAGCTCCTGATTTATGAGTTTACGAGAATTCTCTGCAACAAAAATAAAAAGTTCCTATTCATCTATTTTTTTAAAATTTGCACGCAACTCAAACCCAAAACCCAACCCAAAAACACTGACAGTTTTCAGGACTTTGCTTTGTGAAATGTCTGGCTCTGCATATTCCATCTGCACCTTGAATGTCTTCGCGTGCGCAGCATGACCAACCCTGCTCCTGAAGATCTACCACCCTGCAGAATTTAGGTGCAGCCATCATTTAACAAACCTGATACAGAAAAGCACTGGAGCCGGCTAAGTTAAAGCTAATAAGTCTATGGTACTGAGATACAGATAATCAGGCCCTTCAAGTGTATCAGGAGTGCTGAATTTTGGCAGCACCTAAGCCCTGCAGAGTGGCAGAACTCCAGGAGCAGGGCTGGTGACCACTGCCTCAAGTCATATTTTATGATGGTGCCGGAATCGTACCGCTCCGTTTCTCTACCCAACCTGATCCCCTTAATACACCAGGTTCATTCTACGTACTGTTTGTAAGCGAGCTCCACCCGCTCAGAAGGGGCTACTTAAAGAAAAACCAACCAACCTCCTGAAAATCAAAGTGTCCAAAATTGACTGTGAAAGTTACCATTTCAGCAAAGGGTTTTTTTTCCTCCAAGGAATGCGCATTTGATTAAATGTTAAGTCTAATAATATGTTTGTGCTTCCCTTGCCTATTTGGCAAAAATTTATAATAATTTTTTGGCTGGGAAGTCATCATTTTTATAACATTTCTATGGGTGGAGTGGTGGTTCTGAAGCTAGGGAGCGGTTTCAGCAATTGGAAGGTTGCTGATTCAAACCCTATGAATGCCCAGAGTGATTCTACTCTGTTGGCCCCTTAACCTGCACTTGCTTTGTCCCGGGTATGACATTAATCTATATCCAGCCCTATGAGGTGGTCCTCCAACTTATAGGGAAATTTGGGGGTTGGTGGTAGGATTGGCACTCCAGCAACCATTTGGACTAGTGTGGTGCTGAGGTATCACCCACCACATGGCTGCACTCAGGTTCTCATCCCTGAGGTGGTTTGTCGTGTGGTGGGTGCAGCAATTTGGAACGAGTGAGCTCATAAAGTCAAGAACTACCTGTATAAAACAGAGATGCTCCTCATTTTACAATGTTGGGATAGCAATGTTCCATACAATACTCTCTACTAATGCTGGGTGATGACAGCATCCACACAGCCATGCTTCCAGTCTCCGCAGCTATCTTGAGTGTCAACATCACATACGGCATTTAACAATGCATTGTATGGTGTTCTTTTTCTGTTTAACCAAATTTTATATAATGTCTACCAAACACTCAAGCCTGTCATATCATATCATACTCATATTTGACTTTGGATATTTTCAACTTACAATGGGTTCATCAGAACATAACCCCATCAAACAGGTTAAACAAACCACAACATTTGTTTTGGCAAAAAACTGTGCCCACTGAAAAACAAATGTGATGTTTAAAGGACCTCTGCGTGAAACGACAGATGTTACAAATCATGACCATGTAGGAATCCATTTCCTGCCAAACATGTCCAATGAGCCCCTAAGCCAGCTCAGCAGACATAAGGGATGTTCTGGTACAGGTTAGACAGGGGGGAAAGGCCGCTCTGGGCCCCACCATATGAGGGAGAGGCCACGGCCCACCACCATGCAGAAACAGTGATGGGGAGCGGCTGAGCTTGCAGTAATACCGTTTGGCCACCAGGTGTCGGTCTTTCACTTCAGAGCGCTCAAACCAGATGTGGGGACAGGCCTTGACCATGGCCCTCTGAATGATTCCCATCAGCCCCCCATGCACCTGGCCCACCTAAGGGGAGAACACAGTGCTCTTAGGGTCTTCACAAGCCACCCCTCCCCTCCACACAGGCACACAGAACATCATTGTCCACTGGTTTGGAGTTCCCACCTACCATTGCATAGCAGCCATCACTGGCCAAGATGATGACGTCAATGGGAGATGTGTGATTGGCTACACAGATGCCACCATTCTTGGGTTTGTTCTCACTGTGGACAGAGAGTCAGAAGTTGACTAACAGGCACAGACCCCCGTGTATATTTACTGTGCACCTATTCCCAGCTGTGTTATCCATCCACTAAAGCACTGGTAGGTGGTCGAGAGATGATTTCCAATATACACTATAGTCAGGGATTGACATAACTGGTACGCAAGTACATATTCACCTTTAAAAGCGATACGTGCGGCAATCGATTGTTGTAACGGCATGAATGTGTATGTATTTTATGTTAATTCATGCCAATATGACAAGAAATTATCGTGCATTTTAACCTCTATACTGCAAAAGAAGTATGAATTAGCATATAAAGGTTAAAATACACATAAAATACGTATCCCATTCTAAATTCATAGGCATCAATATGGATTTGATCCCCCCTCTCCGGCTGTAATATCTGGCACTCTTCTGGGGAGGCTTTCCACACGTTTATGGAGTGTGTCTGTGGGAATTTCTGCCCATTCATCCAGAAGGGCATTTGTTCAATCAGGCACTGATGATGGACATGACGGCTTGGCTCACAATGTCCATTTTAATTCATCCCAAAGGTGTCTGATGGGGTTGAGGTCAGGGCTCTGTGCAGGCCAGACAAGTTCTTCCACACCAAACTCACCCAACCATGTCTTTATGGACTTTGCTTCGTGCACTTGGGCACAGTCATGCTGGAACAGAGAAGGACCTTCCCCAAACTGTTCCCACAAAGTTGGAAGCATAGAATTACCCAAAATATCTTGGTATGCTGATGCATTCAGAGTTCCCTTCACTGGAACTCAGGAACCTAAACCAACCCCTGAATAACACCCCCATCCCATTAACCCCTGGAACCCATATCAAGACATTTTGGACAATTCTAGGTTTTCAAAGCCTTCCCAGAAGAGTGGGGAGTTGTTATAACTGCAAAGGGGGGACCAACTCCATATTGATGCCTATGGGTTTAGAATGGGATGTCGTAAAAGATCTTGCCGGTGATATGGCCAGGTGTCCCAATACTTTTGTCCATATAGTGTATATTTGTAAAAAATTAAGGATGTGACCACAAATCAGCAAAATGGGGGTAATGAGTTTCTGACACTTATTTCAAGGGTCATGGGCTGAAACATTTGGGAACCCATGGTATAGAGGGTGACATTGAGTCTGCAGCTGATTCCAGGAAGCACAGGAGACACCCTGGATGGGTACAGAGGAGTATCATTCTGCCAAGGGAAACAATCACCTAGAACAGTCTGTTCTGTTTTTGGATGTTTGGTAGTGTTGAGCAACACGTGACAATCACCCTGTAACATGCAAGAGATGTTTTCAGCCTTTGCCTCAATTGTTACACAACGATGTGTTACCAGGATTAAAAAAACAACACTTGCTAAACTTGCTGACTGACATACCTGCAGACGCTTCTCAATATAAAGGCTCAGTAGCTAAGTAGATAGCCTGAAAACATGCCATTAGGTAAAGTGAAGATGCTTTGAGAAAGGAGCTGAAACGTGTCTTTAAAACTAAGCTGAGTGAAGGCCTGTGCTTCGAGAGACAAAACAGCAAAGGGTAGAAGAAAAGCGAAGAAAAATAAAACACTAGAGACTCCTTTCAGGAATGCCAAACAAAGGACGTAGGGGGAAATGGAGCTCAGACATAAGAAAGGCATCCATGTGTGTGCCCTGTACCTGTCATGATAGGTGATAATAGCGGTCAAGGCCCGTGCACAGATCCTGTAGCACATGAGATGAATCTTCTCAGACAGGGCGTTCTTCAGCCTGTGGCAAGCAAAAGAGTCATAAATATGCTGCTTAGAGGAGAGACCACCATGTGATTACTATCAATGCAGCTCCTCACATTAAACTGGGGTATGATTACTGTTACACCTGTGTACACACTGGAAAGTATGGATATTTAGTATTCACCAGGCATGCAAAAGACATTTGCTTCGATGATATAACACTGTACCAGCTAAGTATTTGTGTGGCCATGTGCAACCACGCACGTGTTCACCTTCATGCGAGAACGCACGCAGCACGACTCACCTCCCGCTGGGCAGAAAGCCAACCATTGTGGTCAGCGCCACTAGGAGACCCACTCCCGTGAAGGCCAGAGTAACCCTGGGGCAGCGGGAAGGCACATACGTCAATCCAGGCAGACAGTGTTTCAGTATCAGGCATAATGACCCATGATCATTGTGCCCTTGTTTTCAAAAATCCACAGAACGCATCCCAACAATCTGAGCTTATGACCAGAAGGTTGTTGGCTCTAAATCCACAAATGACCTCCATTCACCAGACAACAGTACGATACAAGACGTTAGGAGAGGGTGACAGGAAGCAAACAGTAAGCAACAGTGCAGCATTTCATCCTTTTTAATCAGTAGTTAGATTAAAGTCAGAGTCCTCACTATCTCTCATTGTTCAAATATGTGCAGTTCACAAGAGCAGCAGTTATGAGAATCTGTTCGCTGTGCAGGTGTTCACCAGGTGTAAATCTCAGCATCTTGAGTTGTGAGCACATGTGTCTACAGGCCATTGAAATATTCCGTCTGACCCACAAAAACAGTGTAACTATACTACTACAGTATGCACACATTTTTTGAGTGGCTGAGACAGATGGCCTGTTAAAGCACCTAAAAATGATGGTCTTTTTGGGAGTACAGCTGCTGACTCTTACTTCTAAATGTGTCCTTGACACCTCTTGAGCCACATTTGGTTTAGAGCTATGATATTCTCTTTGTTCATTAAGTATTACACAACCCGCTGGCCAAAAGCCAATTTAACAAAATGCCACCAGGGACATGTCTGACAAATTGGGTAGCTGGCCACATATCAGACTGATGAAGCGCCTAATCATTGGTGATGCCCAGGTCACATGACCGCTTCACTAAGAAATACAAACAGAAGATGCCATTACAGTCACTGCACAGGTAGCAAGGATAATGAAATTTCAATCTCCACATATCCCATTTAGTCTCCAATGACAAAGACAGACACACAGATAAGAGGAAAGCTTGGGGTCAAACCACAGGAGCATCCATGGAGCAGTGCTTGGGGATAGGAGCCTGGATCAAAGGCCCACTTGTGATACGATTACTCTACTATTCCTGGGATTCGAATATGCAACTTCTAGACACAGGTGTAGAGTCCTAGCCTGTGGAGCCACACGCCACCCAGGCACTGCTTGATGAAGCTGCCAGTCACCCGCTGCTGGACCACGCTCACCGTAACGGCAGCAGGAAGCCGTAGCGGATGAAAACCCCCAGGCCCCACAGCACGGTCAGCCTCAGGCTGAGGTGCTGGAAGTGGCAGCTACTGCGTGTCAGCAGGTTCCAGGACTCCAGCTCCTCGGCGGAGAAGCGCTTGGTCACCTCGTCGTCCACGATGCTCTCCACCCCGCGCCGGCAGAAGCAGAAGATGTCAGACACGTCGAACTCGGCCGCGCCGCCGGAGCCCAGCTCCCGAGGGCTGGCACTACGCCGCACCTCCTGAATCTCCTCCTCCAGGGAGGTCGGCTCCTTGGCGATAATGCCTGCAGAGAGAAGAGATGGGGCAGCGGGCAGGGGAGAGAGAGAGAGAGAGAGAGAGGGCTTAATTTGTTATTAAACCTAATAAAATAATAGCTAAACAATTACCAGGCATATCCAAGGTAGAGTCCCACACAAACTGACAAAAACATGTCAAGGTAATGCAGAGAGCCAATTAAGTGACTCACCATTACTATAGGGTTTATATAGAGGGTGATTCCTCTCCTTGGCTCCCCTCTCCATCCGCAGAGTCGCCCACTAAAACAAGAGGGAAGGCGGCACTGAGGATATCCAAGCAGAACGGTCAGCCGAAGGCTCACAGCGGGCCAGGTGACAAGACAGAGAGGATAGAAGCATGCCAATAAAAACACCAAGAATGTTGATGCTTCTCATATTGCTTGGTCCTTTCTAACTGTATCATTACAATGGGTTCTGGTTTTACGCTCATTTAAATCATGAAATTTTAATACACAGATATATATCCCCAAGTATATTATTGGCACTAGTCAAAATGACACAAACAGCATGTTATTCTTTTCACATTAAAGAGATAAAAATACGCAAAACACGATGTTATGTTAGCTGCAAACACTCTTTACTAAAACAGTAAAAGTTACACATACAAGAAGACACGCTTTACTTCAACTGACCCAGACCAAGTAAAAAGGTGAAGTAAACATGGTAAACATTTGATGACACACTGCAATAAGCTGCAAGATCAACTGTGATAACAGACCTGATAAACGTAAAGTAAAGCAAGGTAAATGAAACTACGAAATGGTAGAACCCATCCCTGTATCATCATCAGAAAGAAAGCTGAGGCAAACACACTTAGTCACATAGGCAACTAAAACAGATCAAACATCAAAGTTATTTTGAAATATTTACATACCAAAATTACCAAAAAAAAACAAAAGAGGAGGACAAGAAACTTGAGAGGACAACAGGATATTTCACCAAGTATTTCAGGGTACACTAAGCAGGGCTTTCGATAACGGGAATCTGTTCAAATGCCAGCTTTTCAGTACTATGTGGACGTTTAATTAAGCTGACAACTGTGATTTAAGAGTTTGAACAATATATTGCAAAATATACCTTACAACTAAATGTATACAGTAACCAAACTTATTTCTGCTTTAAAAATATTACTCTACCCTCTAAGCAAAAATGACTAGGTTGTACATCTCACCTAAAAATCCCTCCCTCTCTCAGTGTATTTTTCACACTACCTGCCAGCAGAATAAGCAGGAAATTATTGCGAACAACTAAGAACTGGGAATAATTTATATTACTGATGGAAAGTGCAGATGTGTGATTTAAGTAACCGCCCACAGACTGGAGATTACAGTTCCTGAAAGCACAGCAGCGCCCCCAGAGCAGAAAACTAACAGATCGCTGGTAGACATTGCTGACCAGACTCACCTCAAAGATCTTGAGCAGGGTCTTCATGTAGAGCCGTCGGATGCCGAAGGATACACCAAAAATGGCGGGAACGATGATGAAAACGAGCAGCAGGGTGAACCACACTGTGAAGGAAATGCCCAGAAGCATACAGAGCAGGTTGTTCAGGGGAAAGATGTACCAGGCCATCCTGACAGCTGCTGGGGAGGGCAGGCTGCCGGCCTGAGAGAAAAGGGGGTCCCCGCTCAGCGAGACCGACTCACAGAGGTCGATCCTGCTCTGGGCTTTTCTATAGTGTCAGTCTTTGCAGCCCGTACTTCCAAAGAGCCTTCATGCAGATGCGTGGAACGTGATGCCCTTTGGCCCAGACAAATAGGAATCCATCTCGACAGATACCTATGCCCGTCTCCCGAGACGCATTCGAAGGAATCCTTTAGACATACAAAGGGCAGGGGTCTTCAGGATTCAGTACAATTTACCTGATGACAAAAAAAAGACAAATACGTTAATCTCACCAAAGTGAGTTGCATACATGTTAAGAGAGAAAGCTAGACAGCCAAAAGGACAAATACAAGTTCAACTAATTAATTAAATGCTTAAAATGCAACACGTGTATATGGAGTCTTATGGACTAGAAGGACTAAGGTGTGTGATCTCCTATACAGAAACATACAAAAGGGCCATTAGGAAATATCTATACAGTCGAGCACGGTTATTACGATTTTCTGGGGCCGGCAGATTTCTTTCGTTATAACCGAATTTCGTTATATCC
>JAODJU010000119.1:19599126-19632779 GCA_026776725.1 Gnathonemus echidnorhynchus | reverse complement strand
ATTAATTTTGTAGCACTTTGAGATTTGTTTCAAATATAAAGTGCATTATAAATTAAATGTATTATTATTATTATTATCCTATTCTAGATCCATAGCATCAATATGGAGTTGGTCCCCCATTTGTAGCTATAAGAGTTGCCACTCTTCTGGGGAGGCTTTCCACTAGATTTTGGAGTGTGTCTGTGGGAATTTTTGCCCATTCATCCAGAAGAGCATTTGTGAGGTCAGGTACTGATGTTGGATCTGAAGGCCTGGCTCGCAATGTCCGTTCTAGTTCAAACGTGTTTGTTGGGGTTGAGGTCAGGGCTTTCTGCAGGCCTGTTAAGTTCTTCCACACCAAACTCACCCAACCATGTGTTCTTGGACCATGCTTGATGCACTGGGGCACAGTCATGCTGGAACAGAAAAGGGCCTTCCCCAAACTGTTCCCATAAAGTTGGAAGCACAGAATTACCCAAAATGTCTTGGTTTACTGAAGCATTAAAAATTTCCTTCACTGAAATTAAGGGACCTAGCCCAACCCCTGAAAAACAACCCCATACCATTATCCCTCCTCCACTAAAATGTACAGTTGACATAATGCAGTCAGGCAGGTAATATTCTCTTGGCATCTACCAAACCCAGACTGGTCCATCAGACTGCCAGACAGAGAAGTATGATTCATCAATCCACAGAACATGTTTCCATTGTTCCATAATCTAGAGGCAGTGTGCTTTACACCACTCCATCCAACACTTGGCACTGCACTTGGTGATATGAGGTTTGCACGCAGCTGCTCGGCCATGGAAGCCCATTCCATGAAGCTCCCAGTGCAGTTTTTGTGCTGCGGTTAATGCCAGAGGAAGTTTGGAACTCTATCTTCCTCAGCACTCTGTGACCCTGCTACTTTACATGGTCTGCCACTCCGTGGCAGCTTCTCATTCCCAAACGCTTCCACTTTGCAATAATACCACTTACAATTCAGGTTTTACTGGAATCTCAAGACAAACCAGTTCATCTGAAATTGTATAGAGGTATAAAGGACAGAATTCACACTGTGCTCTGCAGGGAGCACTGGCCATCTAGGACGGGTGCAGCAGCAGATCTTGGCTATACAGTTGGCACTTACTCGTGATTTTCAGTTTAAAATGATCATCCCCCCCACTGTAAAGCTGCAGCCTGGGACTTCCGATTCACCATCTGAAGAGACAACAGTTACGTGTTGCTTAGCTTCCTTCCACGTAACGTCTATCAGCATATATGTCTGAGGCCCCATAAGGTTACAAATCCTGATTGCCTATTGGGACCTAACAATGCAAGCAGCCATAGGGCACCACGTTTAGCTGGTGTAAAAGCGACCGCGCTGCCAGCTGTATAATGGTACAATGTATATCCAACTTGTAATACCCATACTACTTGATAGTGATGTTATGTATTTAATATAATTTTGTCATTGTTTTGTGTGTACTCCTATAAAACATGTTTCTGCTATTGAGGCAGTACAGCTGCAGTATACTGTATAAGTTTTATAGCGTGTATGAAATTCAGAAATCACCCAGGTTGCCTTACATCCAATTGGACAGAACACAACCCAGGTGTTAAGTGATACATACCTGTACTGTGATCTCAGTATCAATGAACCCCCCCCCAAGTTGAAACCAAAAAGGGTCAGTAACCTAGAGCCACCCCAGCTGTAATGACCCCAAAAGGTGAGCCATGTCACCAGGCTGAATACAATGCATCAGGCATGTAGCCATGTAGTAAAATAATGGGTTTGAACCAACCCCCCCCCAAAGAAATCTGTTTGCTACCAATCAGGTGCATTTGCAGGTAGTGAAATGAGCTTGAACCCCCCAAAAAATTTGCTCCCACCACCCAGTCACCCAAACTGACTGAGGGACACCCCCCAATTTTTTCCAAATACACACACCTCCCTAAATCAATCTTTAGGGCTTAGGTCAGATGGACACTATATAAATAGTCCGACAAGGAAATTGAAATAGTCAAAACATTTAATTCACAACAGGTTCACTCATAAATAGCTAAACATTTAAAAATTAACATTCATAATAATGCTGTAGAAAGTTTCATTAAAGTGATACGTACTCTGAAGTGGTTGAAGACCAATTTAGAGTAATTCATCACCCGATGAAATCCTGCATCCAAACCACAACACCAGTTCAGTCAAACTTTGAGGTGGTTTTAAGCAGAGTAACGCAAGCGATGGAGACCTACCATGAGGAATCTCATCACAATGCATCTCAGATGTAAACCGAAATTATCAACTGTATCAAGACTCAGACCTTCATATTAACCAAAAAGTGCAAACTCGCTTTGAAAGGAGAACTAGCTTTAACTGACAGAGGCCACAAAAGCACCAGTAAAATCAGGAAAGAATTGTCCTCCAGGAACCCGGAAGCCACGGTGAAGGACGGCTGCTTTACAGGAGCTCTCGATAAGGGTCAGTCATGCTAGCAGAAGGGCAGGATGTGCTGCAGTCCACTCCAGCTCTGGATGGCTGGGTAGCTATCAAATGAGCAGTTCAGCCCATTCTGGGTGCCACTGGGCTGGAGACACCATGAGCCATCGTGCAGAGGTTTTCTAATATAATTAGGGTGCTGTGCAGAGGCCCAGTAGACTGCCTCAGGGTCTACGCAGACAAAGACACGGTAGTTCTGGCCCCTGTTATTGTCCCATAGGGGCTCAGCAAAAGCAGCAGAGCGATAGGAGACACAGAATTCGATGCACTTCTCAGGGTCAAGGTTGTGAGGGAGATGGATGTCAAAGGCAAAGGTGTCCGTTTCTCCGCCAGCTCCAGCACGCTGTTGCAGGTAGGTGCAGGGAACGTCATGATAGCTGCACCAGGAGTCAAAGGTGATGCGGACGTGCACGGCCTTCTCGAAGCCGGCGTTCCTCACCCGCACCGTGCCGCTGAGCCCTCGCGGCGTCACGCTGCAGCTCTCCAGGTGGACCATGCCTCCGGCCAAGCGCGCACGGAATGCTGGGAAATCCATCCAGGGCTGAGGGAAACCCAGCTGCAGGCGGCAGGCTCTCTGGTCCACGGAGCCGGGCACGGCAGCCCTGTCAGTGCACCCCAAGGGCTTTGCAACAACACCAAAGTCTCGCAGAGGGGGACTCGCGTCATCCTCCGTCTCGAAGAAGCGTATCGCCGTCAGCGACAGTCCCAGAGCGTCGGCGAACACCACGTTCTTCTTCCTCGCGCTCCCCCCGCCCGTTCTGATGATGCTGACTGGGGTCTTGACCGCTGTCTGATTCCTTGAAGGGAGGGGACCAGTCTCAGGCTCCCGCCACCTCTGCTGGGGGGGGTAGCACTGTGGCTGGGTCTTCAGAGGGGATACAGCCAGCAGGCGGTGCAAGGGAGGGCTCTGACTCAGGCACAGCTTAACAGCAAGGTCCACTGGCATGGCCTGCTGGTGATACGTGTGCCCACCAAACACCTGCAGCACCCTAGAGGAGTGGAGGGCAACAATAAGCAACATACCCTTAGATGGACATACACCATAGTCTTTAAGTGGGTATGGGTGCAGTCATCTTAATGCAAACATACTCCCCACCCAACTACAGGCTATTTATGACAGTCCAAGGCAAAATGTTACATGCTTACTTTGTGCAGTTCATCTTCACCAGTCGGTGCCTAACCGGGAGTTTCACTTAATCAGAAACACCTGAAAATTAAAACGCTAATTAAAAACACTGGTTAAAAAAAAATATATATATTCAAAACAGGAGTAGAGAGTTTTCAAAACTATCGACCAATTTCGGTAATACAAATTGCCTACAAAAATACTGCGCGGAAGAGGGTCTAATCCGTGACAGCTTGCAAACAGGGATAACAATGAAGTGGTGCGGCAATTTGGACGTCATGGAAATACACCAGACCCGATAGGAGCTATCCTAAGTAACGTTAGACTAAATAAAGCCGCGCTAGTAACATAATAAATTGGGCCCTTTCATACATTTTGTTTATGCATTGCGTAGCTAGCGGAGTACTAGAGAATAAGTGAGGCGCATTAATCTCATAAAACAATGAAAATTCGCGTCAATTCAGCAAAATCTAAGAGCAGAAAGTTATAACATCCCGAAGTTTCAAAGTATCCGTCATCAATAGCTCTACGGTATGAAAAACAAACAAAGCTTGTCTGCCGCACAACATACACAATTCATGACATATTTCGCATTATTTGTTCACAAAATATATGGAAAGATCAAACAAATGCAAAACCATTAGAAATATGCACAAAGCTAAAATCCCTAACCGGTAACTTACAAATTTCTCCTCCGAGCCCAGGAAAAAAATGCAAGCGACCTCAAATCCAATGGGTGCCAAAAATTTTGTGAAACAAACAATAAAATGAAATGAGGAATAAGCCGTAAAGTCGAGCCGTCGTATCGGGTGCAAAGCTTCAAAGTGCATCTGCAGTCGGCTCATTTTAAAGTTACCTAAAGGGCGTTGAGTTCCCCAGCTGTTGTCCCTACACGTGAACGTCGCTTCGCAACCAATGGGCTGTACCCTCTCAACGCCATTGGCCAATCAGAGCATTCCAGAGAATGAGCCAAGTGGTGATCGCGCGGTGAGAGAGCATAGCTCCGGATCTACGGAGAATGCTTCGCTGATGAATCATGACAAATGTATTGCCGTCCCAAAGCCAAGAAGTTCGGTCCGTCCCGTTTTATCTCGTAATGTCCTAGCTCTCACCTTATGAAATAGGGACGCTGTCTACGCCGTGAAACTATTAAGGTTGTGGCAACCTAAACCAGCAACAGATTAACATACTATAATTAGTAACATGTTCCAATGCAATATCTCTGCATTAGAACAGGTTGTGTGGTATGTCTGTAATGGATTATTTCAATTTGCTACACACATTCAACAGACATTGTTAGGATATGGAAATAGTAAATTAAAGCATTTTAACTAATAAACCAAATTTGCTAAAATACAGGGGAAATCATATATTTTCAATCACTTATCTGGCTTTTAAACTACCTATAAACATTTAAATCAAAAGTATTGGATGCCCCAGTGTTCAGTTGACTGACATTAGGGGTGCTGTAAGGGGGGGGTTACGATAATTCTGTAGTAACCCTTGAGTGTAACCCTTGAGTGTAAGGGCGTAGTTTTAGTTTCAGCATTGGTAGGGGCCAAATTAGCTCCAACTCCCCTGCCCCCCAAAACACACGCGGTACTCCCACAATATTAGTATGGACATTCCCATGGGGCCTCTCTAGAGGTAACCCTAATTGATACACAACTTTTAAAAAATCATAAGTCACATAAAATCACATGTTTTTTTGCACCCAGATAAATATTTGTATTTGTTAGTTTTGTTAAGTGGTTGTCGAATATTGTATCCAACATTGATTTACGTCATTCCGTTGTTTAGTGCACATTCGGCTTTTGCACAGATTATCACCTGGAAGAAGTGTTCTAAAATGGAACAGGGACACCAGACCTGGAGTAATGGTCATCTCAGCTTGGCAGACACAGATGCTTTCCTGCCAGCAAGAACAGTATGGTCCATTCCACAAATGCTGTTTTCTAGAGGGGCACAAACATATAGTTCCAATGATACTCTTTTTATTTGGAGATGTAATTGTAAAATTTGGCAGCAACCCAGAATCTTGGTGAGGCGTTTGAAGGCTTGATGTATGTCGTATTGCTATACAAAAAATACAGTAGAATTTCTGAGCCCAAGTTCTAATGTAAAGTCGAATCATCCATTCATCCATCTATCCATCCATCTTCTGACTGCTTATCCTGGAAAGTGTTGCAGAGTATTATTATTATTATTATTATTATTATTATTATTATTATTATTATATACAATATTTTTATGCTAGATGACTTGAGTGGCAGTGGAAGAGTTTACATAGTAATCTGTGGGAGTGGGCCAACTCTTGATTTTGTCATGACTCAGGTGACAAAAATGCTTCAGCCATGTTCCACAGCCTTGTGAGTCAGATCCCTGGAATATGGAGCTATAGGGCGTGTGAGGGCTGAGGAATCAGCCCATTACCTCAGGTGTGGCAGGTGACAGCCAAGGTACATATGAAGGTGTCAGGTTCACTCCCTCTGGTGCCAGAATGGGGTGTGGAGGACATCTGACCTTTCGAGCGAGAGGGAACGGTGGGGGTGTGGTAGGCCTGAGACCTGACAGTGATGGGGATGATGGCATTGGCTTGGCAGGACATTTCTTGCTACCCTGAACTGGAGGTGGAGTAGCTTATGATGTAAGCACAGTCACGATGTCAGGCCATGATGGAAGATGGTCTCCTTATTCCATGTTATGGAACATTCCATAAATCTCATTTTACACTTTGTAGCTCTATAATATACACCTGATAGTGAAAAAGAGTGGACTTTGAGCATAAGAAAAAAAATAATTTTGCAGCTTCTGTGGAAAAGTGTGACATGCAAGAACTACTCATTAGTGTCAAAAACGATAGTCTTACAAGCTGGGATATGGACACAATAAAATGTCCCATTCATGATTGGGAGATTCTTGTGCAACCTGGAAACCGCTTAGATCAGGCTGCCTTGTAAAACATACTTGAATAGTTATCAAATGTGAGCAACCCTGAGTCCAAAGAGAAGTTGCCAAAAACGACTCCATGGAATAAACAGCTGTACTTGCTCCCCAGGAGTTGGAGCATTTTAAAGTTACCTATAGAACCATCAGCCAATCAATAAAGTATGGAAAATATAAATGTGCTGACCTTCTAACAGGAAGAATATTTCACCATGTAAATACAAACTTGGTTTGATAAATAAAGCAAATTCAGCAATCGTAAATTTACATACCACATTTGCCATTTATTCAATCAAAACAACTCTTGGAAAATTATCACTTGTGTATTAAAAATTCGTCACCAAGGTTTTGTAATGTTATTGTAGAGTGATGCTTTTACCAGGTAAGATGACAGCAGCCAGTCCTCAAACATTCCTACAAGTGTCTTCAACTCTATCTATGATACTCTTTAAGCTATGGGCTCCTTTCCAATAACTATCCATTTATCATTTGCAGAAGACATGTGGGATAGCAAAAGACGGACATCTTGCACAATGTCCCTTTGTTTTCCACAGAAGCAACAACATGCTGTCTAAGGAACGTGACTTTGTGTTGAGTTGAAGATTGTACTCATTGTATTATTGTATCGCTGAAAATCTGGAACTGATCAAATTTTGAGACAGACACACCAAAACGGAAGCAGTGCCAAATAGTGACAGTAAAGAGAAGGGCAGTTTCAGGAACTTGATCCTGTTAAAGCGATGATTCAAAAAAGTACTTGGTGTAGCTTATCCAACCTTTCAGACACATAACTTAGGGGATGACCTGGTACTTTCCAAATTTTGAGACAAATTGCACCAAGAGTTGCCATTTAGTGGCAACCAATGGAAGGGGGACAGGAGAAGACATTTGACCTTGGGAACATGATACTTCATGGGTTTTATTGCCATTTAAACGTTAAATAGATGAATATCTACATATAATTTAATTTTAGACAAATCACCCCAAAATTGAAGCAACAGTGCTCGGTTGCAAAAAATCCTTCTAAAGGGAAACTGCAAGTGACTGGGGAAACAAACTGAAACGCGGATTAAATACAGAGGACTAATGACAACAACCAGAAACAGCTGATCACACGGGGATTCCACACAAGGTTACCGAGGGGGCGTGGCACACGGAAGGAGCGGATGATTGGGGCAGGACAGGGGTAGTGTTGGGGTACATTCGTTATTGTTTTGGAAGCCATTAAGAAAAAAATGCTCTTCATGTTTTATCCTGGTCATTTTGTGTTTTAATGCTAAAAAAAACATATTAAGGTGTAATTCTTTGGGACCGGGAACCAATTAATTGGTTTTCCATTATTTCTTATGGGGAAAATTTGATCAGAACTCGAACTTTTTAGGATTTGAACCCGAGTTCTGAACGGATTAAGTTCGAGTTCTGAGGTACCACTGTATATACTTCTTGATTTTCTTAACAGTTCATATATTATTTATGAAATAACAGTATAGTTTTCTTGAGGGAGCCATTTCATCACATCATGACATGCATTTCCTCTTTCTTGTAAAGTAGACTGAAAAAGGTGGGGAGAGGGTGAGTTTGTCTTAAATCTTTCTTGCGAAAATTTCCTTCAGTTCAATTGCACAGGGCCTGTTGTGAGGGCGACTAAACATCAGTTTGACTTATAATGAATGTGGAGTTTCGAGGGTAGAGTTTGGGATCAGGCCTTGAGATGCAGAGATAGCAAGGGAAGCACTAATTGATTAGTGATGATGTAATGGAGAAACATGTTGAAAGCGCTGGAGAGATTGTGATGGTGTGACAGTGTCATTGTCACCTGTTCCTCCATTCCTCTGTTATCTCCTGATTAAACTCCACTTGCGCAAGTTTGGTTTCTGGAGCTGCAGTGCTCATCACTTACTTAACCTTTGCTCAGCAGTGGTCCAAACCAAATTTTGGGCCCTGGACACAACAGTAACCCCCCCCCCCCCCCAAGAAAATAAGGGTACAGAAAAATACATAATGTATGTACTATGTTATATTTAATGATTAGGTTGGTTGTTCATGCATCTAAGGCTTAAATAGCTAGCAAGCACTAAGGAATAAGTGTGCTTTGAATTATATATCTTGCTGTGTGCAAGTTAGACTTAAACCTAGCCTCAAAGCAATGTAATTAGAGGCTACCTGAACGACTGTATGGCCCTGCATTTGTTTAACCAATTTGTTACTGGAATAACCAAGATATCTGCAGAAAGTCAGGTTACCGTGTTCATCTGACAGCATTCAAAAGGTGGCGGGGGGGGGGGGGTTACTACCTACATAGTTAAGCTTTTCAATAGTCTCTTAACGAGACTGTTTGAAATGTAATATCAACAATAGGCAGGAGAAGAGAAGGATGTCTTCCACAGAAGAGCAAGATTAATCCAGCCTTTCTTAACAACGGCTTCAGGGGCTGTAACAAAAAACGACATCGACGCAGCAGTATTCCAATAACTGGCATTATTCAAGTGTACGGTGGCCACAATACAGGAGCTGTTAGTTCACGACACCCCATGAGAAGCCAAAGTGTAATGTAAAATATCACAACTTCATTTTCTCAGGAGCAACATAGCAAAGTATATACATTTTTATTTGTTTATTCTTCTTACCTGACTGCGTTTCACTACTGACCACACAAGTGTGAGAATGGTAACTAGCTAGTTAGCTAGTGTGCAGTTGCTTTCATAATTCATCATGATTCTGACAGTCAATCAATTTAGAAAATGATTACATAACGGATTTATGAACTTGTCAAATGAGACACAAATATTGACATTGTAACGTTGTTTTTTTTTACACATACATGCATACAGTGTTTATTCAACAACATATCAATTTTTGGTGAACAGAAGAAATTCTTCATTTTTTTATTGTTGCTGTTAATATGTTCTAATCCAAATTTGTGTTTTTTTCCTTCTCTGAGCAAATACACACTTATTATACAGATAAATATCCTTAAATATTTTCATCACAGTTAAAAGCAAAACTTAGTAATCATACATATTTATACCAAATTTAATGCAGAACTAACACAAAGGGTATATAATATTTCAATTTATTTAGGTACAAGGTGAATTTCAATGCTTTCAAAAATGCTACATGAACAGAGGGCACTGTATTACAAGTAGGGCTGTCACACAATAAATATACGTTACTACTGTTTTAAGTTGGATATCCGATACAAGAGATTGCAAAGTAAACAATGGCGGACCAAGAAGAAAGACTACTAAAGTGTGCCGCCCTGTAGGCAATCGCAGGAACTGACATTGTAAATGTGCAGCGCTTATATTTTTAATACTCTGTTGTAAGTTTTTAATAGAACAAACAGAAGTCTCAAAATAAAGAACAAAATGATTTGTGCTTGTATCTGTGTTGCATTGATCAAATGAAGCAGCTGTGACATAAAAGCGTTTCACTCCACTTTGTCCACCAACAGTTTGTTTTTTTTTTTCCTCAGTTTATGATTTGACTCTCAGATCAGAAGGTGAATGTTTAGGAATAATACACTGTCTAAATCTAAGCCATTCTTGGCGAATTTCTCTAAAAACAGAAGCATGAACACTAGAAGGTCATAAATTTGTGAGGGAAATAAGACGTCATTTTAAAAATTTAAAACAAAGTCCAACCCTTTAACAGAAGAGACAAAACCGAAGTTTTATGTTAAACATGCACTCAAATAAACATTTATACTCAATCACTGGGAATATAAGGGATTCCTGAGCAAAATCAGTTGTTCTGCATTAAATTTTCAACCTCGGGTAATAAAAAAAAAAACTTTCAGACTTACTTTCATCCAGCCATTTTCCTCCATACAGGTTCACGTAAAACCAGGAGATTATCTCAGGTGACATATGGGGACAAGTCAAGGGAACAGCCTGGATGGGATGCCAGACATGGCAAAGGCAAATGCACACACCCATAATGGCAGCCTATGGGCAATTCTGAGCCACCAGTTTACTTAATGTAGGGAAACAGAAGTATGTGGTAACCAACGCAAATGGCAGAAAGATGGAAGGAAGAAACTGCACACACATACCCAGGGTGAGGGAAGCATTTCAACTATTGACTCTGGAGGTGTGAAGGCAAAAGTGCTAACCAATGTGTCACTGAGCCATTTGTGACACAAGCATATATCAAGATATGTGGTGCTCAAAGATAGTCAATAATTTGATTTATGCAGAACAACTTTATACTTTACTGACATCCCATGCAGGGTGCACCTTGCGCCTTGTACCTTATGCTGCCTGATATAGGCCCCTGCACCCCCCCGACATAAGTAGGCAGAAGATGTATGGGTGGATTTTGAATATAGTTTTAGTTAAGTTGCAAATGAGGAAGTAGATCTTACAAATCAAGAACAGAAGTATGTAAGTGCTATCTGAAGTTCTGAGGAAATACAAGGGGTGCTGAATATCAGTAGAATGAGTCAATAGGAGTGCATGCTGCAAGCATCAAGTCACATTTTAGTTGCTGCATAAGGAATCACATTGTCGATCTAGGTCACTGGTTCTCAGTCCTGTTCCTGGAGGACCCCCATGCTAGAATGTTTTCATTCCAGCCCACGCTGCCTTCAACCTGCCACATTTTAAGCACCATCTGAGCCTGCTTAAGGTTGGAATGAAAATATTCTGGTAAGGTGGGGCTCCAAGAACAGCACCGAGGACCAGTGATCTCAAAGGGAGATGATGGTGTTACTTGTCCAATCTGGAAGACGCCATGAAGAAACATAGAGGTAGATCCCTTATTATCCAACAGAAAGTCACATATCCCAGCACTCCGTTTATTTGATTCATCTACAGATGAATTTATGACATCATGTGACATCTTAATGGGGTTCTCTCCTTCATCATCTAACCAACTACTCACTTAATGAAAAGCCTACAGAGAAAAATTGATTAGAAAGGACCATCATCTTTAATTTCTGAGGAAACTGAAGAAGGCTTATCGATCACCTCAAATGCTGCCTAACTTCTACTGGTGCACCATCAAGAGCATCTTGAGCAGCTGTATGTAGGTGTGGCTTGACAGTTGCTCTCCTTCCATCCGAAATGCCCAGGAATAGGTAGAGAAACTGGCCAGCAGATTGTCGGCACCCAGCTTCTCTCCCCTGAGGACCTCCAGCGTTAGTGATGCCTGAAACAGGGCACGTAACATCATTGGAGACTCCTCCCATCCAAACCATAGACTGATTGCCCTACTCCCATCCAGACGGAGGTACAGAAGCCTCCACATCCACACCAGCAGGCTACACTGTTCTACATACAAGCACACCAATGAGCCAAAACATTATGACTACCCCCACGACAAACAAATAATGTTGACTGTCTCATAAAAACAATGTGTGTCAGTGTCTGGGATGTATTAGACCAGTCGGGTCTTCGGGGACTCACAGGTAGTCCACATTTTTGCTTCTGCTGGGAGCTGGGAAGGAACAAAATGTAGACTGTCTGGCAGAGAAGTTAGGAGGCAAAAACGTGGACTGTATGTGGGTTCCTCAAGACTGGGATGAGAAACACTGTAGAAGACGATAAGCTACACTGATGAATCCTGGCCACCCAACATCCTGTCCAGGGGCATCAGAAATAGGAAGGAGATGGGGGGGGGGACTGTTTTAGTTGTATTTAGTTGTGAATCTGTACCCTAAACAGTGTTAGTCTTAATTCAAATGATAAAATCGTGATTATGCATTAATTATTGTAGAATCTTTCTTACATTGCATAATTTCACAGTGAGACTATTGCATGTTTGTCCATTGCGATGTCACAATATAGACTGTATCCCCCCCCCCCACCTCTGGGGCAAATTCAGTACCCCCCAACATCAAAGTCCCTCCTATGCCACTGATCCTGTCAATGGTTTGGGATTTTATTCCTCCTCAGATCACTCTCAGAATGTACTCATCACTGCAGACCATAAGCACCCTACAAGCCTTGCTGTTTCAGAGATGCTCTCACGCAGTTGTCTGGCCATAATGATTTGGCTCTTGTCAGAGTCACACAGATCTTTATCCCTGCCCATTTCTTCTGCATTCAACATATCGACCATGAATTCCGAATGTTACCCTACTGTCTAATACATTCCAGGGTAGTACTTTACTTGAGGAGACATAAATAATGTAGTAGTAAACAGTTCATATATTTCATGGGGAAACCAATATTAGTTCATGATTTGTTCTTGAGTAGCAAATGAGTAGCAAATTTTTGCCCCTTCAGGAGGTCTTATAATTAGTAATTAATTAGTTAACTGTTAACTAATATAGTGCCTGAATGGAGTACAGGAACCGTCATGATTGATTAATAATGAATGATGAATATAGGATCAGTACTTAAACACTTTTTTTTAATTCATGCCCCCTCAAGTAAAGTGTGACCAATTCCAGACCTCGACAAGCACAGTTTTTACAGGATAGTCAACATTATTTGCTTCAAGTGGGGGTGGTCATGATGTTTAGCCTGGTTGGTGTATTTAGAACCAGATGAAGGTGATTTGTTACCTGGTTTAACTGAGGGATGCTGTCATTCCGACTGCAGAATAAATGACTGTATCATCATTCTGACTCTTCTGCTCACTGCTCTTAGGAATTCTGCAGAATTTGGACATACTGCCTTATAAAAACAATTCTTGTTATGTTCTAAAATGTAACATTTGTTCTGATGTATCGGTGTTAATTCTTTACTATACTGAAATATGAAGTAATATTCATACTTATTTTTTGGCTGCTTGGCTTTAAACTGAACAGAAGCATAACAGACTTCATCCTCCTGAAGCGACATATTAGGCCTTGTAATGTTCCCATACTCAGTATCTTCTGCACACTTCAGATGGAGACAGTGAGAGAGAAGCAGAACTTATATTATATTATATTATATTATATTATATATTTGTTATACTTTTAAGTATTTCAAATGTTCAAAAATTTGAATAAAAACCCCCGCATATTTGTGCATGTGTTCTGGCAATGACTGTGAAAGTACTTTGATATGTATTTGACAAAACACTGAAAAAATAGACATTCAGTTTCTTACTGATGTTGGCCCTCCTGTGACGTTCTTCATATTCCATGAATTGGTCTTCCTGAGGGGAAATCAGACTTAATGAATAAAAATAAACCTCAACCTCAATACTATAATAACCACATTTGTATTTAGACAAATCTCATGTATACTCAAGTTTTTCACTTCTGAAATGTAAAATTAGTTCTGATGTATCTGTGTTAATTCTGTAGTATATAGAATGACAAGTAACAAGGCAATATCACACTTACTTCCCTTCTGGTTGCCTAGTAACAGAAGCATAACAGGTATCCTCCACCTGTGATGAAACTTCCTGTGTCTGGTTCCCGAGCTGGAATGTCGTAGCAATGTTTGCATACTCTTCTGTAACTGTATGCTGGAAACAGACAGAGAAATTAATCACGAAAGTGACATATGGGTTAAATGCAGAGGACACATTTCGTTGTTGTGCACTCTGTGGTGTGTCAACAATGACAAATAATCACTAAAAATAAAAATAAAATAATCAATTGTTTCAAAGGTTTAAATGAATTACCTCGCATTTGCACATACTGTATGATCTGGAAAAGTTATAAAGTAAGTAAATTATAGTTTCATATGTACGAACCAATTATACACAGTTTCTTACTGATCTTTTCCCGTCTGTGTCCTTCACCTCACTCACTGAATCTGCCTTCCTTCTGAAAAATCAGACACATCATGCAGGCCGTATGTAACAATGCACACTCTCTGCCACAACAGTATGATTATGCTGTATTGGAACTTAACATTTATAAAATCACAAATTATATTGTATGAAATGAAGTACTGTACACTCACCTCACTATGTAAAGGATAATTATAAGAAATACAATTAAAACAGCCAATACTGTGCATAGAATACCCAGCACAAATGAGGTTAGATTTGACATATCTGAAAAAAGGGAAAAAAAAATAAAATTGCAAACAAATTCATTCATTTATTTCCCATAACAAATGATTCACTTCTTAGTGGCAGTGAGAAAGGAGACACAGCACCTGGTACCAAGCAGTGGAAACCAGGCCCATTCAAGGCAGACGCTCACAGTCCCATAAGAGACGCAATAGCTACATCAATTCTTTCATGAGGCATCTGGAGAAACTTTGTCTATTGAATAATTATCAGAATTCTAAATATTAGCTTGCGGTCTCTGACAAGTATAAGCAGTTGGAAAGTGAATAAATGGATGCTTGTGTGTGCGTGGAGTTTGAATGGCTACTGGAAAATCCCCACCGTGTAGAATAGTGTGCAAGTGCACTGTAATGGCCAGGCTTCCAGGGTTGGCGATCTTTAGGAGTTACCAAAGATCAAGAACAGTATTATAAAGTGAAACACACTGTAACTTATTAGTAATGAATGTGGTGTTACTGAGTAAACTTATACAAACAAGTAGGAAGAAACAAGCCTGTTTTTCCAAAAGGAAAAAAATGCCAAAAACCAATGAGAACAGTAGCCTATACATTCCAGTTAGTCCAAAAAAAGCACTGTTCATTTGACGAGTAATGAACTAAGTTATTAGAAATAATCCTTAGTTAGTAGATAATTACCAATGAGACCTGCAATACTCAAAAGTTCCTAATGAAGTACTAGCGAACTACTATAATAATTAGTTCACTATTACCTATTGAGTAGTTAAGCATAACTCCTTAGTAGTGAATAGTACTGATTTAGGTGTTAATGAAGCACTACTCTTTTGTTGCTGCTTACTTCCTGCATATTTACCTGTTAACTGCAGAACTATTATAAAGTGTTACCAAGAAATTAAACACTGCATGTAAGCAATTATGGGAGGTGGAAAGATTACAAAATGTATGTGGAGGTAAGTCACCAGTTATTGGTTCTAATTTCCAGGCAGACTTAATACTCACATTGAAAATCCAATGAGATGACATCGGACACAATCTCATTATATCCTTTTAAAGCACATGAATATTTTCCTGTGTGATGATAGGATATGGGACTGAAGTGAAGTGTGGATTGTGTTTCTGGGAGCTGCTTGCTGTCCTTAAACCAGGTGAATTCTGATTGGCTGAGAGAGCAGCTCTCTGTGCCACATGTCAGATTTACAGAGTCTCCTTCCCTTATTGTTCCATTTACTCTGGATGAGGTCATCACCACCTTTAGTTCTAAAATTATATGAGAAACAACTGGAAATTTGTAAAGTAGTACATAAGGATTTTCTGACACAGGCTGTAAGCATTCGAGTAAGCAATCGTGTCACTAAAAGAAAGTCAAGCATTTTTTCCAGAACACGTGATACTTTGCTATGTCGATAGATTGTCATTGCAGTAATTTGCATATACTTCTGTCGGTATTGAAATTAACATAAATCATACAATATTTTATATAATTTAAAACATAATATGTATTTCACATAGAACATAAATTCTCTGCAAAGAAGTTAAATGTAGTTTATTTTATGCAAGAATTAGCTGGTATTTGAGGTAAAGACTCACCATCAACTTGAAGAGTCACTCCAGGTCCACCACACTTCTCACACCCGTTCATTATGAATCTGAATCTATACTCTCCAGCATCCGTCTCTCTAATGTTCTTTATCTGCAGTGTACAGTTCTTCATGCTGGTCCCCAAGAATTCTGCTCTGCCTGTGTACTCAGCACTAATGTTTCTATTATTACTCTGACAGACATATAGTTTTCCAGTACAGTCCACATCATTATGACTCCACATTCTGGAGTCCACTTTGTATGACTCTGGATACTGATATTCACACTGAATTAGCACAGTCGATCCTCTCACTGCACACAGGTTTCTCTCTGTGTAACGCACAGTCCATGTACCATCTATAATCCACAGAGAACATGAAGCAATGGTTTATTTATCTTGGTTTTGGTAAAATCTTAACTTGTAAAATGTAAGGATATATGGGAGGTTTATGGGATGTATTTCCTGCAAAAAATAAAATGAATGATATTGATAAAATAAAAATACAATCTCCACTATGGATAAGCAAATTGGAAAATGAAAAAGCAAAGTAGAAAATGGAAAGTCAAACTAGAAAATTAAAAGAGAAAAATGGCTTTCAATGTTTTAACTTTTTACAAATTACTAATATATGAGTGGAAAATTAAAATGCAAATGGTGTTATTTCATTTTATTTTTTAGTTTTGCAGGATCTTTCACAAAGACTAATTGGCAAAGTGGGGACTGCATCTTCATGTTATTATCATTTTTGTTTTTGCAGAAAATACCTCCCATAATATGGAAATACCTCCCACAAGGACTGAGCCACTAACCTTCAACAGACAAATTCACTGCTTGAGACACAGTCTGTCTGTTGCCTTTTAATCCACAGGAGTAACTTGCAGAGTGATATTTGCAGGCAGGACTGAAGTGAAGTGTGGACTGTGTTTCGGGGAGCTGCTGGTCGTCCTTAAACCAGGTGAATTCTGATTGGCTGAGAGAGCAGCTGTCTGTGCTACATGTCAAACTCACAGAGTCTCCTTCACTTACTCCTTTACCCTCTTTCTGTGAGGTCATCACCAGCTTTAATTCTGAAGGACAACATTTACCTGTTAGATTTATAGAAAGTCACCCATAATCTTTTCATCATATTTGGACATTCACAGAACCACAAAACCTCAAGATCTTTCAGTCACATACACATTAAAATTTTGTTTCTAGGAAGAACGATATTGCAGTTTGAGTTATACTTACATAAATATTATTTTGTAAATAAAGATAATTTAAAAAAACTAGAGTCTAAAGTTATAATGTTGTTTCATTATAGCATTGGCTAAAAAAAAAATTTTTTACCAAGACTTACCATCAACTGTAAGAGTCGTCCCAGGTTTTCCAGTATATTTTCCCATTTCTTCATTGGTCGTGAACCTAAATGTATACACACCAGCATCTTTGTCTGTAATGTTCTTTATCTGTAATGTGCAGTTCTTCTCTTTGTCCCCTAAATATTCTGTCCTGTCTCTGTACTCAGTTCTAATGTCTGTATTACTACTGTGAAAGACAAATGACTTAGTACAGTAATCATCATTACACCACATGACTGTTTCCACTCTTAATGAAGCTGGATATTTATATGAACAGGGAATGACCACAGTGGATCTTCTGATGGCACAGAGTGGATTTCTTGAATACTCTACACCCCATTCGCTACCCAGGGCCCCTGGAAAAAATATCAAAAAGGTAACATTATTGAACATTAAATTTTATATTGTTATTTAAGAGCAATGTTAATGTGAATGGATGCAAAGTTTCTGCATATTGCAGTGTTTCCTTTGGGGAGACAATCACTTGTTTCTCAAAAAAAAAGGCACATTTGAAGTTAAACAGTTTAAGGCCCTTAATGCTCCTGGGTTAAAACTGATTTGATTTTAATTACATTGTGGATCTTCTGCTAATTTAATCTAAACAAAATGCTGAGCTATTGCTTTTCTTACCTGGTAAAAAGACAACAGCTAGTATCCAGAAATTCAGAGCGTACTGAAGTCCCATCTCTGCTCTTCAATCTGACACACTGTCTGTTCAGGGACTGTAGAACTAATATAAACGAACCCCCCCAGTTTTGCTTCTTAGATCTATTTATATACGTGTTAGATTGGGTGCCTTCTTTTTTCCGCATCAGATCAACTATTTCTTCTTTTGTTAACACTCTGTGTGTTATAAACATCTCACAAATGCATTCTGGTAAACCCATTCTAACAGATTCATTACGTATAGGACAAAGTGTTTATGGTCATCACAAGTTACGAAGTAAGCAAAAGGTATGATGAATTGTCATGAGATTAGCATGTAACTAAGACTTAGTTTGTGGTTAATTCATACATGAGTAATAGTATAATACTGTATTATTTGTGCCCCATCAAGTAACGTGTTACCAGTTTAACCAGCTGTCATATTTTCTTACGCTTTCTTGTCTTTTTTTTTACTTCAATTTAATCCAGTAATCACACAGCCTGAAGCAAAGAAAGCAAAGAAAATAGAAGCAAATAACCCTGAAGCAAAGAAAATAGGTCTAATGTCAATGTACCGAAGTATTTGAAATATATTTTTGCTAACATCTGTACTATTTAAACTCTCTGCTGTGTCTTTTGCTACAAAACATAAACACTGCAGTAACACAGGGAATGAACCAGGAAAACTGCTACACAGAGTTACAACACAGCATTTAAATCATTTAAATTAGATTACAATATATTAGATTCAACTTTATTGTCATTGTACAAAGTACAAGTACGTAGACAACGAAATGCAGTTTCACGTCCAATCTGAAAGGTGTTAAGTAGAGCAGAAGTGTTAGAAACAGCTGCAGGGTGTGATAAACCATTAGTGAATGTGCATCCATTCAGCGGTATACATGGCACAGCATAACTAACGTATATACACTATATTGCCGAAAGTATTGGAAACCCATCCAAATTATTGAATTCAGGTGTTCCGATCGCTTCCGTAGCCAAACAAGGAAAATTACTGAGTAAACTAAAACCATGAAATAAAGCACAACTAAGGAACTGAGCAAAACAGAGGAACAAACACACAGTAACTTTCACAATGACAGACTGAGCAGTGGGACAAAAGCATGCACTTAAATACACACAAGACATCAGGGTAAACAAAGGACAGGTGTAACTTGTAGTCAACTTAACCAAGGCAGACGTGATTAACTACAAACAGATGGGGCGGACTGCAATTAACTAATCACAGAACAAGGGAACTCCAAACACTTAATAATACCAAACACTGAAAGCTAACACTAGGAATAACTAAAAGCCAAAGAACTTGGAAACATACAAGATACATGTGGGATAAACCAAACAGGATCACATTGATAAACCATAAAAGATAAAGAAAAAACATAAGCGAAGGATAAAATAAAACCCAAAAATAAGCAAACAGTGAGCCAGTTCAAAAGCCAGCCTCAAACCCGAGACTGGAGGGGTGACAGCCTTGGTACCACATGCGCAACCCACTGAGCCATGCAGTGGCCCAGGGACCAAGGGAAGCACAATAGGGACTAGTCCAGTGACAGAGGGAACAGGATGGCCAGCAACACCTGCTGGCCAGATGGGAAGGAGACACAAAGGGCAGGATCAGACAGTGCAGACCCTGACAGGAAGAAGGGGAGCCTATTAAGGTAAACATCTAACTACAAGAAAAGAAGAAGAAGATCCTACTGGAATAACACTGATTAGTTTTTAATTACATTGTGGAGAACTTTAACAAATTTAATCTAAACGAAAGACTCTGACATGCTGAGCTGTTGCTTTTCTTACCTGGTAAAAAGACAACAGCTAGTATCCAGAAATTCAGAGCGTGCTGAAGTCCCATCTCTGCTGTTCTTCAGTCTGACACACTGTCTGTTCAGGGACTGTAGAAGTAATATGTACAGTACGAGCTCCCCCCCCCCACCCATTGTGCTTCTCAGAACTATTTATATACGTGTTAGATTGGGTGCCTGTTTATATCTGCATCAGATCAACTATTTCTTCTTTTGTTAACATTCTGTGTGTTATAAATGTCTCACAAATGCAATCTGGTAAATGTTCTCAAACAGATTCATTACGTATAGGACAAAACGTTTATGATCATCCCAAGTTGTGCGGTGAGCAAAAGGTGTGATGAATTAACATGGGATCAGTATGTACCTAAGACGTAGTTCGTGGTTAATTCATACATAAGTAATAGTAAAATACTATATTATTTGTAAAGTGTTACCAATTTAACCAGCTGTCATATTTTCTTACACTTTCTTGTCTTTATTTTACTTTAATTTAATCCAGTAATCGCACAGCCTAAATACCCAGAAGCAAAGAAAGTAGGTCTAATGTCAATGTACAGAAGTAGCTCTCAGTTTTTTCAACTTGAACTACATTTGCAATATATTTTCGGTACCTCTTCACAATAAGGCTACCCTTATAAAGGGGTTATGAATGGTTTATAAGCAGGTTATTAATTAGGTTGTAACACTTCATAAATCATTAATAGACAATTATAAACAAGTTATACCACAGTTTTCTTTTTATTAATGCATTACAGTACTAACATTTATAAGTGGCAAAAGGGAGCCTTATTGGAAAGTGGGGCCGTATTTTCATTCTGACATCAACACTATTTCAACTTTCTGCTGTGCCTTTTGCTACAGAACATAAAAACTGCAGTGATACGGGCAAGGAACCAGGAAAACTGCTACACAGAGTTACAACACAGCATTTAAATTAGTTTAGATTACAATATATTAGATTTTACAAAGTACAAGTATGCAGACAACGAAATGCAGTTTGACATCTAATCGGAAAGGTGCTAAGTAGAGCAAAAGTGTTAGAAACAGCTGCAGAATATATAGGCCTACAGGGTGTGATATACACATATATATATATATATATATATATATAACGGTTGTGATGGCAGTACAAAAATACTGTATAGGGTTCTTTACAGCCAATATATGGCTAACAAAGACATATTTTGTGGTATACCCTTTACAAATGGGTGCATGTTAACTCTTACCCAACTACACTATAGAAAGTCAATACTCATCGCGAGTTCTATTTCATTCCGATTCAAAGATTTATGGAAAGAAAATGCCAGGAGAGTGTCTGTGTGTGTGTCTGTATGTGTGTGTGTGTGTGTCTGTGTGTATGATGTTATGGTGTGTGCGTGTGTGATGTTATGGTGTGGAACGGCACAGGCGGGACAAAGGGTGACAATCCACTAGCAGCTCCAACACAAAAAGTGGTTTATTAAAAATACTGAGCTCACAGGGTATAAGGACAAAGTAAAATGACCACCAGGGGTCAGAAGACAAACAGGGAAAATTACTGAATAAACTAAAACCATGAAATAAAGCACAACTATGGAACTCAGCGAAACAGAGGAACAAACACACAGTAACATTCACAATGACAGACTGAGGAGCAGGACAAAGGCACGCACTTAAATACACACAAGGCATCAGGGCAAACAAAGGACAGGTGTAACTTGTAATTAATTGAACTGACTGAGCAGTGAAATGTTTCCACCCAATAAGAAAGAAGTCCAGTTGCCATGACTCAACCACCAGACAGTTTCACCTGGATGACTGAGAATCTTCACAGATAACTTGTAATAACTTAACTGTGATTGACTAGAAACAGGTGGGGTGGATTATAATTAACCAATCACAGAACAAGGGAACTCCAAACTCTTGGCATTCCCTGGGCCCACTATCTTGCTTTAGATGGGCGCATCACTGCCAAGGACTACTGAACCATTCTGAAGGACGCTGCTCATCCAGTAGTTCAGGGGTGGCCAATCTTACCCGCAAAGGGCCGGTGTGTATGCAGGTTTTCATTGCAGCTCCCTAATTAGGTCACTAATTAGGGGACTGATTGGCTGAAGAGTCCTCACACCTGGGTTTGAACAGCTGACCTAAAGGTTATCCCAAAAACCTGCATACACACTGGCCCTTTGCGGATAAGATTGCCCACCCCTGGCATCGACCGACACAAAACTCCCGCCCCAAAGTGTAATTTATGAATTATGTTAATCTTCGCTGATTTTGCAAAGGGAAGAAAGACACATTCTTTTGTTTAAGCGTTTATTTGACCAGGAGGGGCCGAATCATTATGGTTTCCCTTCAGGTGCAGAAGGAGCTGCTTGATGCCGAGTTGGACTTCCATAAGAAGCTGGCGTCTGGGGAGGACACCACGGACCTCCAGCAGAAACTGAACCAGCTGCAGGTGGAGGTGAGAGCAGCCCAGAAGATTAAACTTTGTAAAAATTGGAAGTGGAAAGGAAGTATTTGGCATATTTATGGTGTTAACTGTAATTTCTGAGCTGTAATATTAGCTATGTGCTGCTATGTAAGACTAACCTGGCTAATTACCGCTTTATTTTATATCTTTATTTCTGAGATGCGCAGTTGTGCAGGTACTTTGATTTCTGCTTTTAGAGATGGACAAAATGACGGGTCATGAACCGCTTGCTGTATTTGTTCGACCCCACTAGATGGTGCTCTCTGTTCAAAAAAGGGCACAAAGGAAGCCCAAAACCAAACCATTTTGTCCATCACTAACTGCTTTCCGTTAGAAGCTGACATTATTGAAGGCAACAGGTGGCACCCCAAAACCATCATGGCAGCCGTGGGCTCGGTTGTGTTTGTGATTGTTTTGTGTACGCTGCCAGCTACGTTAACCGTGAATGACACCTTAGATGAGGCTGTAAAACATTATACAGTGATCCCCCGCCTATCGCAGAAGTTACGTTCCAGGCCCATCAGCGATAGATGAAAGTCCCCAATATAGAAAGACCATATAAATAAACCATTTTTTTTTTTTTTTAGTTTTAAGCCTTAAAATACCCCTCACACACACTTTAAACACATGTAAACTTATTAAAACAACACATATCATATGTGGATGTTGGGCTATGGATATGAGTAACATAATACGTAATGTGTATATATATGATTCCATTTTAACGATGGCTTTATTCCGAGGAGCTGCCACCCTCTTTCCTGTTTGACTAAAGGAACGTGATGCAGTGGCTCTTATATTCTTTTCATCCTTTTTGATGTATCGTACCGTCGATTCATTCAGGCCATAATGGCGAGCAACGTCCACGTAACGCCTTCCTTCCCGAAGCAGATCCAGGAGATTTACCTTCTCCTCAATGGTCAAGGTCTTCCTCTGGCGCTCAGGCTCACTACTGCCAGAAGGCTTAGAAGATGCGGGAAGCTTGGGAGCCATCGTAGGGCTTAAAACGAAACGAAAACAATCGGACCACAAGCGAGGTACGCGATACGCAGGGAACTGTGACGCGTCGGGGAAAAATCCGCGATATAGCGGGGGCGCGATAACTGAACCGCGATATAGCGGGGGATCACTGTATTCAGTTTGAGCTCCGCACTGACAGCCATGCTTTTTCCCACACAAAAGGTCTCCCGTTTAGGACTGATCCCCAAAGCACACAGGAGAGCGGCAGCCCTCTGGGGGCGCGGAGGCCTGAACCGTATGGTGGTAGATCATCGGCCGCGAGCGCTTGCCGTCCTGGGGGTGACCGGAGAGGAGAAGGCTGCCCTGATGGCTCACTTTGCGGTAGATCCGCTCTCTCATTCTCGCTGTCAGTGCTCTACTGGATGGACAGTGAGAGAATATCACCTTCAGTGTGATTCCCTGTCATGTGGCTCAGCAAAGCCCAGTGACTCCAAGGGGTGCTGGATGTTGGTTGACCCTGCACTGCAACCCCCAAGCTGGGGCTGAAGTGTAAAGGTCTGTCTCATGGAGAGCAAGATGGGACAGGTGGAAGCAAAATAGTTTTCCCACAGGGATGAATTGAGTATATTGTTCTTTTCTGTTCCGGGTCTTTGTCTGCATGGATAATCCGTAGTTTGGTTCACCCAGAATTGTGACGAGTAAATGGTTATACAATAAAGTGAACTTGGCCTCCTGCTTTAGCAAGCTGCTGAGTTGAACTTTTTTTAATGGATGTCTCAAAGCCAAAATGCTATTTATTTATTTATTTTTGTCTTTAGAGATTTGGGGAGATCGTGGAACTTCAGGAGCATGAGCCACCCGGCATTGTGGTGACATTCAGGACCAGGGCTGAAGCAGAGAAAGTATGTGCTACAAATTTCAGACTGCCTTTCATTTCTAAAATTTTAGAATTATTAAATCTGCTTTAGAACCTGCATATCCCCATATTCCTTATATTTAACAGCAGTGAATATGCTCTGAATATCATCCCCTGTTATAATGAAATGTAGACAAAATTGGCCAGTATTACTCAGGAATATGTTAACGCAGTATTTATAACTAATTTTATGTTTGATAGTGGTTCTCTGAGTAGCTTTTAGAACAGGCATTATGAGAGTGGATGTAGTCTGGAATGGCATGAGGAAAACAGAGCTTTGAAATCAGGCGGCGAACCAAGGCTCCGAGTTCAAAGACCGGCTGCTGCAAATCGCGTGGTACAAACCCAAAGCTGCATCTGTGCCCAGTGTGGAGGAGGAGAAGTTCTTACAGGAGGGGGAGAAGTCCTCACAGGAGGAGGTGAGCTGTTGAATCTTGGCTTCTCCTTATTTACATTTAATTATTTACTGGACGCTTTTTATCCAAATCGACTAACAATTGAGAGAGCGGAGTCAGCGATTCCCAGGAGCAATTGCCGGTTAAGGGCCTTGCTCGGGGCCCGATGGTGACATCACTCTGCTCGCCGTGGGATTTGAACCAAAGACTTTCTGATCACCGGTACTAATACAGTTTCAGAGAGCATTTTGGTGACCTGTTGATTGGGACAGATTAATGCATAGACTATGGCCAAGGGCCCAGGCAAATATCAGGGTCCACCCCACCTCAGAAAAATTGCAACACCTGAATATCCATGTTAATGTCAGCTCAGGGCCCCAGATAAATGAATCTGCCCCTGCTTATAGCTCCATGCTAGCTGTTCTGTATGGTCATTCATCCTCTCCGTGTTGGTTGTTCAGATTACGCTGTCGGAAGGTGCCACTGTTAAGCTGTAGCAGTATTTGTAAATTTGTCTTTCTGTCCCGAAACTGACTGAGTTTATCTGAGGTTAAGGAGAATTTTATTTTGTCATTCCAGCAGAAGCCCCATAAATCTCCCTTGCCTGCGGAGGAAGAGGGGGATGAAGACGAAGAGGATGAATATGAGAGCCGTTCATGGAGAAGATGAAGGGGAAAAAAAACCCCAATAATATCACTTTATTTGTGAGAAGGGCATTTTATCACAATATATATACTGTATATTTTTTTTTCTTTTCTTTTCTTAAAATGGAAGTTTGTGTTCCCCCCCCCGTTCTTGAAACCTGTGTGGCTGATTTAATCTCTTGCCACCATTGTGTCTGGTTGCAGCTGAAGGAATGCGCTACGTTAACAGACACATGACCTTCGATAGGAAATGAGAACTCCGTACCTGAGAAGGAGGCCGGTGCGGCTTCCCGGGATCGAATGGGTTACAGAAACTAGATTCCTGCATATATGCTGGGTTTGTTTGAAGAGAACAGAAATGCAGTGGAGCTGGGAGGATCGGGGTCAAAAACTGTGTATAAGAACTTTTTAAATTAATATTTTTTTATAAATGTTAAGGTGGCACTGCACATCAGATCTTGGGTGTTAAGTGTGTGCCATAAGTTTGTGTGCTTGTCAAGTGGTGCATCTTGGAAATTTTTTTTCTGTAGCCCTGTATTTCATGTATATGTGTGTATGTAATATTTTTCTTCTGTTTATGATTTTGTTTTTTTTGGCTGTACTACTGGACTAGAATCCATATTAATGACACTGCTTGTTAGATGTTTAAATAATCAGCAGGTATTCACTGGCGTTTCCTACAAATTCTGTACCTGGCATAATTTCAGTTTTTTTTTTTCAGCGGACCATTGTGTTGTATTACTTTTTTTTTTGTAGCCAGATTTTTCAATTTACTCTTTTACTACATTCGGCCAATCTTTGTGTAAGAATTTAAAAAGCTTGTGTTTTAAACAAGCAAAAAAAGTGCCTATTACGTTATCAGGTGTCAATTTTTCCATCCCAGTGAAAGCATTCTGTTGTATTGGTTTGTCTGATGCCTGATTATTAATGCTTGATCCATGACAACTTCATTAAAACTTGCACTTAAACTGTGATTTAATGGTTAACTTGGTCTTTTTTTCTAACACAATCTGGGCAGTTTTTTATTGCAGCTTTTGCGCTCTGGGCATAGGGCTAATTTGTTACATTGTATGTACTTGTGTAATCCTCAGAGTTTTTAATGCCTTTTTACGTTTTGCCTGTAACCAAACTTTGTGTCCTGAACTATGCCTTACGCTTGAAGGATGTCAATTCGGTTATTGTCTGGTAAATTCTGAAAGGTGTGGCTTTATACATTTCACAGATAGTAATTGAAGGTGACATCTGAGAGCGTTCATGTCCATAAAGGTAAGAATTACCTCAACAGCTGTCAAACGCGTTTTTTATTATGAATTGTTCTTTATTATGGAGGGTTGAGTATTTAAATTGAGGTGGTACTGAAACAGCTTTAAAACAATCTGGTTTCATTTGCTGTGTTTGGCTTTCAAATCCTATCCTTTTCACTGTTAAAATGATGATTATAATCACGTTTCGATTCCAATTCGTTGTTTTAATTCACGAGTAACTAAGACCCAAACAAGTTTATGCATGCACACAGAAGTGACTTATCACAATGAATTCTGGTTTTCTGCACAGCTGAACCCTCCGCACGAGGCTTTTTCTGCTTGGATACGGTCAGCAGCCTAATCCATCTGATTAATAAGGGAACAGAACAAGGTAACGGATGCCTACCGCATACCTGCTGAATTATTCACTGTCTGGGGAACCAGAGAACTGACTTGGATCAGATGGAACAAACCTGTCACTGGCGTATCTGTCTTCTCATAGAGCACAAAATCTGCCTGCACAGGTGCTTAAGTGAAGTCAGGAGCCTTTTAGAGTTAAAATGCGCTTTAGATGTTTGGCCTGTAGCCTCAGTCGTCCCGTCAAACACTGACTGGACGATGGTAGCTTTGTGAAATTCCACCTTCGACTCCCTTTTCTGCAAACCGACATCACAACAGCAGAGTACACATGAATTGCCACTAAAAAAAAAATCGTTTTATTTTTAAAATGACTTTGTAGCTTGCAAACTTTAATCGCGATCATTCGTAAAATTAAATGAATAATCTTCAGCATGTGTTCCACTAGGTATTATAGCAGTAAATCGGTGTCTTTTTTCTTTTCTTTTCACTCATTTTCATCCCATTTTAAAGAAAAATATTTCAAAGCTAATGGTATAGTCCATTATATGGAAAAGTCTTGTTTTGTACATCGACCTGGCTTCTATAATGTTATAAATTAATCTATAGCTCTCGGTCATGCTATTCAGTTTCCTGATTTTTCACCGCAAGTTCATGTATCTGCTAGCATATGCTTAAGCTGTTTTGCAAGCTGGTTCAAATCCTGTAACTGACGTTTCATCTTTTGTACGCAGCTCGTAAAAAATAATAATAAAATTGAGGTTCTATGACCTGCTGTTGCCTCAAGTAGCCATAAAATCATTTCCACTATATGAGAACTCGATCAGGATAAGCTGAGTTCCTGAGCATAGTCAGACCGAAGGGACACCGAAAAAATTGACTTTAAAAAAACGACACTGTATCTATGCACCCATGGCACTGAAAATAACCGTTTCTTGCTAACTTTTTACCAACATATCTTTCTTACAGCTTTCACTGTCAGGCATCTGGTGAATTGCAAATGGATTCAAATTCTATTTCCTCGACGTGCGTTTACTTAGCCGGATAAACTACGTCATGATTTAACCAGTTAGGCCTAAAGGAAGAATATTGTATGTGAAATTTTAAAAACTACTTCTGTTGAATGAGTCGTAATGTATTCCTTAATCGATTGTCTTAGAGTGCATTTCGTTGCTGTAGTCGATATTTTAAGGAGACTGGCAATTAAGATATGCGTTTGGGCAGAACACAGACAGATCCTGGCAGAGCGTATTATGGCATCCTTCTATAAGAGAAGTCCTTTCTTTTGTCACATACTAGGTGCAAGGCCAGTATGACTGTCCAATAGGCTGCCATACATATTTTATTAGCTTAATTAACCAGAGATTCGATCTTACCTATGCCCCAGTTTGTCCTGTTACCACACTTCTATGTCCAACAATGTATTAATTTTAACTTGTACCCTAAAATGAGTTGTTATTTTAGTCGATTATATTAGCAATTATGTAAATAATATGAATGCATTTAAAGTCTTTTTCGTTTTTATATTTATGCATACTCTACAGAGCGTAGGCCGACATTGTAATTTTCTCGTAGAGATTAATACTCACGTTTAACTAATCGTTTGTGTGAGTATAGGCAGACGAGCAAAAATCACGTTTGCTTCTTTTACTCTGCTAGCTGAATTGACAGTTATATTAAATTATTTAGTCGCAAGTTTAATATTTATTTATTCATTAATTACTTCCTACCAAGAGCTCCCGTTAAATATACTTCGACTTTCGATCAAACTTTCATGCCACTATTTAGACTCCCTAAAATATAAATGATTTGCTCTGAATGTTTCATGAATAATCGGAGTACATGGATATGCGGCTGGATGCCGATGTTCGCTCCTGTGACTAACGCTCACGTTCAGATGTTTGGTTTGATGTCCGTATTCTGCGCAGTTTTCCGTCCTTTTCCATGTTTGATACTTTTTTTTAATTTGCCTAATTCGCTTCTCTTCCATCATTTACCATTATTACACGTTTTATGTTTGTGGTCATTAAAGTGCATGATGGTATATTCCAACATCTTATAGCTCTTCTAATAGGCATGACGAAATCGGCAACATTTCTGCCCGTTTTACTGTAATGTTACTGGTTACTGTTAAAGGCTACTGGTGTCATCTTTTGTGCGTTTCAAGTTTCTGAGCACAATTTTACTGACTCATGACATCGCCGATGATCGCACTCGTTCATACTGAAGGTCCACACTGAAAAATGATTTAACATATCACTTTGCATGTAAATATCATTAATAATAGTGAATACTCACCGTCATTAATAAAGGGACAAATTACTACTACTCATACTACTGTTGATGTTTTGTTTTATTATTTATTATTATTTCTTTATAATTTATGCACTACATGACCTATATAGGTAGAACATAAATCAAAATTATATTGCAGGTTTAATGAGCTACACAGGAATTATACAATTGGATGACTTAATGTATTCATGTAATTTAAAATATACATACAAAAACTCAAAGTATTATGAGATGTTGCAGTTTTCTAGTTCATCTCTCGAGTCTCCCTAACTTTTTTTCTCGCAGGCGTTGCGTTGTGCGCTTGCGCAGAGCTGACTATCCTACTCTCCTTATACAGGTTGAAAAATGAGTACAGGGGCCGGTAGAGAGAAACGCATCCAGTGTGACGCTGTCATTGGAAATAGCTCACACCGTCAGCGACAGGCCAGGGAGCAGATCAAGGCTGCGTCAGGGCCACCTACCTGCAAGGTGTCTGACACCAAAATGATCACTATGAACGGCAAGCAGCATTTCTCCATGCATCCGGCGCTACAGGAGCCCAAGTACTCTGCCATTCACTCGAATTCGGAAGCCATGCGTAGGGTGTGTCTTTCGACTCCACAGGTATGTATATGTATTTGATAAATTAACACATTACCAAAAGTAAACTCGCTTTTAAAGGGGGTAAACTCCCCGCGGGACATTGAAAAGTCAACCGATACTGTCTTTCATGTGAATATAATGCTTTTTAGGCTTTAAATATCTCAAACGGATAGGATTTCCCAGTGATTCCAATGTTTTCCTGCTTGCAGCTGCAGGGCAATTTATTTGGAGGCTTCGATGAGAGTCTGCTAAACCGGCCCGAAGCGCTGGCGGCCGTTGACATAGTATCCCACGGCAAGAACCATCCGTTCAAGCCAGACGTGACCTACCACACCATGAGCAGAGTGCCCTGTACATCCACACCCTCCACGGTACCGATATCCCATCCATCCACACTGACCTCAACACATCACCATCTCCATCAAAGTTTGGAAGGGGATCTTCTGGACCACATCTCATCGACCCTAGCTGTCAACGGGATGGGGGCCCAGGACCCTACTGTGATGTCATCACAAGCCCATCAGCATCATCTCCAAGCCATGGGTCACCTACACCAGAGCATGGGACATCCACACTCCCTGTCAGCGCACGGTGGGATGCCCAGCTTTAGCGATGTGCAATCCGATCCCCGTGAACTAGAATCGTTTGCCGAAAGGTTTAAGCAGAGGAGGATAAAGCTTGGGGTCACCCAGGCAGACGTCGGTTCGGCCCTTGCAAACCTGAAAATACCCGGAGTCGGGTCGCTTAGCCAGAGCACAATATGCAGGTTCGAGTCTTTAACGCTCAGTCACAATAACATGATCGCCCTGAAGCCAGTCCTCCAAGCATGGCTAGAGGAGGCCGAGACCGCATACCGGGAGAAGAACAGCAAACCAGAACTTTTTAATTGCAACGAGCGGAAACGAAAACGCACCTCGATAGCCGCGCCGGAAAAGCGCTCCTTGGAAGCGTATTTCGCCATCCAGCCTCGGCCTTCTTCGGAAAAGATCGCGGCGATCGCCGAGAAGCTGGATTTGAAAAAGAATGTGGTTCGCGTTTGGTTTTGTAACCAGAGGCAGAAACAAAAAAGAATGAAATATTCAGCGGGTCATTAAAATTTAACAAAACAGCTGTAGATGTATCGAGGATTTGCAATTAAAGCTTTTGAAGAACTCTTTTGTTAGAATGGATTTTGGTTGAATTATATTTTGTCTGTGTTGTTTCCCTCAGGTTTGTCGCAGTTTTAACATGGACATACGTTTAAGTGAAAAATTTAAAAAATGTATCATGCACTAACAAACTAGGCTACTTGTCACTTTAAGGAAGGTCGTTGTAGTGTAGGCTACTTTTTATATGTGTATCGCATACATATTTATTGCATCAGAATTAATTAAATGCATCTTTTCTGTTCATAACTCGACTGAAAGCTAATACCAAAGAAATATAGAAAACTGTTTAAACTATATATAAAGTTATATAACTTATTATAATATAAAATGGTTTAACTTTATAAACGCAACAACTGAAAGAGTGGTTTAACAGTTTTACTGAAATGTGCAGCAGAGATGATTTAACAGTTGTGATTTGTTTACTTGAATGGGAAGCCATTCTAAATAATGCGAAGAATGTTATGTAATTAGTCTTAATTTTAGTCAATGTGTGAATTTTCAGCGTTGCTTAATAAATTTCACTTTGAACTTCATGCACTATACATTTCCATTAATTGCACTGTTGATGCAAACCCCTTCGGTTTAGTGGAAAGTTGTTTAATAATATGACGTATCAAATTGTGATAATTTAAGCAGACGGTGACGTTCACAGAATGTACTTGAAGCTAGTGGAATCTCATAGAAACACTAATCCATGCTTCTATTGGCCGTCAGCCCTGGATATTTCATTTTAACGCAGGAAGTTTTTGTTTTATGTTTGCATCTGGTGGAAAAATTGAAACATTTATAACCGTGATCCCCTCTCTTATAGTAATACACAGTCTGGCACTTTTCCTGGTAGATAACGTATAACCTACATGCATTTTACGCATATATACAACTCCAGAGATTTTCTGTATTCCCTATAAAATGCTGAACAAATCACCCACACTCTGAGAGCTGAATTCTGTTCTCTCAGGATCATGTCATCAAACAATAGTACAGTAGATATGTTGATATGCATATATTATAATATTATAGGTTTTGTGTGAAGTTTGTTGCAAGAAACAAAGGTTCACCATATAAAAGGCTTTAATTCAATGGTTAATAACCGATGAAAACTTTAATGTCTGGTCTGGAGCAGACAGTTTACCAGGATTTTGGAGTTTGACTGGTTTTGGTTAAAATATTCAACACAGTGCAATGTGCAATGTCTCATAATGGTACGTTGAACAGGGAAATTTTAAATATCTTTCATATCCTTCTGTACTTCCTTCTAGACAGTGGAGATCACACAATGGTAAGGACAGTATGAGTGAAGTCTTTCCGAAGAGAAAGACCAGCGTGAGTTATCGATACATACGATACCCTTATTGATGTTGTAAAACACTTGGTTCTAGGTAAGTCGAGATGAAGTTTAGCGCAGGGAGAGACCATGTGGACAGTGAGAGCAGATCAATTATTCATACCTGACTGAAGATATTACTTTTTCACATGCAATTGGTGAAATGCATACTTCAGCACACGAACTGCAATCCTTATATAATGCGGTTTGTGTAACATATTATAGGTGAATAAATAGGTGGCTTAGAGAAGGTCTTGTTGGAACCTTTAACAGGCAACAAACTATGTTTGGGGGCAATGTGTGACTCAGTGGGTTAGAATCCTATGCTTGTCATCAGAAGGTTGTTAGTTCAAATCACATAGGTCTGCCAAATAATTTTACTATTAAGCAAGGCCCTAACCCCCCAGTTGTTCCAGGGACTGGCTGACCTCGCCTTCTCATATTGTATGTACGTCACTTTGGACAGGAGCTTTGGTTAAATAAATAGAACGTAAATACAAATTCTAAGAATGTAACTGGGGCTTGGATCACATGTTGGACTTGTGATTTGAATAGATGGATGTATAAGTGATATATCACCTATACATCCATCCATCTTCCAAACACCCATCCTGGTCAGGTTCATGGTGGTACCCTAGATCTCATACTAGTTAATTCAAACTAGTTTATATAACACACAACCAGGGCTGGATTTTGCATGAATTCCTGAACGGGTTTGGAAGTAAGAATCCTTACAGGTGCTTACATAGCAAACTTTGCTTGAGATGGTTGTGACTCCGTAGCTGAACAGGAATTGGGCGTCATGTGTGGATCACAGTGTGGCTGTTCCGCCACCTCCTTCCTTTTTGGACAGGATAGGCGGTCAAGCATCGGAAGTCACTGGGAGTTACGGGAAGAACGACAAAGCTGAGACACCTTTAATTATTCATTGAGAGCCAGCAACAAACGGCGTGACTGTAACCAGTACGGGGGCAGTCCGTAGCTCCAGGCGTTTTGTCACGCTGTCCTGCAATCATCAAAAAGGCTGCCGTTTCAGCATTAACCTGAAGTTCACCTTTGCCCAGCAACTCATCACTGCGGTGTGGTTTCTGGCAAAAGTAACTGAAATGATTTTAAGGAAATTGCCTTGTTATGGTTGTTCAGTGCACAGCTGGACATAGCTAATATATTTTTAAAAAATTTTTTTTATAACTTTTTCAAATTTTCTTTGGTGTTAATGCCACGTAAAAACGTCTATTTTTACATAATGAACCAACTTCAAATTTGTCACTTGAATCATCTCTGTTCTCTATTACACTGATCACACACAATTCAGTCACCCTCAGTTATACGGCAAAAGATAATGTCACAGAAATGAATGATGGCAATAATAACCTTGTGAAAATATTTTGTGGACTGCGAGAAAAAAGAAAATGATAGGTTTGCAAATTTATTTATCCATCCATCCATTTTCTGTAACCGCTTGTCTTATTCAGGGTTGGGGGGGGGGGGGGGGTC
>JAODJU010000119.1:19530459-19545072 GCA_026776725.1 Gnathonemus echidnorhynchus | reverse complement strand
GTACTCAGATATCCTTTTGGGATATCAGACCTATGTACTCAGATATCCTTTTGGGATATCAGACCTATGTACTCAGATATCCTTTTGGGATATCAGACCTATGTACTCAGAAATCCTTTTGGGATATCAGACCTATGTACTCACCTATCCTTTTGGGATATCAGACCTATGTACTCACCTATCCTTTTGGGATATCAGACCTATGTACTCACCTATCCTTTTGGGATATCAGACCTATGTACACAGATATCCTTATCGGATATCAGACCTTTGTACTCACATATCCTTTTGGGATATCAGACCTTTGTACTCACATATCCTTTTGGGATATCAGACCTATGTACTCACATATCCTTTTGGGATATCAGACCTATGTACTCACATATCCTTTTGGGATATCAGAATCTTCACTACTTCCAGGGTCATTTTCCACATGTTGCTTGATCTTTTCCTCAAGCCCAGTGGCGTCAGCTCCTTGGTACTGATCCACCCGCACCTTGTTCCGAAAGAACAAAAATGTAGGTGTTGCCGAAATGTTGTTTCCAGCAGCAGTTGCCTGAAAAATAAATAAATCAATCAGTACCACATAATCTGAACATTTATCCTGAATCCTGTATCCAGTAATACTGAGCATGATAGGTTAAATAGCTTTGGTGTGGTTATTTTCTTTGCTTCATTTTCATTATTTAGCTATTTTATAATTTAGTTTGTCAACACAAGAAATTAAGTTCCTTTATATCCCAACTGTTCATTGTTCTGCTACACATTCACAGAGATATCAGAGCAATTAGGTACCTAAACACTGCATCTACATCTCAGAAATCTGCCCTCTGCTTATGACTTTGCTAGTAAACAGTTCTGTAATCTTAGATTGTGGACCACATTCTCTCATAACAGTTTTTATAAAGGCACTGCAGGTACTTCATTATTAAAATGTTGCCAATCTAACTAACTTCCCTCTAAGATCCTGCTGTGTAATAACCCAATTTCTAGCTATGGGAAAGATTATTAAACCTCATGTTACTGTGTAGCACATCTCTGTACTTTACATAAATGTGTACTGTTTACATAGTATCCATTTCAGGATTGAGTGGTAATGAATCTAATGGATTCATAGATCAGACACCAAATAAAGTGATACACTACTGCTGTACCAATTGTGTCAATTAATAAGACACACCACAGCCATTAGGTTTGAAAACTTTTACACCTATTCGTATTACTGCAAGCAATGCCTGCACATTACCATCTAATGATCCTTACCTGACATACATGCACATCGACTTCAAGAAACACAGCTTGTGGATACTTGGCACTCAACGAGTTGAAGGCAGGAGCTATTCTAATGCAGGGCCGACACCTAAAAAAAGTAGTAGTTTATTGAGATTTATTTTAAAATGTTACCGTTACTACTACAAGGATTTTTTTCCTGGTAGAGACGATAAAAAGGAGTTTAACAATGACGTTAATATCATGCGAACAATCGTCATAAATCCCACTGACCAATCAGCATCTGACTTTCGTGCCATATATAACACAACAGTGTGTTAAACATACCGCAACACAGTATACAGCCTATATAATTCCACACGATCCAACGTATTCCTCAATAAAATGATCTTCTGCCTCCTGTTCAAGGCAAACCGAAACTACAGAATCCACGCAGTTACTGTCTTAATCTAATGTTCTGCCTCCAGCTGCAGGCTCAATATCGGTAACCTTCACTCCATGATTAAGACAGACTCACACATCTTTCAGATTTACTGTCCGATATATTTACACTGTAAAGAACGTACTTCTAAAAACAGCGAGGTATTAACACTTGATTCCATTTTCAATGCCCCATTATTCAGGCGGGGATCGGCCACGTTATTAACGTTATTAATCGGCAGTAACACGCTTTCTATCTGCTTTATTGTGCATTCAGTTTGCGAAGACGCGCAAATACACGAAATTTAAAATATCCCACAAGCCGTAGTGCGGTATTTGGGACAAGACGACACTGCAAAATAAACTTGTATGGGAAAAAAAATACGAACAGTTACAAAAAGTGATGAGACATTATCTGGCCGGCTAGCTAACAAACGTCAAACGGGCCGTAATTTAAGAGAGGCGAATAGGTATCGTATTATAAACTGTTACAACTGGTAGCGAATTACCTAGACCTGGTTAGCATATGTTGGCTAAATATGATGACTAATGTGTACTCAGCATTATTACAATGCAATGCTAACTAAAAGCAGCCTCACCGTCGACTAACCGTAGCTACCAAATGAAGTATATCAATCAAAATTATGGAGGAGCGTGGTCAGCTAAACAGGCATGTTTCTACTGTCAATTGGCTAACCGCTTTTTTATTTAAAAGCATGATCACACAAACAAATTTACAGTAACGGAGAATGGAACCAACGGCTAGATTTCAGCCTTACCCGGCCATTGTGAACTTGACTACGGCGAGTCTAGAGCCGGCGCTTGTAAGCTCAGACTGGAATTCAGAATCATTCCCGATTACCTTCACTCTTACCATTTTTCAAGAATGAACGTTTTCTTATTTAAAATATCAAAATGTCTCTCATAAAATGTCACCGGATATACTGTAGTGAAAATAAAAATTTTACTAACAGTAGTCACTTCCTGTGCTTCCCTGCGACACTTTTTGGACGGCAGGTCAAGCTCTCCACCAATCAAACTGCGTATTTTAAAATGGGCGTGGCATCACGGAAAAGACGACGGAAACTGAGGTAAACTGTCGTAAAACAGCTGGAAATCTTTATACAGCCATTTCTATGGCAGGAAAATGGCATTATCCAGTACTCAACGTCCAACCGCTTGTCCTTTACATGGTCTTGGAGGAATGTAAATATTTAATTGGCGAAGACTATGTTCTAGATCAAATTTGTCAGAAATCATTTTGACTGTTGAGTTAATGGAAATTGATTAGAATGTGTCTAATGCTATCCAACTAGATTCGGCTAGACTCACCAGTACATGTGTGAGATTCAGGTTGTCATATTTTGATATTATACATCCATCCAAGCAACTTTTCCTGGATAGGGTTATGGGAGCTGGTGTGTATCCACTGCCGCACTAGGGTGGGGAACACCCTGGACAGGATGCCAGCTAGTCTATCATAAGTCATGACTTAACTTTACCTCTTGTTTTAAAGCTCTTGATGGGTTGAATAATGCCTATACTTACATAAAAAAACGACTGACTAGTCATTGGAATGATCCTTGATGTACAAATGTGGGCCTCTTCCAAGCCCAATATCAATAGCACTCTTTATCAGAGCATCATATTCTGTATGCACAGGTTAAAAGAAAATATGCAAATATATTTTAAAATATATATTTATCACCTTATTTAAATAATTTAATTAGTTGCTCAGTAACAAGATGAGTCCGTCATTAAATCATCTTTTACTCTTTATGATAATTTCATTTTTAATAAGAAATGCCCCAATAATAATAACTTGCCAATTATTTTGTATGTTGGTGTCATACGTGTAGTCGCTTATAGAATTCGTGGAATTTAGTTTGGCACACTAAACACAAAATAATTTCCCACTTCCCTGGATGTAAAAAATCCACTTGAGCTCATTATATTACCTTTGTTTCTTATGCAGAACAACAAAAACCACGTGTGTAAGTCATATACAAATACATGAGATGTTTGATGCTGGGTTTATTTCATATTACTGTTCTCAGCAGTACTAGGTGTCACCTTCAGGTGCCGAAGAGGGGCGGATAGGCGGAGTCTGCTGCGGTGCGTTAGCGAAGGGATTTGGGTGGTTTTCCAGATGTATGAGCGCGTTACTTATCAGTGAATGTGGGCAGTTGTAACATTTTAGAGACAGGCTCTCCATCCTAAAAGGGAATACAAAGTAAATATATGATTGAATAAAACGAGGAACCAAAGTGCTCTTTTCCTGACGAGACGGGGGCCGCTTTCATCTCAGCGCAGCTAACATGGCACTGACGGCCGGCGTGACTCGGTCACTCCGGGGTGAGTTTTAGTTCGTGAAGTTGCACTGTTTCATTCACTGGCGATTTCTTTCGTCTTTAAGGACATGTCGATTGTGTAATTGTCCACGGAAAGTTTCCGTTTTAACATACAGTATGCCTATGATGACATCTTTAGCTACATGGCTAGCTGACTGTACTGTCGCACTGGCATGAAAGCATCGTTCACCCTTCAACTAGCAATAAATTACGCAGTTATTATTTTTTATCCAAAAGCGGTGTTTACCTATTTATATTAAATAAAATCTCGTAGAGCTATGAGTATTATGCTTATAATCTTTTTGTCTCCGCAGTTCTGAAGAATCGCAGCGCCGCCGGACTGTGTTTCAGTGCCTCTCACAGGTGGCAGTCAACGGCGGCAGTTGCACCCAAACCAGCCGCAAAACACGTGCCACAGTCCCAGGAAAACAGGTGAAAATGTGTTTGGAATATCATTCCATCCATTCCTCCTTAACCCCTTATCCTATGCATGAGTATATATCCAGGAAAAACAGGACATGGCGTCCTGGACAAGATCCCAGTCCATCACAGGATGCACATTCCTACACTATGGGCTCAATTGAGATTGTTTGTCTAGCCAGCATGTCTCATGACTCTGGAGATACAGGAAGCGTGTACAAACTAGATATTCACAGATCCTGGCTAGGAACTGAGTATACTGAGGAAGTAACTTTTATTTAAAACACCATTGAAATTACTGAAACGTGATCCTCACTATTGCAAAAGATGTGTGATGCTGTTGCTTACTAACATTATTCAGTCTTTTGGGTTTGGCTCTGAAGTGCTTTTTTGTTCACGTTGTCCTTGTAAATGTTTAGTGACATGGAGCCAGTGTTAACTGGTGACCTGACATTACATTTAACAGATGAATATGTCAGTGTCCTCTCTCCGTGTGATATATTCTGGGTAATTGTTCAGTTGGCTAAGGTATTGAGTGCTTGTCGGCTAAGCCGACGATGATCGATGTCTCAGTCATTACATTGCTGCTGTTATGCATGATTTGTTTGTTGCTTAATCATGTTTTTTTAAAAGAACGCACTGTGGTAATCTCCCTTACTCCAATTTCGATTTTCCATTTTCTCTTCTGAAGAAAACCTAGAACTGGTATTCTTATGCTTAACATGGGTGGACCCGAGAAACTTGACGACGTCCATGAATTTCTCTTCCGGCTTTTTATGGACAGGGATTTGATGACGCTTCCAGTGCAAAAGTAAGAACACCCAATGTGTGGCCTTTATGGTACACTGTACACATGAGCTGAATACAGTAGTATGAAAAGTAGCTCTAGATCTGTAAGTCTATCCCCTGGTTCTGCGAGTTTTATTTGGCCTCATTATACATAATTTATAGGTTAAAGGCAGAACCTTGCCTACTCATTATTTTATAGTTTCTGAGCATGTTTTTTGGCTTTTGTTTTCTTCCTCAGCAAACTAGGGCCTTTTATTGCTAAGCGGCGAACTCCTAAGATTCAGGAGCAATACAGCAAAATTGGGGGTGGTTCCCCTATTAAAAAATGGACTACGCTGCAGGGTGAGGGGATGGTGAGACTCCTGGATGACATGTGCCCCGAAACAGGTATCCTAACTTCTGGGACAAAAATTGAAATTGTTGAAACTGAAGTTAAAGTAACATTTTATCGGTTTTGACATTTTTACGTGTTCAAGGGGAATTCGCTCCCAGCTCCTGGCCTGCTTTTCCTTTGCCCCTGCCCTTGTGACTCTGTTTGGCTCAGTTTTCTCCTGCAGTGTTTTAATTAAATTTCATTTAGTGTACAACTGCTGCAGCCTTGTATTAGGTAAGAGGTTACTGGAAAAGGATGGATGGATGGATGGATGGATGGATGGATGGATGGATGGATGGGTGGATGGATGGGTAACAGGATGTTTACTATTAGACTATATTTAGGTAAATCACTCCCCCCCCCAACACACACATCACACACAGTAGGACTTTTAGACATTTGATCATCTCTATCCATTGGTGTTTTCCCTGTTAACCATTATGCACACAAATATTAAACCCAAATTCTGCTGGTTTTCAGAATAGGGATCTTTTAGTTTAATTGGAACCGTGATATAGATTTTCTACGCTTTTGAAATGTTATGTAACAAAGTTAACAACCATATTCTCGCACTGCACCATTCTGACCAGAAGCTTCCACATAGAAACGTCCTGTTGGCTGGGCTCTGGCTTCGGGCTGTGCCTAGCAGCAGATACAGGTCAGGAGTGGCCTTTCTGTGAGGGAGCAGATAAAAGTAACCATTCACACCCCTCCCCACCTCATCGATAAGCTTTTCCTGCTGGGCATCTGGCTTTAAACTGCTTGTGACTCTTAAGATTATTTGTATCCTGATATCATTTCATTGCAGTTTGAGTTTTTAAGTTGCTAATATAAAAAAATGAAAATATGTACCAACAGCAAGAACAGTTTTGTAGGATCGTTTTGTGCATCAATTATTTCTGCCATAAACAATGCAGTGAAATAACGTGTTTCATAATGCTTGTTTTATGCATTTCATTGATTTGAATCAGTTGAATCTAAAACCTAAATATATGGAGCAGAGTATTTATGTGGTACTTAAGGATTAAAAAATTTAGTAAATTACGTTTCTTAGCAAGTTTGCTTTACACTGTTACAATTTTGCACCATGTTTCTATGCATGTTGACACATTGAGTGTATAAATACAATGTTAGTCCTGTTTTTTTCTGCCACAAATGTAAATTATAAGGACAAAAAAACTTTTAAATAACTTATTTAAGTTATTTAAGTTTGTTTTTATGTTAGCGATTATTTTAAAGCTGCTTCGGTTCAGTTTTATTAAATGTCACATTACAAACACTTTCTGTTCTATGCTCCCTTTGTATATATCGGAGATACATTTAAGCATCCGACATTTTTAATATCCATCCATAGACAAGTCATATTTTAAGTTTCCCCCAGGACTGTACGGTGAAAATATATTACCTGTGGTATAAAGTCTTTAACTAGTTAGTAAAAATAAGGAAGTCCTTATGTTTTCATTTTTTGGTCAGATCCCCTTAATATACAGTCAGTCGAATGGAGAACATTTTAATGTAAACAGGGAAACAGATAAAGGCCTCCAAGGCATTTGTTTAGTTTTTTTTTTTTTTTTGAGTGTCTTGATACAAGCCTCAGACCTGTTTGCTGACATTACATATAAATGTGCTGTCCATAGCTGGTGAATTCTGTCTGTCTGTCTGTCTTCCACAAGCTCCACACAAGTTCTACATTGGGTTCCGGTATGTTCATCCACTGACGGAAAGCGCCATTGAGCAGATGGAGAGGGATGGCATAGAGAGGGCAGTGGCCTTTACTCAGTACCCACAGTACAGCTGCTCCACCACTGGTATGGTACATTCCATTTAAAGGCACCTAACCACTAAAACTGGAGCCAAATGAAATCATTATGTATTTCCAGAGTCATGTAAAATAATGTAAAAACACTACTTAGGGGTACAGTAACCTGTGTCTCACTGCACCCTTCTTTGTGCTGTTAGAAAACTGTTACTCCTGCAACAGACTTATTTACTCTGAGCCATTTGCTGTGTGGATTTTCACTTTTGTTTTGGGGTAAATGGATACATTTACTATTGAAATTACATTCAGTAATGTGAGACCTCCCTTATACTAACTAGAGCTAATGAAATATTATGTTTCCAGCATAAATGTGACTGTTTAAAACATTTATGGCCAGTTTCCCAGTCAAGGATTAAGCCTAAGCCTAGACTAGCTTTGAGTTACAATGGTGAATCTCCATTGAAACGGCAATTTAGTCCAAGACCAGTCTTAATCCTTGTATCGGGAAACCGGCCCTTAGTGTTTCTTCATGCCCCTTTTGTGTCTACATGTGCTATTGTTGGGTGTTCTAAATTGAATTGTTTAATTGTGTTTGATAATAAGCATTTCAGTTTCACATGGGGTACTTGTAAAGGGAGACTATGACATGTCTGTACCATAGCAAAGTAAATTGGCCCAAAATGGTTAAGTGAGTTGTGTTAAACCATTTGCCATTTTAAATGTCTTTGCATTTATAAGTGTCTGTGACTTTTGTAATTAGGCAGCAGCCTGAATGCTATCTATCGGTACTACAGTAGCCGGGGAGAAAGTCCCACAATGCAGTGGAGTGTGATTGACAGATGGCCCACCCACCCACTGCTCATTGAGGTTAGAGTCCCGCCTTTGCTCATTAGAAATAAAACACGTGAAGAGAGGCTACACGAGTAACCGCCTGCTAAGCATATCTGGAATGTTCTACATGTTCTTCTTAGTCATGTTGACATAAGAATTTTTAAACCGCTCGTGTCTCCATGGAGTCTATGAATTATTGCCTTCAGAATGTAATGTTTACCATCAGCCTTATTTAGCTTGCACTCAAGTAGTTTACAATAATATTGTGATTTATGATATTTATATTGGATTTTAATAATATTTTGATTTATTTATATCAGTTTATTGGGTTTGTGTTGCTCCCTGTAGCTTTAATAAACTACATTAAGGGAAGATTTTCAGAAAGAGAGGGTTGGCTGAGCTGTCCACACCTGTCCCTTCAATACCTTCCAAAATGTGACATTCCGCTTTAAAGAATGTTATTTTAAATTTGTTCTGTTCAAATTTCTGCCTAATAAGTTGTACAGATAATATAAGTGTTGTCCCTCTAACTGTGTTATTTCCAGTGCTTCACCCAACATATTCTCAGTGAACTGGAGAAGTTTCCACCAGAGAAGAGGGACGACGTCGTTATTCTCTTCTCTGCTCATTCTTTACCCATGTCCGTAAGTACAGGAGGGGACTAATAATTTTTCACATTAATGCTTTTTTACTTTAAATTTTTTAATGACACGTCATTTTTGCATTTTCTTTTTCTGAAATCTTACGTAGAATTTACACGCTTTGTTGGCCTGCAGGATTAGCTCACTGCGATACAGTGTGAACAAAACAGCTTTTCTGACAAACAAAACTAATATCAATAACATTCACATTTCCTTAATTTCGCCTCCATGTGCGGCTTCCAGTAGCTGCTGAACTAAATCAGAGAATCATTCCCATCCATCCGTCCGTTCACCCACACAGCACTTATCTGGGTTAGGGATCGCTTATGGGCCTGGAGCACATCCCAGACAGCAGAGGGCCCAGGGCAGAGGTCCTGTGCTCAGGGCCCATTCACACACACATGGTAAATGAATGTCTTGCAGTTTGTTATTGATGTTATTTTGCGGCTGGGTCTCCGCGATAGACGCGCTGCCTTTGTGTTACTTAGATGCCAGGGCTTGTCTTCTCCTGTAGTGTTGCAGTGCTCCTCCTCACTGCGCCAGCAGCACTGTCGTCATCGGCGCTGTGGGATCTTTGTGTGCAGGTAGTCAACCGTGGCGATCCCTATCCTCAGGAAGTGGGAGCGACAGTCCAGAGGGTGATGGAGAGACTGCAGCACTGCAATCCCTATCGCCTGGTGTGGCAGTCCAAGGTGATACCCATACTGGGCGTGAATACTCTATGATGCCATCTTGTGATGAATCTTTATACTTAACTGGCTACTGAAAGACTAGAAACCACATTTGTTTTGTACATTTGTACGTTTGTTTTTTTTTTTTTTTTAAGTTATTGCCAACCTACCTTGAATTTTAAAATATTTAATACTTAATATGTAGGCTGACCTTTTTTGCAGTGATTCTTCAGTATTTATGTTTATTCCTGAATCACGGTCTCCCTGTGCTGTGTGGATTTCCTCTGGGACACTCTGGTTACCTTCCACAGTCCAAGGGCATACTTTTGGGGTAGCTGACTCTCCAAATTGCCCATGCAAAGTGTATCCCCTGTCAGTGTATCCCCTGGAGTTCCATTCTATCCTGAGTGTATCACTGCAATATAAAAATGAACAATGTGCAGGGAAATACATTCACGGTGCAGCGATCTGTCTCAACTGCAGACTGTCTTGCCTTTGCTTCCTCAGGTAGGCCCAATGCCGTGGCTCGGTCCACGGACGGATGAGGTCATCAAGGGCCTGTGTCAGCGGGGAAAGAGGAACATCCTACTAGTGCCTATTGCTTTCACTAGTGACCACATTGAGACGCTCCATGAATTGGACATTGAGTACTCGCAGGTTTTGGGGGAGGAGGTAAGTCGTTCTCATATAATAAAATTAACAGGATTTCTTTACAGGGTGATTTATTACGCACGGTGCGTCACATATCACATATCAGATTTAGTTTCCAGCCTGCATGACATGCAAGTATTATGTTCACTGGTTACGATTTAAGAACAATCTCTGAATATTTAAAAACCCGTAACCCACAAGTACTGTAACTGAAAGACAAATAAGAATCATCATTTTACCCACATGTACATTTTAGTAAAGGCTTTTAAGAAAACCACTAGCGCCCAATACAATACCTATATTATATCATATTTGTCTTACAAGTAGGTTTAATAGAGTGGTAAATACTTAAAATCTAAACCTGGAATAAATTAATGTACCTTACTGCATGATAAGAGATCTAAATAGAAACTGAAACTTTTGTTTTCTTCGGCAGTGTGGTGTAGAAAATATCAGGAGAGCTGAGTCTCTAAATGGAAACCCACTATTCTTTAAGGTAAGAACATGTTAAACTTTCTGCACCGTAGTAAATGATTCTAAACAATGTAAAAAACATTTCATCAAAGCAAATTGCTTGTCTGTATAGATCAGGGGTCTCCAACTCCGGTCCTGGAGGGCTACTGTCCAGTAAGTCTTCAATCCTACCTGGCTTCTGATGAGCCACACCTGGCCATGGTATTTACCTGAGAACAGGTGTGGCTCATCAGAAGCCGGGTATGATAGAAAACCTACTGGACGGGAGCTCTCCCGGACCGGAGTTGGAGACCCCTGGTATAGATCATGTATCTTTGAATGATACAATGTTTCCAGAATTATAATTAATTAAGTTGTATATTAGTTATTTTAAATAAATGTAGCAATTGAATTGCACAGTGCCTTTTTATTAAACTTTTAGTATACTTATTGGTTTTACTTTTGATTTTTGCAAAAACATCTGTAGAACTGAGTTTGTTTCTTTTAAAATGCATCAGTTATGATAGTAAGCTGAAAGGAGATTTCAGTTTTATGTTATCTAGAAACGACACACAATTCTTAAAACTAGTTTGCATTGTTGGCGTGACTTCTCTGTGGCTCTATACACTGTTGTCATAAAAGGAAATTCACCAGGGTTCGTAGTTGTGTTTTTTTCCTTGAATACAAACATTTCACTAAAAGGTGTTCCTTTCTTCAGTATTGTAGGTTAGATAGAGTACAGTGGGTAAAGATGCATTATCATCTTAAAATATTTTTCCTGAATTAGCAATTAATTACTGCATGTCACATCGCGCTCTGAGTCATAGATACATATATGTCATGCATGTCAAATGACAGATTTGAAATGTTGGATTGTTGTTCTGAAGAAGAACATTGTTGATGATTGATAATTTAAAATGTGTAACTGAGTATCGCGTCTTCCGGCAGGCCCTGGCCGACCTGGTGCGCTCTCACCTGCAGTCCAACGAACCCTGTTCCCGGCAGCTGACCCTTTCCTGCCCGCTGTGCGTCAACCCCACGTGTGGACGGACGAAAGAGTTTTTTACCAGCCAGAAGCTCTGAACATGGTGTCCTGATTGTAACGTAGATAAAAAGGAAGCCCTAAGAGCAGCATGCGAAGTAGCTATAGATCTCACCCACACTTCTGGTCGCCACTTTTATGCCAGTCACTATGGAAACCACCTTCTACCAGAAATGAAAAGCTGATATAAATACTTTTCTTACATGCTCTAATGAAAAAGGAAGAAATGGAAATAAAATCACATTTTTGCCTTTTCTGGGACTGGACTTGCTACATACTTATATGTATGTTGCATTATTTACCTAACTTTGCTTTTGCGGTTTTGGAGCTCTACCACTACAGAAGGTGGGAGATGTCATTGGGTATTGCAGTTTAAATGATTAATTAGTTTTATCAATGAGTAGTTAGTTTTATGCAACTGCAACAGACTCAGAAGAACATTTTTCTTTTGCGAAACAGATACTGCTGTTACAGAAGCCTTTACATAATTGTTGCCTTTCTCTTGAATGCTTTGAGAAAGTGTTTCTTAGTCAGTCTTTGGGGACCCCCAGACAGTCCATTTTAGCAAAAATGTGGACTGTCCAACAGGGTGCTGGGAGGGAGCAAAAATGTGCATTGTCCGACAGGGCACTGGGAGGGAGCAAAAATGTTCACTGTCTAACAGGGCGCTGGGAGGGAGCAAAAATGCGCACCATCTGGGGTCCCTGAGGACCAGGTTAGGAAACACTGCTTTGGGAGATTTCTTCCTTTCTGAATTTACTCATTAGCCTGTCAGGTGGTCCTGGCAGATATTTGTGCAAGCTGACTTCACAGTACAAAAGTAACTACAGTTTTTTTATTGTTTTTTTAAACAGATTTTGGCCTTAAGGTCTTTGAATAGAGAACCACTGTAAATAGTTTTTCTGCCCCTTTATAAGACTAATAAAATATTTCAAAATAAATCACTCCCCAGTTTGTCTTTTCTATGTACACTTCATGTAAGTATTTTGTAATTGAAGATGTATCCTAATTTGGACAAATGAATGTGGCGTTACTGTTGTTCACTCCCTGTATGATTTATATCAGGGTTTCCCAGCTTTTCCAGCCCTCTCGATACAGATAAAACCATGTTTCCCTGCCACAGTTCCACAAACTCTGGCGGGTGATAAACCCTGATTTTGATGATACTGTGTTTTTAGGGCTTGCCCAGGAGAAAACTAATACTCTATTGTTTACAGTCCCCTTTACTATCAGGGGGGTTTCTCAGTTAGCTGGGTTAACTTGAGATAGAAGTCATGATCGTCCAATAAAAGTCTAGGTAAGGAGAATTCCTACTGGACAACCGTAACCCAGCTAACAGAGAAGTTCTGCTTTGTGGAACAACACCCCCCCCCCCCCCCCCAAGTCTTCCTCAGCTATTTGTATATGTATTCTGGAAATACGTTTCTAATGGAAAGTTGTCTATGTGTAATGATTGTCATTGTGTGGACATACAGTAACAAAAGTAAAACAAAAATAAACAACACCGTCAATATTACAAGCACATGTTTCCCTGTAAAAATCAAATATTAGACTCTTATTTATCACAAATGAATTCTGTGTGCTTCTGCCTTAGGAATTGGTTTTTGGCCTGCCATCCGAAAATGAAGACAATTAAGAATGTCAGAAAAGTTTATTTTATATTAATTGCAGAATATACAACACTACCATTTTATGATAGTGAGAATAACTAAATTAGTAAGAGGTTTACTGTGATGCAAACAAAACTCTAATTGATGAACATTATATTTAAATATCAAATACAAACAGTACAACAATACATGAGTGAAAATTCAAAGGTTTTAAAGTGCCCAGTACAACGACTTTAAACAACGACATTAAAAGCGCCAATGTTTGCAGAACAGGTAACTCCACTAAGAATATTGCACAGACAAGAGGTGCAAATACAAACAGCCATTTGGACTAATACCAGTATTAGTTTACTTAACTTTTATTTTTAATTTGAAAAACTGAAGAATATGCATGTGTACACATATGTAAACAGAAACATATGTGAACATACATGACTCTCAGCAGTGTACAAGTTGCATGACTTGAACAGCAGGACAGTATTTCTATTTTTAAATATTTTACACTGTAACAAGTTTTATTTTACAGATAACAGTCAAAATTACAGGAAATTTCATCACTTCACAATGTACTTTCTCAGTTAAAACAGTATAATACGGTACATGTCCCTAAGTGGATACCATACCCTAAATAGTCATTCTTAATTTTTTTTAAGCTTCAAAATTAATCATATGAATGTACCTGCAAGATTATATATCAGAGAGTAAAAATATTTGTTGTTTAACTTTTTGAAATTGAAAATACTCTTTTTCAGGTAAGAGATGAACAAAAACAGTCAAGTTTTTTCCACACTGCATGCCCCAATTTTACATTTGTAATTTATGAAAACAATACTGAAGGGTAATATGTGGGCTTTTCTGTACACATGGAAGCCTTTAGCTATCATAATTGGTAAAAATGATCTTTGGACACATTTGCTACAATCAACCTTTTGACATTTAAATTGTACACTGACAAAACATTATGTATTGCTGTACAATTTTAAAAAACATTATATATTAAGTTGAGTCTGAACTGACTGTAAATTTGGTGCCGCTTTTCTACCTAGACAGTGCTTTCTGCAGTGGATCCTGGGTACATGCTTACGTAGAACAGATGATAGCCTTTGTCTTTATTGTAATCTGTCTTTGTTCTAAGCATCACTTTTCAAAAAGCACATCCATATATGCAGCGTTTCTCAGCCCAGCCCCCCTGGGACCCTCAGATAGTTTTTGCTCCCTCCCAGCTTACAGTAGGGAGCAAAAACTTAGACTGTGTGTGGGTTCCCCCGGACCAGATTAAGAAACACTGATCTAGTGAACATCCATCCATCCATTTTCCAAGCCGCTTATCCTACTGGGTCGCGGGGGGTCCGGAGCCTATCCCGGAAGCAAC
>JAODJU010000119.1:19497794-19514174 GCA_026776725.1 Gnathonemus echidnorhynchus | reverse complement strand
TTTTTCTAGGAAAAAATATAGGCCCGCTCACTTTTTCAATGGCCCGCCCAAAATACAATTTCTGCCTACGCCACTGCTGTGTGTATTCGATTAAATCATAAGCATGGCTTAGAATATGCATTTTTTAATTTCTTACATAAGTACAGGACCAAATCTTTGCGATTTTAGCATGCACACATCTAGAAAATAAACCATTCTATAGCATATTCTACGGCGAAGCCTATGTTTTTAAAATCGTTGTAATCAATATGTTACTTACTTTAATGCCTACCTAACAGAATCCACAAAATAGTCGCTATATTTGTTGTTTTCGTTTTCACTGACTACGTCCATAAGAAAAAAAAATGAATATTGAAACTACAAATGCAAACAAACCCGTTTACGCTCGGCTTAAACTAAGAAAATGTTACGTTTTGTGCTCTAGCAATAGGTCATACACAGATTTCTATCAATAATTCATGGATTCTCTACAGCTTCTGTTCTTTTCAGTTCTCCGGCTTCTCTGATCACATAATACCATCACACATGGAGCAGCAACATATTCTACATTTAGTAAGATAAAGACAGTACCGATTTCGATTGTCTCGGACAGGAGGCGCCGCCGCTGAATCTCGCCTAGGGCGCCATATGGGCTTCAGCCGATACTAGATAAAGATCAGGTATGAGAAATTCTCAGGTATCGTTTTAAAATAAGTTACGAATATATTGTTGGCTGTAGTCCGTGAGCTTTTGTTTAATTTAAAAGAAATACATTTCTTAAGAGAAATTCGAAAGGCAACTTTCATTCGATATATTAATTTTCATAGTCATTATCCAGTCGAAATGTAATGTGTTAGAGTTACAAAAATTATCCTTTTTACTCAAACCAGGATCAGTTATTTGGTACTTCGGAGCTCAATAACAATACCTAATATTGTGAGCATAATGATGCTTTCGTTAATGTTGAATTAATGTGTTTTACATGATGTTGGGTTTGTAAACTTCAATCTTCTATTCTCTGTATATAACTTTATTTTTACATTTATTTGAAATATTTTATTTGAAATATTTTACATTTCAGTTATTTAGCATTAAAGTCGTATTTAATCGCAGCATTTTATTTTATTGTTTCTTCCAAATAAATGACCATGCATAGTGAATATACTATTTGGAAATTTATTCTATCAAAAAGTACAAACAGAAGCTAGGACCGAAGGAGATTTAAAAGTAGGCTAATTAAAACGAACTTTCGAAAAACAAAGGTAGGCATGTTGGGAAGTGGATCGTGTCGTCGCTAGAGGGGGCAACACGATTACAAATATTTGTCCCATATTTTATGTGGATCCTGCAGGGAAAATGCTCAATTAAAAGAACCGGGTTTTCCGTTTCTGTGTCTCCTCCCTGTCTCACAAGCATATATGAAGTCTATTCCCTATATAAACACAAATAAATCCTGACACAAAAATGAAATTTTGAATAATAGTTGATTTATATTAATGGAATATAGAATAAGAAGAATAAGAAGTAACTATTCAATGCAAAGAGGCAACCGAGGGAAGTGTAAAATCAACGAATCACGGTAATTACCGTCATATTTATAACTGTCAAGATGCTTTACGAGTCTATATTCTTTGCGATAGATGTGGTTGTAAAAAGTCAGCAGGATATCTGATATTCAATTGCGGTTTAACGGACAAAAACATCAAGAATCGATAAGAATACAATTCTGAGGAAGGAATCGTTTTAGTCCATTCAAAAGAAAACAGCGTAAATGGTTCCCTTATAACATATTTAGTCAAAGCTAAACCACATCACTGACTGGGAAAAGTATTACTGACCGCCTTACTTGAGTGATTATTATCGATTAATAATAAAATCTTGGAGTTTTAATATAACTTCATTAAAATATTTCATATATAGCCCTATAATATTTCACAGTTAGCCTCTATTTAATATTACCATATTAACTATATTTCCGTCGTTGGATTTAAAGCACATTTAAAGCACAAGCAGGTATACTCCATACACGAAGCTTTTGTCAGGGTACCTGCCTTACCTGCAAGTCGTAGGGCCGACATTCTTTGAAACTCGGGTTCTTGCAGCCATTTCCACATTCGCCTAAAAGTCTCCCTTCCCGATTTAAGTTTACTCCAAGGTTTCGGGTTCCTTAAAAGGTCAGACAGGGTCCCTTGCGAGCGACAGAGTACTCGCTGAGCGAAGATAGCCTGCGGGATGCTGTATCGCTTTAGTTCCGCCGCTATTCTTTGTGCCAGTTCCTTGGTGTTGATCTCCTCCAGCTGCCCCGAGTTGGCACCTTGCGTTTCAGGGGAGGAGGGCGGTCTGTCTCGGCTGGAAATTAACGTGGGCCCGTGAGATTGAGGGTGCCCTTGATGTCCAGTATGGTGCATTCCGTTTAAATGTGGGATAATACCTGTCGTGGTACCATTGAGTCCTCGAGAAAAGTGTTGATCCCCTCTGGCGAGTATCGTGGGATGGTCATCAAAGTTGGGACTCAGCATTTTGTCGGCCCCATGACTTCCATAGTTGTGGAGGCTCTGCTGTGTGTTATGGATGGTACTCAGGCTGTTTCCAAGGGGACTGCTGCCCAACGGGGATAAACTTTGATTCATACCTGCCATGTCTTTATGGTACTGGCTGTAGAGGTTGTTTATTGCTGGTAAACTCCTTTCATCCCGCATTAACGAAAAACTTCCTGTTACGTTTCCAGAAAGACGTTGGTGTTGGTGATGATGATGAGGATGGTTGAATTTCTCCGAAACAGTAGATATGGGCGGCAGCGGCTGGAGTGGAGTTAAATGAGTGTAGGTTCCGTTCATTCCCATCGCAGATGGGGATGTGTCGCCTGACATGCTCATCGCGTGATGGAGTGGGAGAGACAATTCAGGACGGTACTCTCCAGACCCATCAAGAATCGTAGCCATACTACAAACCATAGCTGACCGCGAAGATGCTGCTGTTAAATCCTGATGGATCCGCAAAGAAGCGTCTGTGTTCCGATTATGTTGGGCACTGTGAATATTCATCAGACCGTGGTCATGGTTTACTCCACAATGCAGACTGCCAATGCTCTCCATTGTCATCTCTGGGTTCATGGTGCAAGCATCCAAATCCTTGGCAAGGCATAGATAGGCGGGGTATGCGGTCTTCATTCAGGACATTAATCAATTTAACATTTCCTGCCAATGATGAGTGTAGTCGCTTGATTGTGGTCTTAAGGCCCCTCGGTTTCTTTGGATTTTTTTTTATTACCGATCTCTATCATACAAGCCAGTGCTGCACATCTCCACGTCCGAACCCGCTTCTCCTCCTATGTGATCTGCTGAAGCTGTCCAGAACAGGTTTGTTTTACGGTCACTCAACCCTGGTGGAGAGGGAGGGCATATCTCTTTGATAGACTTCAATCTTGATCAGTCACATTCTTAGTTGCTTATTATTGGTCGCCTATCCAAACCGGACTTCGGCGAGCATGACGCAGTCAAGTTCGGTTGAGATTTTCTGCAGCTGTGCATTTAAACTAACGGCAAGTGCCTGTGTATTTCTTAAAAATAATACTTGACGCGTCCTCCAACCTATTACTATTTATCAAAAGAGATAAAAATTATTTCATAGTTTATCACACATTGTACGCAATTTGTGAATCTTGTGACGTCCTAAAATAATTTTGAAGTTACAATAGTTCAAGTTTAATATATATACACACACACACACATATATATATACACATACACACACACACACACACACATATATATATATATATATACATACACACACACACCTTTTATACTGCAAATATAAATGTAGGCCTACTCTTATAAGCACATTTATATTTAAAACGACTACCATAAATATGATGGATAATACGACAATGATCGATAATATATAAAATTTAAAGAAAGCTGAATAATCATTGCTTGGAAATATAGGCCTACAGTACTACGAAAATATAATTTAAGTTCTTAAAGTATACTCATTACAGTCTGTCTTTCTTTCTTTCTTTCTTTCTTTCTTTCTTTCTTTCATTTGCTTTGAATACTGGGTCCCGGCCTTATCAAAAGTCTGAAAAGCCTTTAGATGATTGATGGATTTGCCTATACGTATTTATTTAATTACATTTATTGGAATCTTTCGGATTTGCTCATGAATGGTGCCATTTTGTATTGGCTGTTTGTGTATTTTACTAAGTAATTTTGCCTTTGAGGTTGCGCAGATGCTGCCTTTGTTTAAGGCACATGTAGAGTGGCGTCTCAGAAGCATGAGCTATTCTTCTTTTGATCGGTAAAGCCAAAGGAGGGAGCGGGCGACAGCTTCTACAAAGGTCTTTGCAGGAACCGCGCTGGCATTCTGGCGAATTATCGGAGGATTTTTCCCTGACTTCCTAAAAGGCTAAGATACGCCCAGCACAATGCCACGCCGAAACAAAAAAACACGTTCATTTTTACCTTATTCCGCTAGCTCGACTCACGTCAGAGATAGATTATAACTTGCAGCGGCAGGGATTCGACTTTACGAATCTCTTGCTCACCGCACCGGACTTAACGTGCTGAGCCACAGCAGCTCCGCGACAACCTAAAGCAACGGCTTTTTAATTGTTTCATGTAACTGCGTAATAAGCTTTTAATTGAATCTCATGCGTTTGACACCTGTGAAAATATTCTATAAAATTATGAGTATTTTTTATCGGTTGAATTTTATGAATGTTATAAAAACGAAATGAGCCTATTCACGTGAATGAGCATAGTTTATGTATCACATTTAAGGCCATATTGGCAGCATTTAGTCCAATTACATTGAGCCGAAGGAATTACACGAAGGCTAGTAATAAATATCGAAGGAAGATAACAAATAAGAGTTCATTAAAACTCATTTATTTTTGCGTTCTTCTCTTCCTTGAAGCTATCTTCCATGTAGCTATTGACCAAAATATCCCTCTACTGCCGTCCTCATGCAAATGTATAGGGCTGTTGCCAATCGTATTGAACTTTACATGCTTTGCGTTCATAATTTTTGTGTGTAGAATTTACAAAGACTTGTTGAATTGTATGCAGTTCTGTCTTCTTGTGTTTTTGTACCCTACCTCTGTTAAAAAATAACGAGCTTACTATAGGAAGATATCATAGGGAGAATGTCGCTTGTTCTGTTCCACAAGCTTTATGATGACTATAGCTTATTTCGTGATGATGATGATGATGATGATGATGGTGGTGGTGGTGGTGATGATGATGATGATATTTGGAAGATGGGTTGGTAGTTGTTGATTAAAAAGTACTGTATTATTAGATCATATGATTTCCTAAACACAACAATACACTATTTTATAAATGCAGAGTCGAGCTATTTGAAAATAAGCATCGGGATAGGAGAAAAGCCCATAACTATTCAACTTGAAACATCATTAACTCATTTCTGCCAAAAAATCGTGCATCTTCTTGACTTGTGAATGTCCATTTTGGTCTTTGAAGCTGTGTTTTTAACCCCTAACACAAAATAGTATGTACCAGCTTTTATTTTCGTAAAATGTTTGTTGCTATGGAAAACTACGAACCAACTACCAAAAAATACATGGAACATTCAGCATCCTGTCTTTTTTATCATATGGAACTCTTCTGTGATTTAGCTATACGCTTGTATAGTTAAAGCAAAACTGTTCTTATTCCGTTTTCAGTTATGTGTTCGAAATCATTTTGTTGTGTGTGTTATTAAAATAGTATTAGTAACACAGGTACTAGATTCTACAATTGCTCTGAATAGTTTCCGTCGCACGAAACAAAAAACACGCCCAGTGCGGTTTGACAACCGTAGAATGTTGACATATGCTAGAAACGTTCAATTTATACATCTTTCAAAGCTTATAGGCCAGTTCGTATTCCTAACTGTTCTTTACAATAAAAAAAAAATCACAGCAATGGTTGTCAAAATGTATCAGTGTGCTGCTCAATAACATTTTGTTGAATTAAGAACCGTTACTTTTCAGAGAAGATTTAACAGTTTAAAGATATAATAATACTAAGTAATCAAATAGTAACCAAAATAAACACCCAATAATTATATGCTTTCACAATTGTTTGTTGATTATGGAGACAGTGCCGCTCTATACCACCTTTTTCCCCACCAAATAAACAATACCATAAATAAACAAATAAATAAATATTACGCTCTTAATTATATATAATAAAAATGGGCTGAAATTGCCTTCTAATAAAGTTAATCAATGTTATTTATTTATTATAAAATCTATATATTAATAAAAGAAACATCAATAATTTTATATCCGCGGATTAAATCGAATTAAAATCAATTTTAGGGAAATAACTTCTTTAAAACGATTATTTTGATTTATTTTGCAATGATGGATTCAACAGGCGTATCTATACTCTGAAATATGACACAAACGAGAATCCTTCAGAAACAGCGTTAGTTGCGTTGCGGAGAATCAATGAATAAAATGTCTTTGGAAACGAAATTGGCGACACAGATGTATTTCCGAAAGTTTTAATGACTGCAGAAAAACATACATATATTACCAGCATTCAACCATATTGAAAGGCACGTGGATGTTTAATGTATAAAAATGTAGGCCTATGTTCACATACGATCTATCTTTATTCCTGTCTATTCCACATATTTGAAAAAATAATGGTTTTAATAATCATACATAGTCATATATAAAATAACGATAAAGTAATAATTCACTTCAATTATTAATTTTAAAAGATATTTGTAAAAATTATTTAAAAGCTGGTGCAAGCAACTAGTGTGCTCATATGACAGGGTATTTTGGACAGTCACAAAATCAGGAAATAGACACAGAGTAGTGACATAAGAATGTATATAGAATGTATAGACAATGTTTATTTTTAAAACACAGAAGGCTGAAAATAATTCAACATATCTTTGACAAATTGAACAAAACATCAGGTAATTTAAAGCTATATGGTTTGTATATTGAAAGTATTTCTAAAAATTACTATAAGTAATACAACAAATGGGAACGTATTTATTGAAATCTATTATTTAACTATTCAATGTTAGAGTATTCTAGCATTTGCTACCTGAGCCCATTACATTGATGTAAAAAATGAAAAGAGTGTTACAAAAAAATTGTAATATTATTTTGTACAAGATGTTCCATGCTACCCTGCACCCAGTGCTATCTGAGGTAGGCTGAAGGCCTATCCACCCAGTACTGGATAAATGGTTGGACGATCAATGCATGGACATTTTATCAGTGCAATATTTTGCTGTATAATTATTGAAGCAGGAAATTTTTGTGCAGAACTGGTGGGTTTCGTGACAAAAAGTGCAATAGTTAAGATAATTCATGTGCAATCAACATTCAAAGTTTTATATATCAGTCTTTTGCATATCCATTAATCATGTTATTGTAGTATTATTATCATTGTATTATTAATGGTATTAGTTATGCTAATCAGTATGGTTTGTACATAGTACTAAAGTAATTTGTTACATTCCTATTAAAAGATCCAATTGTTTCTAAATATGCACTGACGTGATTTGATTTTTATCTGTGAAAAAGATTCAAATGACTGGAGCCGTATCTTTAACTACACTTAGCTTGTTAATAAGTATATGCTAAATGCATATCATAACATTTGAAAAGAAGATATTATTCTGAATATTATATACCATAGTAAGTTAGTTAGTTAGTTTGTTTTGTTCCCATGAATACAATATGATACCTTATTTCTTTTTTATAATGGGATGAGCAGAGTGCCTCTTAAAACGTTAAGAATAAAAAGAACAATTGGCTTTCTACCTAAGATGTGTTCTTTTCATTGGTTAACATACTGACTTTTTTAGCAAATGACTTAATCATCAAGTTAATATTATGAATTTGATGATTTTAAGCACTATCAAACATACAGACATTAAATCATCTCATAGACACAACACCTGGAGCAAGATCTTAATCTAGGTTACCCTGAATGTTGCACGTAGGACTTAAGGCAGGGGTGTGTTTAAAGTTACAAAGTTATAAAGTTAATTGAAAGTAGCATTAATTAGTACAATGAAAAAATTCAGCCCTTCACCATATTCTGCTACAATTTGAAACTACAGGGAGATGAAATAAGGAGCAGTAATGCAATTAGTGAACAGTGGTGAATTAGTGACTAGGGTGTCACAGGCTTGTATTCCTTAAATGTCATTTTTCTAGCATAGATATGATTTATGCTAAATGATAGATATGATCAAACTAGCTGTAAAGTGCCAATCTGTCTATACTGAGCCCATCAGAAGAACTCATCTATAATCAAGTGCATAACATAATTCTACTGAGATTATTAAAACCACAGGCTACAACAAAATATAATCACACAATAAAAATAACCCACCGGCCTAGTCATTTACCCTGGTGAAAAAAACAACCATCCACAAAGAAAAATAAAGACTTAAAAATGACATCTTGGGTACGCCAGCCGCAGAAAGTACCACACTGCCAAGTAATCTTAATTTCCAAACGATTACAATTAATGAAGGACAATCAGGAAAAAAATCAATTATTAGCTATTGCAGTCTTCTCTGAATGTGTTTATCCTTTAGACTAGCCTCTGCTAATGAACTATTATAGATGTACCGCTCAGGGTCATTTAATAAAATGAACATTTCACCTAGATTATGCCTAAAGTATATTGTCTATACTAAGCTCAATTTCTACAAATTAATGCTTTCCTATAATCCTCAATGCATAATTTTATCAATTGGAAGAGAACATTTTCAACAACATATTGCAAACTTTAAGGTAAATACAATCATCTAGCAGAAATATTACTTCTGTGAAATGCAAAAAAAATACATATGAGGACTTTGTTAGTAACAATCACACACGTCCTTCCAAATTATTACACAATGAGCCTTTACTAAATATTTTAAAGATTTTTTTCTTCTAATAATGGATGTTAAACTACAATAAAAAATAATACAGGTATTATCACCATCATTGTAAATAAGTAATATATTATTTAGCGAGCTATATAGAGCTGAAAATAAACAAATAACCATCATTGAAATATATTGCTCTACATGGAAGATTGTAAACGAAAAAAAAACAGATATGATGTATATGAAAGTGCAACACTGGAAACGTTGTTACAGAACGTTTGTTACAGAAATAACATCTCTTCAGCATTCAGTTGGGTGGGTGAGATGGCAGGAGTTTTGGTGATTTTTCTCTCAACACTGTCAGCTGGATTTTGGGCGTCTCAAACTGAAGAAATCATTCAGTTAGAAGAGAAATAATTTGCCATTCCAGATTAGGTAAAAGTGAAGAAACTGCTAAAAAATATTAATATCTTACCTGAGATGCACATCAGCAGCAGGTAACTCATTCCGAACAAAACCCAAAAGCACAAATCACGTCAAAGAAAAGTGAACGGAGTCCCAAGCTTCTATTAAACGTTGTCTCTGAAAGAAAACGAGTTAGAATCTAGACAAGTTATCCTTGCGCTACATTTTTTTTCTCTGAGAAAGTTTTATGGTTATTATGAAATACCTTAAAATCACTGCAGGACTTGCCCATAGCAGCAGTGTTCACACGCAGTGGAGCATCGTTTAAGGGACAGACAAAATAGACCTTAGTGCATGAACACACAGTTCAGTGAGATGAAGATTATAATGAGATCGAGACGTCTTGTTCAGGCCATAAAAGCGGATTTCTTTTGGTAGTTTACCTTTCAATTCCAGATGAACGCCTGAAATGAACCTCATTCATAACTGAAAGTTTTTTGCATTTATATATCTAATGGAAATTTTCCCCAACCAATAAGCTTAGCTAAAGCTGCTGTAACATGCAAAGCACATATTGCTTTTATTCTGACCTCATTTAGCAGTACAGTGTATATTAGTGTATATTTCTAGTGTCTGTTTGTTTTATATATAAGTATATATATATAGGATGGGTGTCCTGTTCAGCACTGTGCTTCCAGGGCTCGCCGTGACCAAGGATAAGTGGATGGATGGATATTTATATATAGATCCTCTCACCGAGAGGATAATTAAGCTCTTGTGCATGAGAGATGATAAAGGGTTTCATTAGAGCTAAGACGGAGTTCCAAAGCATGTGTTGGAATCTTTGCTTCAAAGCACTTAGTTTACATATAAATCATTCAAGTGCCCTCTGGAAACAAAAGTAAAGTTTCCATGTTACAATTTATCTATTTATCCTTTTCCAAAAATACTGTGTTAAATTAGCAAAAGCAATAAAGTCCGAATACATACATTTTTTTGCTAGTTCACCTTAACTACATATATTTTTCTATGTCCGTGTATTAAACAGGACTCCATGAACTCATATATTTACTCTTCAAGTTATCGCGTGTGCTACATTTAAAAATCAGAGGTATTGCAAATGATTCAGTCCCTGAAAAAATATACTAGGAAAAATTCTGAAGGTGTGCTTTGTTAATGTTAGTAAAGCCGGTTTTGCAATGTGGCATCAGGGAGTGCAAAACTAGACCATGCGAGGTTTCCCGTAGCTCCCTAAGCACAGGGGGCGACACTGAGCCGGACCATTCCTTCAGTGTGCAATGTGTGCAGGAGTTTGAACTCAGCAGGCAACTGATGGGACTCCTGCCACTTGGTGGTAAACTTGGTCCCTTTCTTGTCAAAGTAGTGGTACGGGAGTCCCTTGCCAGAGATAGGATCCCAGCCGAAGGGCCAGAAGCCATAGAGGTGAACTTCCTCACACATGGCTGAGGCCAGAGTGTACATGAGGATCCCCGTGCTCAGGCGCTTGGGGGAAAGCTGCTTAGTCTTCCAGTAGCTGTATAAGGGGATAGGAAGATATTCCACAATGACAAAGAACACTTTTCTCCAATGGGGTAACTGTGACCCTAATAATGGGGAGCAGAAATGGACTGTCGGCATAGACGTGTTAAATTTGCGCTCCTGCAGTACATTTTCAACTTTGGATACATTTTAGAAATAGCTCAAGGTAAAACGGCTAATGCAAGCGAACATGAAGCAGCTCTGCGACACTGATCATTCTACAGTTTAGTTATTGTACATCTATATCACTTAGAAGCTTTACCAGATTGAACAATAAGCCTTCATGACCATTTTATACAGGGATAGAAAGAAGGAGATAAAATGTGATTATTGCTGTCCTGTATATCATAAAAAACACAAATTTTAATAGGATTATATAGATTTTACTTCAGGTAATCTAAACCATTATTTAACGCTCAGTATTAGCAATTGAACGGTGTTTTATAATTTACTAGAATGTTATAATAAAATAATAATAGTAAAATCATGTATGTACGTATACAAATTACAAGTGCAATTAGACATGGTGTCAATTAGTGTAAGTCTCAATTTCAGTGTTAAAATGATATTCGAAGGCTTACCTATTGATATAGTGCATGATATTGCCTGGAAAAGCGAGCTGCACATTCAACTGGTCCTTATGCTCAATGAAGAAGTCAATAAGCGTCCGTGTGACAGGGGCTGACGTGTGGAAGAAGAAAGCGGGAATCCAGAGGATTGCCCCATCCAGCTTTTTTAACCTAAGAAGGAAGTTGTTGCGGTCTTGGATTGTCAGCAGGTTGTTGTAGTACCTCTCCAGGATGCTGGGGTTGAAGGTGGTCATGTTTGTTTTGCGTCCAACGTCTCTGTGGTAGATCTCTGTGGGGGCAAAGTTGCAGCGAAAGATGAAGTTGAATTTGTCGATCTCAGGCCCGCACCGGCTGCCCGTGAGGATGCCACTGTTTCCGACCACGGCGCACATGTTGTAATGTTTGTTCAGGATGGGCGAAGAGTCTGGGAGCAGTGACTTGAAGTTACCACTGATGGCGAAGACATACTTGTGACTGGAGTAGTCATAGTGCATCAGCTGGCCCACACGCACCCTGTCCTTAGTCAGGGAGAAGTTATTTGGCACATCAATGTAATGAGAAATTTCTTCCCTGCAAGACATACAAGTAAGTTAGGCTCTGTTGACATTGTTTCGTGTCGTAATGACTCACACCGTCAAATATCAACATAACAACACAAGTCATCAATGAAACTGGTGGTAAATATTAGGACTGCCACACCACAACACCTCAGTCACTGACTTTTAGTAAACACCTACAAAAAAAGCATAAAACGCGATCACAATGCAAATTTGGCATGAGAACGTTTCAGAATGTCTGGACACCTTTGTTGCATGATTGCTGTCTGGTTAAACTTCCACTCAGTAGCGCTTTGCATTTCCTCCGTGGTGGTTAACGGGATGAAGGACTGGTCCAGGAACTTCAATGCAAACTGTGTCCTGGAAAAAAAGACCTTTCTTCTTCACCAAGAAAAGCGATTAAATTAAATCATTGATCAACTACTTACATCAGTTATTCTCTCAATTAATTAATTTAATCAATTGTCAATTAGTTAATTCAATTACTTAGTTAAATATTGGCAGCTATTTTGAAATGTGGAAATCCCGATCACAGTTTCAAGTCTTTATTGCTTTCATTTTTCTTTATAATTTATCTGAAGTCTGACTTTGTCTATTTACCACCCCAAGAAGGCCTTATATAAAGGTGCCAGTAAACATATGCATAATATGATTTCTTTATATGATATACTATACTTTATATGTAACAGCCAGTGCTCCGAGTTAATACTCGAAGTTCTTTGGCACACAAGCTAACATGCTGCTATATTATGCCAATTCAATTAAATTCAAATCAGTTTATTTTCATATAGCACCTTTCACAAACAGACAAAGAAATGAAAGAAAGAAAACCAGAAGGCAACGGAGGACAGGAAGCGAAAACTCCCAAGTAGAGAGGAAAAAAACCTCTGGGGGCCCAAGGTCAACTGGCAAGCCCCCCCCCCCCCGCAGGCATGTTAACATTATAGAAATTCCTATTATTCTTTAAAACTACACAAAATAGCAAAAAGTGTACTTTGATTTAAATGTTTAAAATTGCTTCCTCCACAGAACTTGTCCTTCAGAGAGTGAAAATGATTAGTTCATGAAAATGGCTTTGGCAGAGTCTCAGCGCCAAGGAGAACTAAAACAACCATCGCATTACTGCTGACACAGCATTCTGCCCTCGGAGTTTTTATGATAGAGAGCGAAATTTTTGTTCAGTGGGGGTATGTTTGATTTACCTTTTAGTTTCTTTAAATTATCCATTCAGTAATTATTTATTCCTTTAGCGGAAAAGAAATATTTTCAAAAATTATCCTGTACTTAAGATCCAGAAGTCTAAACTGCATTCACGTCAAATAAATGAGACGTACATATCTGTTAATTGAGATCTTCTGAATTCACTAATACAGAAGTAACTTTCGCTGTAATATTTAATCCTATAAATCTGATCCAAGATCTCTTACCCCTTTTCTTCTCTACCCTAAATGAGAAGGTCATCGCACTCTGAAACGCAGTCAGGAAGGGCAAAACTCGAGGAACATTGCACTGCAGACTGCAATGCACTTTTGCCAGCAGCAACTCATTTAATAACTTCGTGAACTGACTTACGCCTCTAAAGTGCACATAAAACAGCTTCACGTATGCCTATATAAATAAACAGAAATACTTAATGTAGCCCAAACGTTTACGGCTTTTTAACCATCACTTACCGAAATCCAGCATGAAACATATACATCCCCGTTGCATGTGAATATTTCGGGGCTGTGAAGATATATATTTTTTTAATTGACACGTAGCTGAGGAAGGACAAGATGAGCAAAACCACGCTGAACATGGAGAAAACCACCGCGCTAGCGATGCGGACCATCTTGGCGTGCTGCGATTGCCCGGCAGACCGAAAATCGGCGGAGGCTGCGTGGTCAGTACCGCGGAATAAACAGTTCTAAACAATCCTACATAAACGCGATTAAATAAATACTGATGGCTGAAACTGTAGCTGGTCGCGATGTGAGCAAGTCTCCGCATTTAAGTCCTCCCATTGCCGCTCGCATATTCAGATAAAACTGCTGTCACCGGGCTCACAAGAAAACGCCGGCTGCTGAATTAATGGTTTAGTTAGACGGCTGCGAATTTGCGTGAGTTCCGTGCTATACTTAAAGGAGACTGAGCCGAAAATTCAAACCCGTTAGAAAGCATAGCTTTCCGCTAGATTTTTCATTCACAATAATGAAACTGATAAAAAAATTATCAAAACGAGCGAATTTAAATGACATTTTCAACAGGAAGATTATCATGATAATGAATGGTGGTTAACGGCTGTATATTATGCTTTATTACTGAACTCACCCACTCCACCTTAGAAAATGAGAGAATACTGTAGTTGTGAATGAACGTTTGCAGTGGACTTTAGGATGCGTGGTCATGGATACTTTTCATGGCTCGGTCGAAGGAAGGATTATGTGCTGGGGAAAAGGGACCAGGTTACAGTTAATCAGCAGCTAAGTTGGTACAATATATAAAATGAAAAATAATTGCAATAGGAGTTTCGGTTTTGTTTAATACAATACAAACTCATTATTCAAGGACCACTTGCTTATATTGACAATAATGGTAAAATTACAGCACAGCATAATTGAGCTTGAAATTCACAAGATTTAAAGTTTTAAATCATAACCTTTTGTTAGAGAATTTATACTTTTTCTGTAGGTATCAGCACTCTGATAGCTTAGAGGACGGGAGCTTTACTAGACCTGAGTATGCTTTGGTGCCTCTGTTAGATGGGGGGGGGGGGGGGGGGGGGGTTTTCTGCTTTCTTGTTTCTCCAGTGCTCTGGAAGGAATATCACTGCAATAATTAATGAAAAAATTATCCGAAAAATGCCAAAGCAAGAGTGTGGACAGCATGATATTTCTAACATCTGGGTTTTTGTCTCACTTGTATTCTTTATACATTCAGTTTACTTCTAGTCAAATAAAATAGCTAAGATTATAAACTCAGCTAATAATCAGCTAAGTAATAATGCCAAAGCACAATGCATTCCATTAATCATCGTGAATAATTTAATATGCTATATGTTCTATTAAAAACAGCACCAAACAGCACACTTCATTGGACCTTGTCAGCGGCTTGCCAGCTGGGTCTGAACAATATTCCACTAACTGTACTTTTAATATGGTTCTGGGGTGTCATGCTTAGAGAACCACAGAACTGCAGTCCTTACCGGTTACCATTCTCAAGTTGTAGTCTGCTGCCGTGAATTCAAGGCTTATGTTTAAATCTTTTTAAAATTAGATGTTGTATGAAATATTTTTACATAATCTTGTGCATTTGCAAGAGCTTGGCTGGATGACAATCTCTGTGATACTGGGTATCTCTGTGATACTGAGTATCTCAGTGATACTGAGTATCTGTGGTATCTCTGTGATACTGGGTATCTCTGTGATACTGGGTATCTCTGTGATACTGGATATCTGTGTACTGGGTATCTCTGTGATACTGGGTATCTGTGATAATGGGTAGGGAGTAATAGGAGATTGTGTAAGGCTACAGCTGGCTTTCTTTTCAGGTGACAGGGTCTGATTTTGTGTTTCTGAGGCCAGTATTTTATTAGTAAAGAGGTACAAGTGTAGAGTGTGTCCCAGTCTGGGATGCCACCTCCATCTTACAGTGTATTACACCTCTGTAATCTTGGACTCAATTAAGGCAAGTCCCAGGTGCAATACTCAGCAAATAAGGTTTTCCCCTGTCGCCACCAACCACCTGCACTTGAGCTGGGACATCTGAAAATATTGATCATGCTTAAAATTTTGGTAACAGCTAAAAAAACTAGTTAATTCATTTTAATTATACATTTGAATGCAGTTGGGGGTAGCGCAGTGGTGCAGTGATTAGCTCTGTTACCTCACACCTCTGTTGCATGGTCTCCCTATGTCATTGTGGGATTTCCTCCATTCACCACTCCCCCCACGGTCCAAAAACATGCTACATGCTGAGGTTAACTGAAGTTACCAAATTGCCCTTATGTATGAATGGTGTGTGAATGTGCCTTGTGATAGGGCAGCGCCCCATCCTGGACTGTTCCCTGCATTGTGATAGGGCAGCGCCCCATCCTGGACTGTTCCCTGCATTGTGATAGGGCGGTGCCCCATCCTGGACTGTTTCCTGCATTGTGATAGGGTGGTGCCCCATCCTGGACTGTTCCCTGCCTTGCCATAGGGCGGCGCTCCATCCTGGACTGTTTCCTGTCTTGCGATAGGGCGGCGCCCCATCCTGGACTGTTCCCTGCCTTGCCATAGGGTGGCGCTCCATCCTGGACTGTTCCCTGCCTTGCCATAGGGCGGCGCCCCATCCTGGACTGTTCCCTGTCTTGCGATAGGGTGGCGCCCCATCCTGGACTGTGCCCTGCCTTGCCATAGGGTGGCGCCCCATCCTGGACTGTTCCCTGCCTTGCCATAGGGCGGCGCCCCATCCTGGACTGCTCCCTGCCTTGCCATAGGGTGGCGCCC
>JAODJU010000119.1:19469092-19497694 GCA_026776725.1 Gnathonemus echidnorhynchus | reverse complement strand
ATCCTGGACTGTTCCCTGCCTTGCCATAGGGTGGCACCCCATCCTGGACTGTTCCCTGCCTTGCGATAAGGCGGCGCCCCTTCCTGGACTGTTCCCTGCCTTGCCATAGGGCGGCGCCCCATCCTGGACTGTTCCCTGCCTTGTGATAGGGTGGCGCCCCATCCTGGACTGTTCCCTGCCTTGTGCCCATACCCTCCAGGATGGGCTGTGGACCCCCAGCAACCGTGGGGAGGATCAGCAGTTACAGAAAAGGGACGGATGACGAATTGAGGTATGCTGCATTACAAATACTGAAATAGCTAATATTCTCTGTCTTTCATATTTTGTGACATATCAGAAACAGAACAGGCCTGTATGCAGTTACTTGGTAATGTGTACTAAGATCTTTGGCTTGCAAGTTAATTATTTTAGGGTCACTTTTTATTATAGATATTAATTGAATTTAAGCCAGATTTGGCATGTTTTGTTTGAACCCTTCACTCTACTGTCCCTTTCATTTTCACGTGTGGGGACTGTACACAAGTGACAGATACACCTCCTACATTTATTACTGTACAAACACAAGAATTCTGATAAATGGTTTTTCCAGTCCCAGCTGAAGGGTGAACATGTCTGATAGGTAATGCAAAGGATTAATGTGGACATTACTTGCAAACAAACTCTTTCCCTCTGATGAATAGCTAAGAGGTCAGCCATTGTGAATCCACTGTGGGTACACAGAACATGAGTAGCCCAGACCAGTACTCAGGGATGCAGTTGCTAGGAAACAGGCTGACTACAGAGGTTCAACTTGGTTTGGTCTTTCTCAATCAATTTCCACATGTGTTGCGCTGATCAATATCAATAATCACACTGACTTTGGAATAAAAGAAAAGTCCTCGGCTGAATGCTAGAGGCCCAAAAACAAATGAATGTACATTTTAAAATGAGGTAGCAGGTAAAACAAGCAAACTATGCATACATCTTTAAAGGGTGACATTTACAATTTATTAACCACAGCATAAATGCGTTTATCAGTGTCATACTTTAGATTTAAAACTATACAAAAAATAACTGATTCAGTCCTCATTCTGAAACGATGCTTATACCAAATTTGCCAACGAACATCGAAACGTACAAGAACTCCAGTTTTAGGTGCTTTCATACACATTCAGCAAGAGAAGTTCATTTAGCTGTATGAGTCAGTGTCATGTTATGCAGGAATGTGCTTTTAATTACCACTTAAGAAGAATAGTATAGAGGAAACATTTTACCTGAAGGAATAACCATAATCCAAGTCATCCATCCATTCTTACCACTTACCCAGTGCGGGTTCCACTTGGAGCCTATCCCAGAAACCACAAGGCACAGACAAGGAGATGGGATGCCAGTCCAGCACAAGCAACATTACATTTATTTCCCACACGATTTTATCCAAAGCAACGTACATTTTCAAGGAAGCAGAGTCATTCAGTCCCTGGAGCAGTTGGGGGTTCTGGGTCTTGCTCAGGGGTCCAACAGTGAAACCAACTCTGGGATTTGAACCAGCAACCTTTAAATCACAAATACAGCATCCTAACCCACTGAGCTACACACTACACCAGCAGGTTGCATGTATACTGTAAATAACCTGCCACACTATAGATTGGGGTCTCTGTGACTATCAAGGAAGCACTAAGGCTGAAGAGCCCAGTGCCACCTAGTAATACCATGGTTAGTGACCTTCACCTAAGAGTAGAGCTGAGCTGATAATATTTCATTCTAAAATTCTCCTTCTCTATGGCCAGTTATACCCTCCCCGGAACCTATAACGTGCAGCTGATAAACAGTACAGGATGGTTTTGAATCACCTCCCTTCTTTCAACACTGCCCCTGGAGGCCAAACAGCATCACTGGAAATTCCAAGCGCCAAGGGGGTCTTGAATGCTGTCAGATCTCATGATTCGTGACTGAGAGGCACCTGCCAATAGCCCTTATTCAGATCCAAAGTAGAAATGACCTGAGCAGGGCCAAGGTGCTCCAGCAGCTTGTCGATACGAGACATTGGATAGCTATCAAAGTGTAAGATGGCGTTAAGGCACCGAATGTCGTTATAGAATCCTATTGCCCCATTCTTATTATACATCAGGGCCACAGGATTACGCCAGGCACTCTCTGGTGTTGTGATGACCGCTATCTGAATGATTGTCTTTAGCTTCTCCTTCAACAATGGGGTCCACCTCGCGGAGATGCAGTGTTGGATTATTTCATGCTGTGCTTGACAATTGTGGTGCAGCCAGGCTGTTCTGGGAAAACACCCACAGCGACTGCAAGATGTACAGCAGGTCAGCAGAATGTTGTCGACACAGGTTAGTTAAGTCAAGCTGTTCCTCTTGCTTTCAAATGAGGCACTTCTCAGTCGAACCCTCACCTGCCACAGCTCTAACCAACAAAACCTGCAGACACTTCATGCGCTCCTTGAAGAGGCTCACAGGATAAGTCTGAAGTGGGACCTTTTTCGGAAATGGGAGCCTTTTGAGCAACTGGACCTGCTGGTGAATTCATTAGAACCCTGGCACTTCGCAGTCAGGCAGTGCTCTGAAGGTGGTAGCAGCATAAGAACTGTTTGCCCAAGCTCTGATGGTCCTACCGGGTCTTCTGAGCTTTCTGTGAATCTCCCCTCTCCTGCATCATGACGGCAGTGTTTGGTAATGCTTTACATTAACTGCACCTTCATAATGCAGTCATTATGCATTCATGGGACATTCAGTACACCTTCATAATGCATTCATAGCAGCATGTAAAATGTCTTAAAGCAGCGTGTTCATAATATTTTCAATGAACAAGACATGACAGCTATAATACACATTAAAAGTAAACATTATATTATCATATAATGTTTGTTAATAATGAATATTAAAGCTGCTAAGGTATGTTAGGATGTTAAGGTATATTTACATGCTGCTTATGAATGTTCTATGAATGCATTATAAAGGTGCACTGAATATCCTACGAATGCATTATAAAGGCATTATGAATGTGCAGTTAATGTGAATTGTTACCCAGTGTTTTTCCTTGGTACATAAGTGATGACACTGATTCATCTGAGTCTCTCTCCTCACATGGCTCACATCTATGGGACCCCAGACTGAATGACCATAGAGGATTTCAAACTGAGAAGAAACCTTTGGATACTGAGGTATTGAGGTACTTTACAATATATAAACAGCAGATATGGCAACCAGACATCCCAGTCGCATCCAGTTTCACTCATGAATCTGCTGAGCATGTTTTAAGGGTCTGGTTAAACCATTCAACACATCCTTCAGTCTCTGGATGAGAAGGTGAACGACGTATGCCTTTAATGCCTAAAGACTTATTGATGTTTCAACATCGACATAATATTTGTTCCCTGCTCTGTGTTATTTCCTTAGAGATAGCTAACCTTGGAAATAAGCTGACTTAAGCATTCTGCAATTTGCTTTGGTCTAATGCTCCTCCAGGAAATGCCTCAAAATCTAATATAACCACTCAGGACCAGGATGAAGTCGCTCCCAGGACTACTTGGAATCAGTGGCCCTCCTATATCCATCGCTATCCTTGATCATGTTACGTCAGTCACAGGAGGTGGAGATAAAGACCCACGTTTAAATATGCATTGTCTGAATTTTGCCACCTATGGACTCATTTCTGGCCAGTAAGAACATTGACTAATACCACCCTTTTCTCTATTCAGATGACCTGATGCTGGTACTGAATGACCCACTTTCAGCACTTCTTGGAAGTGGGTCATTCTACAAAACACCAGCAAAACTGTTATTCCCCTTGTAGAAGCAGAACAGCAAACTGTTTTCCACAATAAACACCCCAGTGAGCACTCCCTCTAAGCTCTGTTTAAGTGAATCATCTCAGCTTCCTAACTTCTTCATGTCCTATAGTCTGCCGGGTTCCACAACACTTTCTACACTTTCTGTAAGACTGACAAACTGTTCCTCTTATAACAATCATCCAGCTCAGCCTCTGCAGCTCTGAATGTAATGCTGTCAAACCTTGATTGCTTCTTTTCCCTGTTTTCAAGTCACTGTAAAATTTCAGGCAGGCAGTAGTAATAACCCATAAAGGAAAAATCCACATCTAGAATAACATCATATGCATCATATGATTTTGTTTCAACCAACCAGTTGAGTATAAAGAGTCACAGTCACAGAGTCCTCAGCTGGTTGGTCGGAACAAAACCTTGGTCTGGATTTGTACTCTCTGGACCTGAAATCTCCACCTCTGATCATATGTGAGGATTCAACTACACCAACATGCAGAAGATAGGTTTGTTCTTGAACGGTCATTGTCATTTCAGTTGGGTATCTTTTTACATCATCATTAATGCATTTAAAGGTGCCACAGAATGAAAATCTAACTTCACCCCAGCATAGTTGAATAAGGAGACTTTGGTACATGGAAATGACAGAGGCCTACTATGAACCTCAAATACTGTTGTTCCCTCTTTCAATTATAATTCCTGGATATGTAAAAGAAGGAGGTGAAATGGAGTATTTCGTAATTCCTAGATTGTTATGTAACAGTCTTAACCACACCCCCAAACATACTGTATGCCAGCCCACTTTTTTAAGCTCAACGGACATGCGCATTCAAACCTCAACAGTTCTGCAGGTTTTATGAAGAAGGAAGCAGAGGACAATAGTGAAAATGGCAGTCTGTATGCATAAGTGTGTCATTCTAGGTTGTGATGGGGATGTCAGCACTTTTCATACCCTTCTCAAGGAACCAAACTGTCAGCAGGCATGATTCATGTTCATCTTTAACAGGTAAGTAGGAAGTACATTTCACAAAAGCTCTCGCAGCTTACATAGTTGGAACCGTTCAGTTGCATGTTTCTAACTATGCAAGTTGCCAACTTTGCTAGCAACTATGCTTTCGAGAAAACGTATCTCAGTGTAGCAGGGGAGTAGTAAGCAACTTTACGAAGTCTGGGACATTAACAAGATGCTTCTGCACTTCCCGTAGCTTACGTTTGGTTAGCTAAACAAATATATACTTGATACTGCAGTAAAAAAAAAATAATAATAATAACTGAAAACAGAACTCCAAATTCATTAGACAACACATTTACCTGTAACAGCTGCTCAATTTGCTGTTTGGAGTTCTTGATAAAATTTGTATGATAAAGCTAGCATTGTAAAATCATTTGTTGCGTAAGATAAAAAATAATCAAAGTTATGATCGTGCTAACATTGTGCCTAGGCTGAAGTGGGACTATTAGAGTTACGTGTGGCAAATTGTTCCCGAAAATATTAAATGACACATCCTACCTCTCGGAAGTGTTCATTGGCAACATGACTTCGTACTACCTGGTTCTTTTATGTGCTGAGCGACTGGCTGTTCCTCAACCTCCGATTCCTCCTCTGATACAGGATCCAACATATATGGTTGGATGCATAAATACTCCCATGTTTCTTCACAGCTGTAGTGATGGTTCAGTGTGACCCATTGCAGTGCCTCACTGTAAACCAGCCAATTAACCCAGAGCTCATGAACATATCAACTCACCAAATAAGGGAAAACAGTTTCATTCTAGGGCCAAACTATACGGATGTAAATGGGCCTGTAAAACCACTTCTGGACATTTTTGACCAAACGAAGTTCACAGAACTTCTATGTACAGACCAGAGAATAATATGGGGGAAAAATTAATTCTATTGCTCATTTAAATTCAACAACTGGCCAGCTAGCATTAATATGTGGAATTGCATTAGACTGAATGTTTGCATACTGCCAGTGTTTACCACTGCTGATACATGTTGACCAATTAATGTGACCTTACAAACACGTGTTGCTTATTTGGAACACTTTATGAACACTGGGAGAAACTTGTGAGGCATAACACAAATTGGAAGAATTACTTTCTCGATTCATACATTGAACTTCCTTATGTCTGACCACATCACATTTGGCAAATAAATCCCTATCTTTTTAATAACTAGAGAACTGCACATGTTTAGCCTAAGTTTTTGCGCTGTACCACAATCTTAGCAGATCTAGCTGGTAGTTAACGTATCCTGCTATAGTTGTCTATGGTTTGCCACAGTCAGACGTTTGGCTCCTTGGTTGTTTCATTTCTCAGCACTGTATCTTCTTCATGCCATTTGTAGTAAGTCTCCTTACTTGGTACTTTTCCGTTGGCAGATGTTCATAATCATGGATATAATTAATATCCATTGCTACATAACTTTATCTGTCAGTTGCCACGCCAAATGTGTTTCCCATCACCCTGGTAGCCATCAATAAATATCAATAACCCTTTCACACATTACGAGGTACACTCATCGGCCACTTTATTAGGTACACTGAGTTGGACCCCCTTTTGTCTTCAGAACTGCCTTAAGTCTTTATGGCATATATTCAGTAAGGAGCTTAAAACATTCCTCAGAGACTGTGGTCCATGATGACATGATAACATCGTCCACTTGCTGGAGATGTGGCAGCCGCACTTTCATGATGTGAATCTCCTGTTCCTCCACATCCTGTAGGTGTTGCACTGGATTGAGATCTGGAGTCTTTGGAGGCCATTTGAGTACAGTGAACTCATTATCATGTTCAAGAAACCAGTCAGCTTATATGAGCTTGTGTGTTATCCTGCTGGAAGTAGCCATTAGAAGCCAGGTACACTGTGGACATAAAGGGAAGGACATGGTCAGCAACAATACTCAGGTACACTGTGGACATAAAGGGAAGGACATGATCCACATCAATACTCAGGTACACTGTGGACATAAAGGGAAGGACACGGTCAGCAACAATACTCAGGTAGACTGTGGTCATAAAGGGAAGGACATGGTCAGCAACAATACTCAGGTAGACTGTGGTCATAAAGGGAAGGACATGGTCAGCAACAATACTCAGGTAGACTGTGGTCAAAAAGGGAAGGACATGGTCAGCAACAATATTCAGCTAGACTATGGTCATAAAGGGAAGGACATGGTCAGCAACAATACTCAGGTAGACTGTGGACATAAAGGAAAGGACATGGTCCGCATCAATACTCAGGTACACTGTGGGCATAAAGGGAAGGACATGGTCAGCAACAATACTCAGGTAGACTGTGGTCATAAAGGGAAGGACATGGTCAGCAACAATACTCAGGTAGACTGTGGTCATAAAGGGAAGGACATAGTCAGCAACAATATTCAGGTAGACTGTGGTCATAAAGGGAAGGACATGGTCAGCAACAATACTCAGGTACACTGTGGCTCATAAACGATGCTCACCTGGTACAAAGGGGCCCAAAGTGTGTCAAGAAAATATCCCCTACACCATTACACCACTACCAGCCTGAACTGTTGAAACAAGGCAGGATGGATCCATGCCTTCAGGTTGCTTACACCACGTTCTGACCCCGCCATCCCAGTGTTACAGCAGAAACTGAGACTCATTTATTCAGACAACGTTTTTCCAATCTTCCATTGAGCAATTTCGATGAGGCCTTGTGTACTGTAGACTCAGCTTCCTGTTCTTAGCTGACAGGAGTGTCCTCCGGCGTGCTCTTCTACTGCTGTAGCCCGTCTGCTTCAAGGTTCAATGCATTGTGCATTCAGAGATGCTCTTCTGTATACCCTGCTTGTAATAAGTGGTTATTTGAGTTACTGCTGCCTTTCTATCAGCTTGAACCAGCCTGGCCATTCTTCTCTAACTCTTAGAAAAAACCAGAGAAGCTCCAAATCAAAAACAAAGAAAACGATCATCAGTATCTAATGCCTCACAAATGGACTGACCTATGAATAAATAATAATGAACATACGTCTCTGTTATGTCAACATGACTTCGTACTACCTGGTTCTTTTATTTTTTAAATAGCATGCAAATATGCAATAAGCAACATTATTTAATAACGGTTTAAATTAGTTAAAGCTACCCTCTCAATTATTTTTCTGTGAAATATTTTACAAAAACTTTATACCACTGAAACCATTTGTAAAACTAATGTTTCAATGCCATAACATTTAGAGCATATTGCTTGTATGATGCATCTGACAATCATTTTAATTTGTTTGGCAGTGGTATGACTCTTTTATGAACTTCCAGACAGGATATGGGAATTTCATTAATAAATAATTATGTTTGTGGTACGTCCAGAAAAAGATTAATGAATGTTTTGTGCTGATATACTAATGGGGAGTATCATTCAGGGACAGGCTTTTTATGACAAATTTGAGAGCTATATATTTTTCTGCCATGGTACAGTTCTTATTTTACAGAATAAGCACACTGAAAGCTTTCACTAAAGCTCATTTTACCCCACACAAGACAGTCCCATCCAAAATGCCAGGTCTTCGGTCTGATGGTACCAAAAACCATTGGACAATGGGCGACCATTTGTTTGGATTTTGTCCGGACGGTTTTCCAGTCCTCCGTCTGGACTGCTGCTGGGTGTCCTCCTTTTACCTCCCTTGTCCTCCTTTTTCCCTCCCCCCTACCCACCTCCCCATTAACAACTAGCATTACTCTCTCCAACCCCCAATCACACAAAAAAGTGAAACAGCCACACACACAATACTATGGATGTCGAGAAAATGCATGCTTGCAATTACCTTTTTATGATATTATCGAAACCACACGATAATTCTCCCCTTCCATAGCATGATTGGCTCACCCCGCTCAACAAATTTTCATGGGTGTCCTCCTTTTTTGACCCTTGGTCCTCCTTTCTCCTTTTTTGACCCTTGGTCCTCCTTTTTGGACACACATGTACTCCTTTTTTAGAGTCTTGCTTGTGGTCACCCAAATTGGACAGTACAGGGCAAAACACTGGGATGCATCGGAACATGGGCCTGTTGACAGGTAGAGGAAGGATGAGAGGGTCCAGGAAGAGATGCAAAAAGACCTGGATGCAAAATACCGGAGAGATCAGGAAGAGTAGCCAGGGCAGGTAAAGATGCGGTAACTACCAGAGGTGTAGTGATCGGTATATGCAGGTATATGGTATTTACCCACCTCTAAAAAAGTTGATTTATCATATACCCACCTAAAAATTGTAAAATGCGCTTCAGTGCATACAGTACACGCAATTATACGGTATAACAGTATACCCACCTCTCCTCTACAGCATGGTAAAATCTAAAGAGTTAACAGCTGAGGAACTCAAGCTAACCTAGACCACATACCGGTAAATGATAAATCGCTAAAAGGAGTTGAGATGCTGGAAAGCAAGATAGACTCAAAGATAGCGATAACAGAAACAAAAAAACTTAAACAGTGCTCAGTCCAGAGTTGAACCCTGTGTTGATCGGGAGCAAATCTTTTAAGGGAATAAAATGATCTTGTTCTCCTACCGATTCGTTAATTTTGCTCACTGAGGAATTCATCTTATGAGAATTATATTGTTCGTATTCAACAGTGTTTCAGAAGTGAACAAATTATTCCACTGAAACAATCAAGGTCTCCACATCTACCCCAAGCAAACGTCACTGCTCTAAACACAAGTTTGAGAACCCTACTCTCCGTTTATAGCATGGGCACAGAGACACGTAAGATAGTAACAGCGCTTATTGTTCTTAAAGCTGACTTCATCATGCAAATATAGGGAGGGGTTTGACAATGTAACTGACACCCCGGCTAATATGGTGTTTGTGCTGTGATGTGGCGGCGCAGGAAGGGAGGGATAAGAAGGGTGACGATACCCGAAGCGGCTCTGAGACACCGGGGTTCATTAATAAAACTGAATAGACACACAGTAAGACTGGCGACTGAGAGGTTTGATGAACATGAAAGTGAGGCTGAACATCTACCATGGCCTGCAGAGTCACCAGATCTGAGCATCATTGAGCCCCTTTGGCGTGTTTCTGAGGAGTGAGTTATGAAACATTTTCTTCCACCAGAATCACATAGTGATCTGGCCACTGTTCTGTAAGAGGACTGTCTCAAAATCCCTCTGGCTGCTGTGCAGGACTTGTAACTGTTATTCGCAAGACAAATTGATGCTGTATTGGCTGCAAAAGGAGGCTCTACACCATTCTAATAAATTATTGCAGTCTAAAACCAAGTGTTTCAGTTTTATTGTCCAACCCCTGTATGTAGGCCAATTGCATTGTTTAATCATTTAAAATTATTGATCAGATCCTATAATTTTAGAAGAACTGATATCAGGATTTAACATAAAATATAGAATCTTTATTAGTGATTGTGGCTGCACTTATTTTGCTACCTGAGTGTCGGCAAATTGTGATTTTTTTTTGTACTGTGATTAACAGTCCAGACCAGGGTAAATCACGTATTTTAGGAAAGAAGTCACACGTAGCAGAAATATGGTTAAGCTTCTTGTCTGAAGGCTGCTACTTAACTAACCTCTTTGCAGGTGCACAATACACCTCTAGAGCGTGCTTATTGCCCATAATAACACAGTTACTCTAAACACAATACACCTCTAGAGCGTGCTTATTGCCCATAATAACACAGTTACTCTAAACACAATACACCTCTAGACTGTATTTATCGCCCATAATAACACAGTTACTCTAAACACAATAACACCGGGACACACCTTTTCAATTAGGAAAGGAGTTGTGCTCCCTTAACCTTTCTTTCACAGCACATTTAAAAAATCCCTGGGATGTTTTAAAGCCAGTATGTCATTTTAGTCCTACACAAAATTCATGGTCATGACAGGAAACATACCAGTTCATAACAGCAAGTCTTATTTTGGATTTTAAAATGGTTTTAGAGGAAATTAAACAATCAAAAGCTTAAAGCAAAAAGATTTTATTACTCTTCTGTCATCATGCTTTAAGGTATGAAAATTGCATGTTTGCCAATTGCATCCATCCATCTTCTCCTGGTCAGGGTAGGACATCAAATTATGACTCTCAGAATGCTGTCAAGCCTTGGGCCTCCTACATAACCCTGTCCTTGAGACACACTGTTCACTGTTGTCATAGGACCATCTATCATGTGTGATGCATGTCATCAAAAGGGGAGAGCCATACTTAGAAATTGACTTTGTTTGCAAGAGTGTTGGAAATCAAGAGATAATCTTCCACGCATCTTAGAAAGTAATAGTTGTGAGTAGTCTTATAGTTCAGCACAGATATATACTAACAGCAAGTCTTAACTCAAGTCCATAAAACTCTCGTTGACATTATGAAAGATCACTATAAGACTCTAGTACTGCCAAGTCTTTCACTCCAACCGAGCATGGTAATTAAATGTTTACCTGGTTTGACAGCAGGGCATAGAAAGATTGATTGCTTTTATTAATGACACAGACGCATAGCATGCTGGATTTTACAGAACAGATGAGACCTGTCTTGTGCGTGCGTTGCACCCCAGCCTCGTGCCCTGTGATAGACTGGCATCCCATGCAGGGTGCACCCCAGGCCTGTGCCCTGTGCTGCTTAGAATAGGCTCCCCAATGACACTGGCCAGGAAAAGCAGTAAGAAGATAGATGGAAGAACATCACACAGGAGGAGAGTTACGGGGTTCTGTTGACAATGTTTGATAGTCTGCCAGCTATTTCCTCTCTCAGTTTGGACAAAGCTTTTTATTGATTTCAGAATCAGTTTAAAGAGTAATTTCTACCTGGCCATGACAAAGTCAAAATGTATCACTCATGTGTCCCTGCTGTTGTAAGCACCATAAAAACGCCACCTTTGATTTAGCAGTGGGGCACAGTGGTGGGAAAGATTCAAAAAGAAACTGGCCTTATGAAGGTCAACAGAGTAGAAAGCAAGGAGAGTTTGATTGTTGGAGAGGGGCAGTAACATGGATAAACCTGATGATGTACTGCAGCACCCTGGCTGTCAGATTAAAAAGAACCATTCTTCTGATTGGCAAACAGACCCACGGCACATGGGCTGGAGTGCGAAACGGGAGGATGTTGTGGGCACCCCCTGGATTGCAAACAAAACAACGGACAAACCCAGATTTGCGCTCTAGCTTACGCCAACTTACCAAGCTGTAAGAGGTGATCTATTACCCTGGTAACCATGTAACCATCCTAACCCAAACACACAATAAACTATTTAATCGCAAAAAAAATGGTTACTGGTCTGTTGTAATGCTTCATATTCATATTCATTTTAATACACTACATATTCTGAGAGCATACCCTGCCCATGTAAAAATGAACTTTTGATTGCTTATTGCCCATAATAGCAATTACTCCAAACACAATGACACCGTGACACAGTTTGATAGTCTTCCAGCTATTTCCTCTCTGTTTGTACAAAGCTTTTTTATCGATTTCAGAATCAGTTTAAAGAGTATGCAATCAGAGTAAAGAATAAGAGTAATTCTATTTTCCATCAAAGTTGGAGATTTCAGAATTTTGCATCTACATTTCTCTATTCACTACACATTGTGTCAATGTAAAACGAAATCTTTGTATCTCCTCTTGAAACATACAAATCTGGGAAGTTTAAAGGGACTGGGAAGTGTCATATCGCAGCAGCTTCGAGCTCCTTGTGCTATATAAATTTGGGATGAGTTTTGGGTTATTGTGGCTTCCAGCCAGCGGTGCTGTTTTACTCGCTTGATACTGTCTCTAAGCTTTAGCTTATCTCATCAATACTTTCATTCCTGCTTCCTTTGGGCCCTGTGGTAGCAATTATAGGGCTCACCTCTCTGATGAGTGCGTCACTTAAAAATAACCAGAAACTAACGGTCAAGTTTATGCTGGAGATCTGCAGTCACAAACAATTTCAGATTGCAGCACCTTTTTTATACTGGGGAGATATCAACCTGTGCGTGGCTGTCCGCTGGCATCACAAAGTTGGAGACACCTCAAGGTTCAGAGCCGGCAAAAAAACACCACCACCATAGAAATTAGCCCAGGGCTGTCTGACCACGCTAATATACCTCTTTACTGCAAACATGTGCATTGTTAATTTTGCCACCTGCTTCTAGAATCGAATTTTCTTGCACCCAGCCTTGGTTGGGAGCATCCATGGTTCTCATCAGAGACAAAGGGAGCCAGACAAATCCCAAGAACATCTTGTTCATAATTAATAAATGAAAAATGTTACTGCAGCTAATCAATAGAGTTGTTAGAGGGAATCGATCAGGCAGGGAACCTCTATTTTGTGGGTGCAATTTTTTGCTCATTGAGAACAAAAGAGTCTCTAGAGTGTCATCTGAGTGATAGACACTTAGAAGTTCATGCCCCTGTTTCCCAAGCCCAAAATAAAGGAAATGAAAGACTGGGAAAGAGGAATGAGGAGAAATGTTTAATTATAATCAGTATAAAAGCAAAATGTGTTATAATGTGAGGTGGGTGGAGTCATTGTCTGTCCTTAATGACGGGGGGAGTCAAATGACCTTACTATTTACATCACTTCCTGTTTATCTTTCTGAAGGTCTCTTTAACATGGTGATATGGTGTCCCAGAGAGACAGTGGAAAGTATCCAATATCCAAATATTTGCTTCTATATAAAGCTCCAGAGTAGCCGTCTGCACTATTTAAGGACATCCAAGGCCCTTTTATAGCCTGAAGATTGTACAATATATATTCAGTATGCTAATAGCTGTCAGCAGAACAGATCATGTGCATGTCAGTTATCTTTCCACCACAGCGGGATAATCTGTGAGGCAGGAGCGTGTCAGAAGGAGCGTGCACCATGGATATGTCTGCGTTTCTGTGTTCTTTCTTTGTTCTGTCAAAAGAGCATCACATGGTTAATTTTCTAATTCTTTGATATTTCACAACTCACTGGGTCAACATTCATCAATTATCGTCGCCAAAGGTTAACCTTTATAGTAATATTACTATCAAATCAGTGATACTAGCTTCTAGCTGTTGTTCAACTGTGTTAAGCTAGTTAAGATTTCTAGGTTTGTTTGGTCTGTGTGTGGACTGAAGGTTTCTGGGTAATGGCACTGAACGCTTCCAGTCACTGTTCACTGCCTTTGTGGGTACTCTGAAATTACAAAACATGTAGCTAGGAGGACCTCACACTCATTTCATCTGATGCTTTCTGGTGGTTTAATGAGAATGTTTTGGAGAAACAGTAATAAGATTAAAATTGGAGATAAACATAGATGTAGTGTAACATCATGTGAAATGTGTGGCAATATCTATGTCAGGGGTCTCCAACTCCGGTCCTGGAGAGCTACTATCCAGTAGGTTTTCTATCCTACCTGGCTTCTGATAAGCCACACCTGTTCTCAGGTAAATACCAGGGCCCGGAGTTGGAGACCCCTGATCTACATATTCCATCAGCAATTGAATAAACACAAAAATTGCACAGTAAACAGTGAAAAAGTGAAAGTGCCTCATAGCTGAAGGAGACAACAGATTGTTTTCTTTTTATGTGCACAGAAACGTGCAGAAGATGATGTCATCATCGGTGTTTAGATTTGGTTGTCTGAGGGACAAACTTTGACTGGATATCTTTCAAAATATTCACTCAAATGGAGGAATCCGCAAGGTATCGCCTGCAGTGGCCAGGCAGTGGCAGGCAGTGGTCAGACAGTGGCAGGCAGTGGCCAGGCAGTGGCAGGCAGTGGTCAGACAGTGGCCAGGCAGTGAGCCTCTTTTCTGCATGTCTGTAGCTCTCTCACATTGTTTCTTCACACAGCAGACATGTAGACATAGAAACACACAGGGATAGATCTTCCTCCCTCCCCAGGCATCTGTAGCAGCTAACATGCACGCATCACGGCTGCTGCCTGCCTCCCCGGCACTAAAGGAGCCACCTCTGCTGTCAGCAGTGTCTCCATTAGCATTAATGCTGGAGACGACAGGTCTGCCTATCCATTAGCGCTAATGGAGGCTCCGCTGGGCAGCCTGGCGGTCTAGCTGGCGATGAGTCCTGGCTGGTCCTGATGTGCGAATGATCTATTCCACGTTAAAACCAGGCTCCAGTCCGAAGCAAGAAAGAAGGCAGAAAAATTAACAGAAAAATTAATGCAGTGCAAACACGTGACGTAAGTTATGTTAGACACCCCTGTGCAGGATCCGAATTTTTGGCGCTCAGCTATTGATTGATCAGAAGATACTTTTCCGTCATTGTGTGTTAGTTCCATCTCAATGACGGGAAAATAAGTAATCTGATTACCCATCAATCATGCCATATAGGTATATGTAATAATAATACTTTATTCACCATCGTCCTAGTATGACTATAAGGATGTAGGAATTCTTAAGTTTGCACTTTTCCCATCTTGGTCTCCTATGAGACTGACACACGCACAGCTGAGAGCGCGAGGTCTGGGGCCCCAGGCACACAGCCAGTCATCCATCTGGGGGCCTTGCAGCAGTTTTCAGGGGGAAGGGCTTTGCTCAAGGGCCCCGTGCTGATCTGACCATTCAACCAGCCATGCAGTTAAACCCGGTTCCTGTCGGAACCCCAGAGCCACGTGCCGCCCGGAAGGCAGGCTGCTGAGGGGGCGCCAGCTAACACACAGTCACATAGTCAGCAGGAGGGGGGGGGAGTGTGGGAGGGGGGTGCACAGATCACATTTGGGGACATTTTAGGGCTGGGTAGGGGTATTACATTGTGGGGACCAAATGTCCCCACAATGTGATAAAAACCTGTTAATTTAAAGCGGTGGGGGCCAGTTTTTGCCCTCCCCCAAAAGAGGAAACTAATTTTTATAAAAATCTGCGACTGCAATGAAAAACTAAAAATGCCAAAAGTCTTTTGTTTGGTTACTTATGGTTAAGGCTTGGGCTGGGTGGGGGTTCGGGTTGCCATTTTTGGGATCAGGGTTTTTTTGGACGGTCCCCACAAAGACATGGTTACAAACATGGCTGTATGTGTGTCTCATGGCCGTTAGATTTTTTTCTTTTCGATCGTCTACCAACATGTAGGAAAAAAATATGCATAATCATCAATTGGCCTCAAGTGCATGTAACTCAAAACACAAAAAGATGTGTAGTACATCGAATCCCCCTTGATTATCTGTGTAGGATTCTGGGGGGGGTGTGTCTCAAGGGGGCTTCTGATTACCTTGGGCGACAGGCCCTGAAAGTCAGATTCTCCCCTCTGTCCCGTTCTTACCAGCTGCTCCTATACCAGAATTTGTCTATCAAAATTCCTCTCCTTCCAGTCACACTATATCCCAGAATTTAACAAATTGTTATTCGGTACACTGAAGCACTGGCTCTTTGGCTGCTCCATACGTCGCCTGTTTTCCTCCCTAAAAGTATCGTTCATGTGTTTAGTCCAGCCCATTGTAGCTGCTCGACTCTTGATTGACTTCTTGGTCACATCTCCAGCGCTCTGCTTGCTGCTGTTTAACTGACATGCTCAGTGCAATAGACATTACAGATGACAGGCTAACAGGGTACATTAGAAAAATATAACGACAATTATTAAAGAAAATTATAAAGACGTACAGTTAGGTGAAGCGGCTGTAGTGTGTGGTTGGGTGTGGGTGGCATGAACCGGGCGTTCTTCTGCTTTATACCCTGCCACCTGGGTAATGCTGCAGGTCTTCCTGTACCCCTGTACAGGATAAAAGATTGGAAGATGGAACAGACAGATGGGTAGATAAATTACGCGAAGAAAAGCGCTGTTTAGAAACAAAAACCATCTGCACTGAAAATCCACCCATCTTCCATACAAAATGCATCTCCTACAAGATCCTGATGAGTCCAAAGCCTATCCCAGGATGGACAGGGAATGAAGCTGGGAGGTCCGTGGTCGTGATGGCTCTCTGTCACAGGACACACACTCAGAACCAATGGCATGCTTACCCATTGCACTCTTTCCCCTAGGACTTGACATCATCCAACACGCAGAGTAGGGATGTGCATCTCCATCACTGATTCTGATGTGATATACTGCCACCTGATACATTAAACATACATATGAAGTAACTACTAATGAGATATGATGTGATTCTTCCATTTCACATTTAAATTCCATTTTTCCAATACAAAGATGCTAGAAATGATGAGCTTATCCCAGATACTTCTTCAATTGATGAGATTGGGAACTTTTATGCTGGTACACCAATGCAAACTGGGGAATCATATCATCCATGTCCCAGAGCACAAATCCATACAGCTTGCCCTTGTCAGTAAAATTGTCATTATTTCTTGGCTATAAAACCAAACTATTCATAATGTTAAGCCAAGAGGAACCAAGCAATTGACTTCAAACATAATTTTGTTATAGTTTGTAGAACAACTATAGTTATATATATTATAGTATCTCTTAGTTCACAATATAGATTAAAATAATACAATTCTTAGTAATAAAATATGACAACCATTTTAAAATTGGTGTTGTTATTTGGATACTTCATTAATAATACTTCTTCTTTTCACCCATAGTAGGACGACGTGGGCAGCAGTGTTCATCACAGGAGGCGGACTCAGGTCACGGCTGTGATTAGTCTTCATGCCATGCTTCCATGTCCATTTATTTGGAGGTTTGATTGACGGAAGGAGCTGGACTGCAGGGTGATCCAGCAGCAAAACCACAGGCAGCTTTTTTCACTATTCAATGCATTTTCTTTTCCAGTTGAGAGGGAAGGGTTTTTTTTATTGGTTTTGTCATAGATTAGCAACCCTTTAATCTATCTTGTGAACCTGCTCCTTTTCCCCCGTGTCTCCAAAATCTAAAAGGAACAACAAACATAATTTTGTGAGAGTTTTAAATGTCACTCTCTGCAGATCCTGGGTCTATTTATCCTTTTTTTGTTTTCTAACGTTTCCTATTAGGTGCGAAGTTTCTTAAAGCGGTACAGCGCAAAAAGGCCGACCTCCCTCAGCATCCATCCTGGCCTGCTTGGGGAGCTTCCCCCAGGAGAGGAACAGAATATCTCCGCCTTCCCTTTACAGACGCAATCGATGGCCGCGGCAACGCCGCACAGCTGCGAACAGGCGACACACTCGGTGTGAATCTCACCCCCATCAGTGAGCACTCCCAGCAGCAACACAAGGGGGTGTTAAACGTCACCATTTGCTAAGGTGTTCCTTTCCCACCCAGCTATTACTGACTAATCACATGGGAGACATTACAGCACTTCAATGGCTCAGACGCGTCGCCACTTTGAAATGCAGATGTGTACTTTATGGGCACATACAGGGGCCATAATGAGAGCCATCTGAATAGGAAGCTGTAATACGAGCACCATGGCTGCACTCAAACCCTGCACCCTAAGAGTGCCCTGGATGGACCTGCCTCACTGGCTTCCATTAGTGGACTCGTGCACAAAGCAACAATTAAGTAGCATGATTTAAATTATTTCCTGTTGGGTGGTCAACAAAGACAGCAATTCATTTGATTACTTGATAAATAATTTACTCAAGCAGTAACTAAATGAACATGCACATTTTCTATGCCCCCTTTGTACAGGCCCCCACCTACAGGAAATACTGAAAATTGGGAAAGCTTGAATCTGACATGCTGTAGGCATGTGTGCATGAAGAGCCTGTAGCTATTATACGTGATTTTAATTAGTGCTAGATTTACATCTGAGACATTAGAATTCAGTTCTAAATTCAAGCAAAATCAATGTACCTGTTAGGACTGGAGTTGTGTGTCACCATTTTAAATGCACCAATAAAATATCATAAAAATAAGTATTACTCTACTTAAGTAACTGAAACAATCTAATGACAACCCATGTAGGTCCTTTTTCACAAAAAACACAAATCGTCTATATAGAACATCATAGAGTTGCCCAAGATATTTTCCAGTGCTACCATTTCGTAGGACAGTGTCACAAAGTTAAGCCTTTCCGATTCCTCCAGCGATACTGTGTCCGAAGGCTGTGTCCCTTTTAAGGCTGCATTTGAAGACTAAAACGCATCACAGAGGTGCGACAAGGCCGTCTCATTTCAAAGGCTCCTTCAAATGTGTCACAGCAGTGCGACAAGGCTGTCCCATTCCACAGGCTCCTTCAAATGAGGTCTAGAAATGCATCCCCCTTTTGCCGAGTCACAAAGGATCCATCCAATGGATCCTTCGCAGCCCAACATATCCGGTGATTCACAGCGCAGAGGGAAACTGGGTGTGTCTCAGCTAGGCAATGGGGCGGGAACAGCTGGTGACACAAATAGGAAATTATCCGTGGGCCAGACCGTCCCATTTGACAGGAATGACCAGACAAACACACGGCTTAGTATTTTACAGAAATTCATATTTTATCCCCGTTAACTACCTCCCACTCTACTACCAGTGTTGTGTTATTGTGCAGTGGGAAGCGCAGAACCCTGTGGGTCAGGTGAGGCCAGACTTTACCTCTTCATCATACAAATCCATAATCACCACAAAGTACACATGTACTGCTCACCGCCAGCTGTCAATATGGGAAACCAAGGTGAACCACAGCAACTGCTCCAGAGAATAGGATCATATTCACAAGACGAAAAGCAACAAACTACAATGCAAAATGACCGTCTCTTTGAAGAAACTCTTTCAATGCACTAAATATGTAATCTATCTAGGATGAAGACCAAAGAACTTCTCAAATAATGACAATAAAATTCCTGCACAGGTTTTTTATTGCGGGGAAACAAAAATATTGGTAGTGTACTGAGCATTATTTGACTTAACGTCGATGCTTCGTTTTATTTGATGTGTTAACTTGCTTGAGAATACGTCCTGCCATTGGAATAGCGACTTCCGTCGTAAACTGACCTTTGGTATTTGCCCTTATTGAGTGTCCCTCCTCTCCTCGTCATCCTGACCCATGATGCAGGGAGACACCTTGAACTGCCAGCCCCTATGAATGATTCTGCCCGTCTCCCCTCTCCTTTGGTGTGTATTTCAGCCTGGCCTTGTCAAAGCACACGCTCTCGTTAGGGCCCAGAATGATTTCCCTGCTGACTTAGCACTATTGATTTTGCCTGCGACAGCAGAGAGGAACAGGGGTCAGAGGTGAGAGTGCATTTAGCAGCGGCTAGCTCTGCCTCCGTTTTAGCCTCACGTCCTCCGCAGCGTCTTGCCCTCTCATCCAGTGAAAGGTGGAGACCATTGGTTCAGGTAAAAAATGACACTCGGGTGGAACAGAATGGTAATTCTAGGCAGGAAGCTTGACTGGAATATAGATTATGTAAAATCTAGAGATCTAAGAATTACTTAAGCATTATGAATTACTCTATATTATTAATTACCATGTACCATATCTGTAATAATATTCCCACCATAGGCCTAATATTAAAGTAATCTTTTTTGCTAAATTAAAGGTGACAAGCTATTTAATAGGTTCGTCGATTTACTTTATAAAGCATTACATTATACACATAAAACACCCAGAAAGTGATTTACATCTTATCTTTATTGAACACAGCCACAACAATTCTTAAGTTTTTACAGCACAGCTATATTCAATATATATATATATATTATTTTTTAATTTAATGGTGGCACAGATATACAGAGCGTCACACACAGTTTTCAAGTACAGCAGAGATCACCATCCATGGCTACAGCTGAAATTCATTGTACTGGTATTAGCGGATATTCATGAGGCTATACAAATAGGCGATTGCATTTTATTAGGAATAGTGACCTATACAGGAAGTTAAAGTTATGGTGATAACGAACGAATCAAGAATGCAAATGCAGAGAAGCTGCCAGGAGTCCAAGTCTGAAGGAATTAATCAGACAGTGGGCTGCAGAACTACATCCTTTCTTCATTTTAACACTGGACACTGCAAAAGCTGGCCATAAACCTTGGATCACCCCCACAGCACAGTTACGATACTGACTCGAGTCAAACAGTGGAGATGTTACAGCCTGAGAGGAGGCAGCAGGGAATGTACCTGGAGCTGAGAGAGATGTACTTGCAGACTGGAATTATGCAGGTAAACCAAACCTCGTAGCTTAAGTGGTGTTAATGGGGAATGCAATGTTTGTCCTTGGGCTGCCAAAACAAGGGGTCCCTCCCTATTTGATCAAGAGGGGCATGGAGTTCAAATTCCTCCCTGGTCTGCTCCAGTTAGGAGATCTCAAGTCTGCAACACGGGTATACGCAGACCTTATGACACTAAACAGGAAACCATTAACCATTTACCGGAATCTACCATGGTCAGCTGACAAAGGCAAAACAATCGTTTAACAAACCAGACATTTTGCAATAGTAGAGGTGTTTGTATTACCATCTGCAAAAAGGTCTTCATATAAAATCCAATAGCCAAATGAGCAGCAAACAGCAAGACTTCATGAATGCCCATCAAAAGTAAATTTGGATGGACCAGGTGGTCAGTTTACAACTCACTTCAGAGCGGTGTAACCATAAAAATAATTATATATGAAACAACTCTTTAAAATATATTTTGTATTTTACTCTAACCTATTATCTACATGTAGACATAAATATCTCTGTTCAGTCCTGTCAAGCCATTTGTTTTAGTAAATGTAGCCTTTTCCGAGGTCAGGATGGTGATTTACACATTTACAGTACCTTATTGCCAGTTACAATAGTTTACTCTGTAGCCAGTGAAAAGCAACTATACAAATATAGTAAAGAATAACAAGGAAGCATTCGTAACAAGTTTTCTTTTGATATGATTTTGTGCTAGGGCTTATGGAGGACTTTTTTCTGAACTAGCACTGGCATGGGACGCAGGACCACTGCCAAGAGTCTGAGATCTATGAAAGGTCATGTGTATCTTCAAGCAGATTCTTCCACGGGGTTGGTGAAAATCAAGCTGAAAATGTTTTAATTGGCCCATCCTTAATTTCTGTAAATTCAGGTGACCAGTAAAAGCATGTCTCACAAGCATATAAAAAGGTACAACACACACCATTGGTTGACTTCAAAATCACACACGAGATAACGTCATACGCAAACTAGCAATCCAGGTTTGTACACGAACTACACAGAAATTTGCTTTTCGTTAAATAACAACAAACTGAGAATCAATCGAAGGGAACAGACATGTAAACAGCGAATGCACAGCTTTCGTTTATTTTTGCCCCGACGAGGGACGACCGTTCTCCCAACGGGGGGGGGGAGGGGACTCTACTCAGACCATGAAGCGGTGCTCCTTGCCATCGTGGGCCATGAGAATAACGTTGCGGTTCGAGGTCCAAATGAGGCGGGCCAGCTTAAGGGCATTCTGGGAGCCCGGCGACGGAGGCTGCACTGGTGGCACCTGATACGTCTTGATGCAGCGAAGCTGGGGGGCAGAATTGAGCATGCCAATGCTGCCTAACAAAGAGGTGTTCATCTGTGGGGAGACCAGAGAGTAGGGGGAGTAGGGTCACCAGGGGTCACGGGGTTAACTCATCTATTTATCATGAATAAATTAATCTCATTTGTAGGCCCATTTCTCAGGAAAGCAAGCAGTGGAAAGGCATTGAAAGGTTCCTTAAAGGTTCCTTAAATTTAAGCAGTATAACATGTGGTTTTCCATATGCAGCAGCTACTACCAATCAGCAGTAGGCAGAGTTGACTTTAATGTTAAACTATCTACAGAACCTTAAGTCAGCCAGATAAAGAATACTGGATAATAGAGAATTTGAAGAACGGCTGCTTCTGTAGTTTTAATGGGTTTCTTTCCTTTAAAGAACACAAAAGGCTTTAGGGGGTTGTATCTAAAGAAAAGAACCTCTTCCTAGTTTCAAATGCAAAACACTGAACACCACACTGAAATACGCCAAAATAATAATAATAAATTCTCAGTTACAGCATCAGTGCAAATTAAAACTCTTATGGTCTTATGTCACAGTTTCCTGGAAAACTGTTACTGTAAAAAGTCCTAAGAGAGAAAAACAGAAAGCTAAGTCAGATTAAAGCTGCCTTCAGAATTTAACGATGCAGCAGAACAATGACGGGTCCAAAATTAGGGAAGGAACCGTCTTTGCTTACCTGCCAGAAAGAGATGTGACTGTCTGCGTTGGAGTAGGTGGCCAGGTAGCGGCCATCAGGAGCAAAGGACACGGCTGTGATGGGTCCCTTGTGTCCAGCGATAGTCTTTGTGAACAAAAAACAAACGACAAGTTTACATCAACTCTGATCTTACTGACATGGTTTTTTAAAAATCAACTCAAACCACAAAAATCATGCCCGCTGTATTTCCATAAGTATCTAGTAACAGCGTAGGCCTCATCCACAGGCATTCTAGTAAAAATCCCATCAGAAGAAGCACACCGTCAACACAAAAACTCAAATGAAGGATATTTTCAAGTGTCTTTCTTGAGTGTGAAATGTCTGGATCCTAAAACAGTGAACTAATTAGTGGGAATACATTAGCTTTTCACTGGCTATATTCCATTACAGCCGTGGTTACAAGACAGATAGAGCAAAGGATTGTGGGAGCCTTTTTCCCATTCAGTGTGTCTCATCAGTCCATCAACAAGCTGAAGTCTTATTTTTATCTAAAGTGCCATGTGTCCTGTATGTGTTTCATGCGGTGTGGCAGTTACTGAACGGCTACTGGATGAATAACCGGCGTCTGATTGTGGCAGACAGGTTGTTAGGCTGGAATTTTGAGAAACAACATTTTCTCCACATTTTGGGTACTGAGAAGATTTACCCTTTCCCATAAACTGTCACAGAAAAAAAATATCCACATTGACTTTAAAACAAAAACTGTAAAATTTAAATGAGTAATTCTCATCCTGCTGTTATCAGTGACTATGCATTTTTGGACTGCAGAACGTTGAAATGCCTCATTTTGTCTTTGTCAGGATCACTGCAGGGATCTGCGGATGGGCTCATGTGCAAAGTCAAAGAGACGTGGGAGGATGGTACCTTTTGGTAGCAGGGGGCCTGTTTTCAGCTAAATGCTGGATATACACACAAGTAGGCACAAACCCTCTCTCTCTCTCTCTCTCTCTCTCTCACACACACACACACACACACGGGAATCAATAAAGTTCATCTTATCTGTATAAGTGATACTGTGTATACATTTGTGATAAGATGATCAGGTGACTGAATAACAAACAGTAACAACATTTAAGTTTTCTAAAAAAAGCACATTGCTATTATAATAAAAAATATGACAAATGACACATCTATGCATTTTTTTCTAAACAGAGATGCAGATGTGAGATCTTCTGACAGCACGAGCGATATAATTAGCAGCTACTTATTGTTATAAACTGATATATACTATGACACACTACAACAGTAGAATGCTTCATAACATAAAACCATATAATGTTATAACAGAGAAAGTACAAAATCTAGTAGTACCCTAAAGTTAAAGAACAAACACATGTACAGCCAAAAACAAGGCACTGGACCGACTCGTGAGTCCAAGAGTAACACATAGTACTAGATTACAGAGACACATTCTGCTGACAAGTTTCAGTTTCATTATGATTGTTTTTTTTTTTTTTTTACCCCAATGGCAGCATTACATTTTATACCGTACCAGTACCAACAGCAACAAACAAAATGAAGACTCAGAGAAAGTACCTCTTGTCTCTCGCACCTACAAAATAAAGGGTGTCTTCAACAACAAGCTTTAGAACTGAGCCACACACATTTTATTAATGACCTATTGTTAATATAGAAAATGTATATAACAAATCAGCTAAATATTACCAGCATTTTGTGGCTTATTTTTTATTCAATTATTCCTGTTATTTACATTTTCCCAGGTCTTTTAGGGGCCCACACACACACAAGGTGAGCCAAGGAGTTTCGTGTGCAGGACAATCCTGTGTTTTATTACAATCGTCATGGCGACGGGGTGAAAAACGGAGAGCCAAAGGCAGTAGTTTCGAGCCAGTCAATAATGTTCACTGAGACATTGTGTAGATTATCAGCAGCAGAGCCCCCACCTCACCGGCAGCAGCTGAAGGGCAAATCAATACGGCCAAGGAAAGGACACTGACCCTCCCCCATTTACCACAATACACCATCGATACTGCAGAAACAACCCCAAAATTTCACCTTTTTATTTTATCCACAGTCATCTGCTGGATGCAGGCCATGCCCTTCCAGAGATTCAGGAAAATGCTTTGTTTCAGGTGCGTTTTCTCTTATAACGCAGTCTGTTGTGTGGGTTATGTTTGTAAGGGTATATTAAGCACGTGTTTGTCTGTGGATCAGATGAGGAATTACAGGAATGGAATTAAAAGTGTAATAAAGTATAAATGGTGTGACTGGAAGACAGAGGGAGACAAGGTGGTACACAGTATGCTTTTGTCATGCTGAGTAAAACAATACGTGTCCAGTGTGCTACGTTTTACAGAATAAGGTTGTTTTCTTTTGTTTGACACTTTCTGATGCTTTAATTGGCAGTATGTGCAAAACAGTTAAAGTCTCTGCTTGTGAAAAAGAAACAACACAAGATTTCCTTGCTTTGTTCACTGAACCAACAGAGGACTATCAGTCTAAACCTGGCATGACAAAAATGCACATCCAGTTCAGTTATTAGACGGCTTTGTTAAACCACAAATGATTAGATGGTATTATTCAGTAGTACTTATATGGGTTCTGCTCCTCTCTTCACTCACTTCAGCTGAGAAAGACCTCTAGATATCATTCCCTATGCCTTTAGAAAGCTATATTTATGGCAATTTCATGATTGAGTACTTCATTATAGTGAAGTATGCAGTACAGCTACTGGAAATCTATTGTGTTTACCCTCTATTATCGTTAATGTTGTTTGGAATTTAAATATAGTATAAAGCATAGTGGAATACATCCCAGAATAACAGCATGCTTGTCATAATAATGTTCGGGCATGAACAGGGGACAGGGCCACATACCCCCACCAGCTCTTACCCTCACTTGAAGAACAGCCTACTACAGTAATGCCCCGATGTCCATGATGATGGAGATCTCTAAACTTTGTAGAGCTTCCTCTGAGCTCTAACACGGCATCAAGGACAACAACATTCATTTTTAGGATTAAAATACCAAAGAGTTTTCTGTGAGTAAATAAATTATTTCCATCTTCCAACTGCTTATCTAGTACAAGGTCACGGGGGACCTGAACCCCACCCTCAGATTAGGGGTGGGCCGATCCACATTTTTTCAGTTCCGATCCGATTCTGAAATACATCTGCTGATACCGATACAAGAGCTCTTTTTACCTTAATATATAAAAGTTTTAGATGCTGCTTATTGGATGAAACAATTGTCACTCAAATTTGGTGTTCCTACGTATACTTAATTACGGGGAATCACGATCATGGGACAAACATTCCAACTGCCAAGAATGCTATGCTAGCAAGTAATCAGAGCATATATTCAAGAACTGCTTGAGAGTGAAGTTATTCATTTATGTACGTAACAGATAAAGCTTTCAAACGAGGGTAAGTTTGCCACTTTATTCGAGGGTTTTGTTAGAAAACTCTGGGATGAATGATACAGCAGGTGTCTACAGATATAGGCTTACTTTTTTCTGTGATGAGTGAGCAAGCCGATTGGAAGCTTGACGAACAATTTTATGTGAAAAGACTTATTTTATCTTGATACTGTTATAGTTAATGTTTTGATGGTGAAATAAAGACCTTGAAGTGCTTTTCTATAATTTTATTAACACTTATTTAACTTCCGGTCACTTGAGTCACGTAAATCGTCATGGTAATTATATTTTCACTTATTACAAAAAAACCGTGGTACATAAAAATGGTAAACTTTCTAGACATGCTGCTTAAATGGTTTGTGAAGTGTAACAACTTGTTTTTGTTGATTAAGACATTAGTTTGATTTACTGAATGTTGTTTTCCCCCGTTAGTTAAAATTCGGATGTATGCATCTGGACTACTACGGGGCTAGACCTAAAAAGTTAAGATATGTCAGGAGCATATCATGAAAGACCTCTGCAGGTCTCTATGTGTCACAGTGCCAGTGACAGGTCAAACAAATACAGCAGATCACTGGCAATACAGTGATCAATAATGCAATATGTAATACAGTCTCTTAACCTTGACAATATTTGTTGTATTTTATTAGAGACGTACATTGCTCAATCTAGAAACCCTGTTCTTTCATTTCAGTATTTTCCGTAGTTTTTAGATTCCTGTATTCCACCCAGGTGCATACTTTTGCCTGCTTGAAATTCAACCTCTGTTCGTTTAGAGGTTCTTGAATAATCACCACCATACCCAACTGTAACAATGAAATTAAGTGGGAAGATAGACAAATGTTTGTTTAATACGGGGCTACTTTACAGCTGTTTCAGAATGAGGAACAAAATGCAAAGGAACACACAAATCTAACTAAAAAACTCCAGTTGTCAATATGGATCACTGTTGTGAATAGACTAACCCCAGGCCCAATACTCTTCAAGTGGAGGTTCTGCGGCTCACTGACCAGAGCAGGAAGGCCTGGCAGGGCCTTGCACTAGCTAATATTATGTGATGCTATGAGAATAGCTCACCTACAGTTAACACTATACCTCACTGCACAGCTGTGACCTATATGTAGCTCTATTTATAATGGCTGAGTGCAATGTACAGCTAACTGCAGAAAAGAAAGAGAAACCCAGTGGACATGTTCATTTTTCAACATGTCCAGTATGTTTGTTTCCATAACATAAATAGCCTTCCAGTTTTATATATACATACAGTAGCCCACTGAGATGCCAGCATGACCTTCACGCTTCCAAACCTATGATCCCCCACCTTCAGACATTCAGTTTTGCATTTTAGTTGAAATAGAGTGAAGATGACAGTCTTCGAAAGCTGAATTACCAAACCACATCTAAAAAATATCTAGCGAACGCCTCAAAGATGGGGGGGCACATGAACACCCCCAGGTGGGCAGAGGTCAGCTCAGGTGTTATCCCCTAACTGATGGTGGGCTTTTGAAAAGTGCTGTATAAGTCTCCTGCATTACTGTTATTGCTCATTATCATGGTCGTCATCTAGGCTTGATCCTGCACTCTGGTTGGCCGCCTTAAAACCCACTGGCCGATGTTTTATATTCCTGTGAGTTTCTGTATTCTGCTCCATTTTCATTCCTCTCCTTTTTGATAAACCGGTCTCCACTCCCAAATACAGTCACCAGTCCCACCCTGCCATCCCTGTAACATGCTGTCCTGTTCTTGGTCCTGCCATTTGCATCTGTGTTTCATTCCTAAACATTTATAATTAAGAGCAGATGGGGTGCCACCCCACCCCCAAGATCATCCCGTGAAGCTGCTTCTCTCTCTCCCTCTTTCTCTTGCTTTCTCCTGCCCCCAGGAGGTCAGGTACTCTGCCTCCCTTCTGGCGCCTTTCATCCCTGCAGGAATTCGGCCTGCATGGCTGGCAGAGCCAGAGAGTGTAAATATTCTGACTCTTTGTAAGGGAGGACAGCGGAGGGCTGGTGTGCAGCAACAAAGAGCTACATCAACCCTGCAATGCAATAAACTCATATGCCTGTGTTATTTACCACAGAAGAATAGGGTCAAGCTGGGAAGGCTGTAAAAATATAGGTGTCCAGGCAGCCATGAATAACTTTGAAAATAAGCAGTAACATCTTATATCAGAAGAGAATATAGTGTTTGGGTGATGTAAAAGGAGGTGCATATGAATTCCTAAACTCTCTGAAAGCATCAACAAGACAACCCATATGACAATGACATCACTGGTGATGCACTGGTGATTCACTGGTGATTCATGTTAAATACACAGCAGTTACATACTTAAATGATCTGCTACTTTGGATTAATCTGTGTTCCCACACTAAAGGCCCCCAACACCACAGCTTAACCCTTTCAGGCTCAAATTAAGTTTTAGTAACAGGAAAAATCTGATATTTGGGGAAAATTATCATGAGTAAA
>JAODJU010000119.1:19452165-19468992 GCA_026776725.1 Gnathonemus echidnorhynchus | reverse complement strand
TATGTATGTGGGGTAATAAGGTAGTTAGTTTTTAACTGTTGCAAATCAGCAACGCCTGCCTTGAGAGGGTTAATAACAAACACTAGCCCGGGGTTCGAAGAAAAATAAATATTAGTATTAATTTGCAACTGCCATTTTGCAAACATCCAAACATATTTCTCATTTTAAAAACACCAAATAGCACTGAGATTTGTACTATAATCAGCACAGTGATAACTGAATAATCATCAGTAACTGAAGACCTGTCCCATCAAAGGTCTGCAGAGGGAAATTCCTACGTCGTGTTGAGCAACACATACCTGACACTTTCCCGTGCGGACGTCATAGAGAGCCACCGACCCCTGCCGTGCCCCCACTGCAATCCTGTGACTGCGGTCACAGTAACCCACCATGTAGAACCTGTTTGACGAAAGACGGCCATTTACTCACACGATCCCACTGGATAGGCTACAACAATTCAAACATGTAAGCTGACGTAACATAAGCACACATCTCTCATTAACTTGCACTAAGCCTGGTTGGTATTACAGTAAGGTTGGTCATAATACTGTACAGACGCTCCTCTACTTACAAACTTTCAACTTACGAACTTTCAGACATCCGAACGAAGAGGACTAAGTCCTTGTGTTCATTGGGCTCCCGTTTCCTGTCTGCAACACCTTTTTTTTTCTCTGCGTACCAATTCCGCCTAGTACGACTTCTAGCCGCTACTCTCGCCACACAGCAGCGTAGCGTGCGTACTCCCAGCATCCTAGTTCTTTGTACTTGCATATACCCTTAAAATGATGTGAATAATGACTTATGAACATTTCAAGTTGCGAACAGCTGTTCGTAACGTATCTCTTCGTAAGCAGAGGAGCGTCTGTATATTACGGTATAATGTCTATATAGTAAAAAATTTGATACCTCCCAACCCTAGAGACTTGGACTTAAACATTGTTAAATGTGTCAAAAAAAAAAACATCGTAAATATGTCCACGCCTCTTTCAAAGTGAAGTTAACATATATTAACACATGTATGATTTGGATAGTAAACCTGCCAGGAGTTGTAATGAAGTTTGCCGTGAGCAGAAGACTTACCGACAAATGGCGGGGAAGCATTCCTGCAGGCCTTTCTTCTTGACAAGAGATCCTTCGATGCAGTACATGATAATATCCATTACCTTGAAATGTAAAGCAAGGGTCATTAAAGCAAATCTATCAGAGAAGCATCAACAACACACTAAAATAATGAAAGTACATGTTTATAAACAAAATGGCTGATAAAGTCATGTGTACACAGGATCATTTAGTCCAGATGCTCTTGGTGGATAAGGAATACCACGTTTGGTCGGGAAGACCCGAAAATCTGTGGCTATATCTATGCAGGAAAGTGTGAATTCTAGCAGCCTCACCTCCACCAAAAGGTCCACGATGTCCGTGGGCATCTTCTCAATGAGAATATCCAGGACGCGCAGAATCTCGGTCTTGCCTCGTGCCAGCGTGGTGGTGTGGACGTTCTGCTGGGACTGAGTGTTGGCCTGCAGGGCGGTGTGTCTGTGGACCTGTTGGACACACGCGGACATCATATGAAAACTGAATAATCAGTATCATAACGGCAAATAAAAGGATTTTTGTTTTTCTTTCTAAACCGTAATATTTCCCCTTCAATGTTTCCACATGCATACACCTATCCATCCATCTATACATGAAAATTTACAAACTGCTTGCCTGTGTATCAGTGTGTTCATTTAGCTAAATCACACACTGAGCAAGGACCCCTACAGCCAACCACACCACTGTATAGATCCTACATCTTTATTTTACAACTACTGATATAATTGTGCTCAACTTGTCTTATTTTGCAGTCTGATTTTATCTTGATTATTTTTGTCATTTAATCTTATATTATTTTCTTTGTACTGCGCATTTTATTGAGCACAATCTTGGAAGCAGATGGAAAAGCATTTCACTGCACATATGTCCAGTGTATATTTGTGTTTATGGCAAATAAAACTGGAGATGAAACACAGTCCTTAGTTGATTCCATCTACGGAGGTCTGCATCAAAAGCTGATAGAGTGATTTGCCCTGTTCTGCAGCCTCTATTTTATATATATATGCGAGGAAAAGACTATAAAGGCTGCATCTTGGGGGGTACACAAGAGCCGATGGGGCCTTTCCAGGCAAGTGCAGAGGGGACCGTCCAGGGGTGGGGGGGCTCACCTCCCTGGCGATGGTTGTTATGAAAGCTGGTGGTCTTGCGGTGGCGATGAGTGAGAGAGCATGGCGGGCGGAGCGTGCCGAATCGGCGGCAGGGCTGAGGGGCAGGCCCATTGTGATGCTAAGCAGGAGAAGGAGAAAGAAAACATAAAAAAAAATACAAGAGTGAAAGGATTCGACACAGATTTAATATGAGCCCACCGTCAATGGGATCACTCAGATGGGTACAGAATAATGGACTCCCAGCAATGCGGGACAATTTGGGGCTTGGATGGCCCACTGACAACGAGCGTTCAACAATCAAGCGCGGAAATTGAAAGCAGTTTGTCCATCTGTCCAAGATCGAAAAAAAAATAACGCCCGTTAACAAATTACACATGGGCAGGAGGAATACGTGCTGGGCGATCCACTGGAAGGGCCAGTATTGTGCCTTTGTGAGTAAGCTATGTTTGGGAAGAAAGAAGATTTTGACATGCCACCAAAGCAAAGCAACAGCACATCAGCATAGTGATACAATTTAGACATCCAGTTTTGTCAAGGCCAATGCAAACTCTACTGATGCTACACTAAAAACAACCATATACTGTATCAGAACTGCACAGTTTGCTACAACTGCAGATACACATACAGTCCATACAGTTTTTAAAATATCAGTGGTATTGATGAATATGCAAGTCAAAGTACAATACAAACCTACCAAAAGATGTGAGGAATTGATACATTTATATATGCATATCTGTGATGCAAAATAGCCTAATAAATGTGCACTTTGTACCTGTTTTACCTTAACTCAGTATGTGGCAAACTTTTCAATTTGTACATGTTTCAATGATACACAGAGCTACAAATCTGGGAACTGGGAGAGGCCGCTTAAAAGAAAACCCTGACTCAAAGCCACACTGAGGCTCGTTTAAGGCAGGCGAAATGACACTCGAGGGGATTCTGCAGCCATTTGGAAACGGGGTTTGCGGCCTGATAAAGCCAATTACATTTTGAATTATGCCCAGCAAACACAGCTCATTGCACATCAGTCAAACACCCCCCGCGCATGTGCGACAGAGGCATGTGTGTTTATGGCTCTTTTCTCTTCCGACGCCAGAGCACTTGTGAGGATAGATGGTGCCAAATTTAGGCAGATTCTTCTGTAGGTTCTCTTTCGGTAAGTTTACCTTTCAGCATAATAATGACCCAAAGCAGATGGCAAGAGCAACAGTACAGTGTCTACGGAGAAAAGCTGATTCTCCAACCTGTGGACTTCTGTGAAAAGCACCATCCACTAACTCTACTATGAAGCTGTTGGAAGAGTTATAAGGAGGAATGGACAATTATACATACACCATTGCTTCACTACACCATGGAAGACATTTCACTATTGGCTTCTTCAATACTTCTTCAGAGCGACAGAAATCTCAGCTATTGGAGGATGGACATCTGGACTACATTGTAATGATTCCTTTACAAAAGCGTTCTAACAGTGTCTGCACTGCATGATCACCGCTGAACTGCTATACCAGTATTATCGTCATCAGATTCCCACATCATAGAGAAAACGCATCTGTCCCAGGAATACCTGCACTGGCCTCCTCCACTCCATGAATGTTCTTCATATTGTGCTTTTGCTGATCTGAATAATTGTCTTATTAGGTTCTTGCTTTGTTTGGGAGATGTTGTGTACTGTAGCTCCTGCTCCAATACTGCTCACTTTGTACCTGGGCTTTCATTGGAAGCTCAGCCGAGCTGAACAGGTACAAGCTGTCAAGGAATCAACTGGGCATGTTTGTAATGTCCTGCCTGCCCCACATGTATGTCTGCCAAATGACCTAAAACATTTACCTTTCTTTGCATTTATCACAACAAAAAAAAATATCTGATCGTTTTGTGGTCACATCCATTTTCCTCCATGAACATTGTAGGATAATTTATAATTAGTAATTTTCTTAATAAATGCTAAACTATACTAACCAGTCAACTAACCCTATTCAGCGTCCATGGAAGAGATTGTCAGCTACCCAATATATTCCTGTGACTCAGCTCCCATGTCCTGTTCAATCTTACCAAGGTTAATTAATCATTCAATGAAGAGAATTCTGAGTATATAGAGAAGCATAAGCAACGGCAAAGTTTCAGTTATGCTTCTCTTTTACGAGAGAGAAACCGAAAGCTGTCCAAGATTAACTTAATATGGTAAATATGGTGTCACCCATTCCCACAACCACATGCCCATAACAGTCCATGCACTTATTCTCTTACATAAAATCAATGATGTGAAACAGTCATAATCAAGACTGATATGAATTTATCAACAATACATTACACAGGTATTTTGTCCTTAATGTGGTCTAATGTGTTGGCTCATTTCCTAGTTCCCTTGCCACGAAGCACCTTAAGCAGCAAGGTCTGTATCGCTATAATAATATCGGAAGTACAGTAAAACCTCGGATTGCGAGCATAATTCGTTCCGGAAATGCGCTCGTAATTCAAAGCACTCGTATATCAAAGTGAATTTTCCCATTAGTAATAATGGAAACTCAGATGATTCGTTCCACCACCCAAAAATATTAATAAAAAATGATTTATACAAAATATAAAGTAAAAATACATAAAACAAATTAACCTGCAATTTACCTTTGAAAAGAATCATGGATAGTGTGAGGGAGACGAGACAGAGAAGAGGAGGGTTATTTTGTAGGACGATTTTACTACAACTAACAGAATCACTGCTATCTGTTGGCTCACTGGAATCTTTTTCTTTTTGTGCGACTTTAACAAGGAACCTATCCAATAACAGCTGCTTTTGCCTCCTTTTCAATTTCATGGAAATGTGGACATTGCATTGTCGTTAAACAGCTTCATTGCTCGCACTGCTACGCCCTTATTCAGGTGGTGCTTTTCTACTAAATTTTGACTATATGAGTGAGGGACGCCGACTGAGACCGAGAATAGGAGCCGATTACCCACAATCCCGCAGCGAGAGAGAGATAGAGAGAGAGAGAGAGAGAGAGAGAGAGAGAGAGAGAACCATCGGCTCAGTTGTGATTACGTGACGCTAGGCAAACGAAGCGTATATGTAATACTCATATTGCAAGATCTCGCTTGTTTATCAAGTTAAAATTTATTAAAAAATTTTGCTCATGTTGCAAAACATTTGCAAACCAAGTTACTCGCAATCCGAGGTTTGACTGTATGTCTATGTACTACAGTGCCTTATATGTTTAGAAGGCAAAAAAAGTGTTCAAATTCACTTGAAACATTATTAAAATGGAGACAAAAGCATCAATATCAGAAACACTTAAAATCATTATTTAAACCTGGATTCATCAATGAAATACATCAACGAAATGTCTGACAAGGCCAGTGGGAGATGACTGTCACAAATACATCATGTGGGGATGAGAGAGCGGATGGAAAGGTATGTCAGACGAGCTTCCTGGACATCAGTCTCGGCCTCGTTCACTTTATTTCGTTAAGACGCACTAAGGTTACTCATAGGTTTCCCTTCCAACTATTCTTTACAATAATTACCTCTGACAAATTACCACCATTAAATACTAAACACAATTAGCACATGCTACACTGAAAGCCAGACATATTTGTACTCATAATAAATTTGTTCAGATAGGATTTCATGTTAATGACTGGGTCAGATTGGCCGCGTTTTTCACCAACTGTCTTGGCAGTCTAGAGTAACCTTATTTTTGCGGTTGCTTCTTGAAGGTTAGCCAAGAGAGTGATGGGTCTCGTTTGCACTTCAAAATCGCCAAGACGTACAGCAAAGCCAGACATCATTACATGATATAAATGCTCTGGAATCACATTAGGCCTTGAGTTTCTTCACTGAGACCATCAGACAGCAGCCTTCACAGGGCATGTTGACAGATAAATTCAAAAAACAAAATCAACGACACATACTATATATAGCGTGTAATATTTTAGTGTAATGTACTGCTAATTGGTAGCATATACTAACATATTTTAGAATCATTATCATTAAACTGTTACTGATAACAAAAAAAAACTGATTTTGCAGGATGACTGCAGTCGCAGACTCATCTAATTAGATTAATTTGACTTAATTTCACCTGAAGGTAACATTATCTGCCTTATATAACTATGTAAGCAGCCTGCAGTATGCTGCCTGGCCATAGCAGGAAAAACAAATATGCTGGAGAGGGGGGTGAAGTCAGATGACAAACCCTGCTTTATTGCAAATTCTTACAACGCATACATGTTCACACACTTATCTCGCGGCTACAAGCTACCAAGGGTTAGGGTTAGGGGGTTACTCACTTGGACAGCTGCTTCTCCGCGTCGGCGCACAGCTCCAGGAGGCCCATGAGCACCGCGGACACGTCCATGTACGGCTCCCACACGGTGAACCCGCGGCCGATCAAGTCGATGGCTGTGCGGCGGATGGTGCTGTAGGGGGGCAGCTTGGGGCTGGGGGGCTGCAGCAGCAGGAACGTTAGCGCTTTGCCTGTAGGGAAATGAACAAATACACATGCAGGACTTTTGTTCATTTGTTCGTTTGCTCTTCCGTTTGCTTGTTTGTTTGTTCGCTCATTCGTTAGTTCACTCATTCGTTCATTTGCTGGTTCAAGAATTACAAAGAAAAGTACTTGTTGGTCTGATAACATTTCTCCATTTTGAAATATCACTTGGATCAACTGAAAATCTGAACAGTGCAACAAGCAGGTCAACAAGGACTTCTGAAATCATTGCACCACATTAATAAAAAGCTTACCCCAAAATATTTAATTTTACTCCTGCCTTTAGAAAGATTTGCGCATGTTTTGCATTCTGATATTTGAATTTGATTTGTATTAAATTTGAATTGAAAGCATTTATACACCTACATAATATAAAGAAAAAGGAAACTTTAATAACTGTAGTAAAACAGCAAAAACCCATCGTGAAAAGTTAGGATAAAAGAAAAAATTTAAAATGCTTTAAAGTTCAGCTGATCTGTGAAATGGGTGTATTTTCACATGGATTGTGTTCCTTAAGAATATTTTTTTTCCTGTTAACGTAATGCAAATGGGGAACTGCAGTGATGAGTGCATTTTTACACAGTCCTTGGAGGGGGCCGGTCTAGGTAGGGTTAGGGTGACTTGGTCAGTTTCTCAGCACAGACATCTTTGTTTAAGACTTAACTTTGCCTAAAGGAATGAATTAATATCGACAAAACATCAGCTAAGCTAATGAGTTGTTAGTTAAAGCAATAAAGGCTCCCAGTTAAATGGTAAAAAGCTTTGGAGGAACAGTGCTGAATGGAATCAGGCCAATCAGCAGATAAGAAGGTTTTACTCTATTGTCAAGCACGTGACAGGCTGAGCTGTGACAATACCCACCAAATGTGGCGGCACAGGTGAGGGTTAGGATGGGGATGATTCACTTAAACAAACACTTGTGGTCTATATCCCTCTGTACGTGGAGTAATGTGTCCAAACAGTACATTTTTAATAGTCAACATCTAAAATAATTTCAAAGTCTGCTGTTGATGCTTCTTTTCTAAAAAAGAAGAAGATAATCGCCAAGTTAACGTCATCAAAACAGAGGTCATTAAGGAATGTGCGTTTATGTAGAGCAAACAGCTAGATGGTTATGTTATGGCCCTGCTTATTAAACAAAAGTAGGTGTATAGTGTCCATATAGTCAGGACATCCAACCAATGAAGTATCCAATGCAGTATCAAGGTCCTGGCAAGTCTGGGACATTCACTAGGAAACCCATAGAGTAAAGTAGAAAGACCGCGAATGGGAAGTCAGTGCATTGCAGAGTGCAGACATCACCAGATAATCATACAGACTAGGCAGTACAGGGGCACCAACTTACCTAATAAATACAAAACATAACTGCACACTTTTTCGGTGGCAGGAATCCCATGCAAACATAGGTGATGTAAATCCCCCCCCCCCCCACCGAGGAATTACCACACAACCATGCAGGTGTGATGTCACACGACAATCTGCTGAACCACACACGGCCAAACTGCCGTACAGCTAGTTTCAAATATTCACAAGAACAGTTCATTAAGTTAATTTTAGGTTGGGGTTTACTTTTGATGATGCCAAACACTAGGTAAGCCTCCGAATAAAAGACTGCTCAGGTAGATTTTACTAAAAATACCCCAGTAAGGTTTTTTACGACCAGATAAAGAACAACCTATACAAGAGTGATGGACAGTGTTGGGGGGAAAAGGAACTGTTTATGGTCCAAAGCATCACACATCATCTGTGAAATGTGGCAGAGGAAATGTCATAAAGTAGGCATTTATGGCTGAGAGTGGAACCAACCCCTTCATTGATGTTAAGACTGCTGAATGCGTGCAAGACGCTGCTATGGTGGAGAAGGTTTTTTGGGAACAAAAAAAACTGGAAAAGTCACACAGATAAAATAAAGCAGGAAGTGTAGAAATGATATGTACTGGTGTTAAGGCTCTTTGGCAGTTAGTATACTGGTGTTAAGGCTCTTTGGCAGTTAGTGCACTATATCTGCAGTAGCCTGAATGTCATTTTGGACAAAACGTTCTGCTAAATAAATGTAAATTCAACATAACTGGGAATATCATAGCAGATTACGTACAGCACTTCATTGTATTCTATATCGTATTATGTAAAAATGAATTAATGAATTTTAATATCACAGTTACTGCTTTCAATGGAATATGTTATGGCAAATAAAATTTGATTACGAGTCATTCTTTCGGGTCGTTTCGCCACAGGATGAAGCAAAATTAATGACGTGGCATGAGACTAATCTTCTGCAGGTTGGACTAACCTCATGCTTTAATTTGTACCTCTTCTCTTTTAAGCAGTATCTACAGACATGAGACAGCCGTAGCTTCACTGCCACCAACTTACACAGTATCACTGCAACACAGAATGGGCTTGGCCAACAGACAGAACCGGCTTAGGCCGGTCACACACAAATAAACGCATCTGCAAAAATGCCGCAAGAAGCTTCCCAAAACATCGCTACCTACTCCAAAAATAACGTGCCACGTGTAGCCGATCACAGACTGAAAGCTGAGCTGCACTAGCGGTAATCAAGCAGCTGCCTGTTAAAGCAGCTACGAGAACACAAAGGGTACAATGAAAAGGATGCACTTGTTCTTAGGTTTCATAGAGATTAACCCTCATTGGCTCCTTACTGTAACTACGCAGCAGAGGTACGTGACAAGGGGCAGTTCTGTGTTAATGGAGCTGCCTTGCTAATTAAAGATTCTTTGGGTGTCCAAGGGGTGCACCTGCTGAATGCTGGGAGAGAGACAACGGAAAGCGCCTTGCTGATCAAACACCATGCTTCCTGTAAGGCTAATCCTAACAAGTCCAAAATGGTACCGAATTTAAAAATACAGACTAATTATTCAGTGCTCCAAGCATAAACTGAACATGATTTACTGATTTCTAAAGAAAATAATAGCAAGTTCTGTAAACTAGGTTGCTATTCATAATAGGGCTTCACAATTCCACAAACTAAATGAAAATCACAGTATTAAACGTCTCCAGTGACCTGTCATTACCTTGCCATATATAAAAAGCTAGCAAATATGGTCAATTTTACCTGCGGCAATACAATCAGACAATTGAGATATTAACATGTCATTGAAGTCATTTATGTTTCAAATATCAAAAGCTGTTTTCTCACAGAGATCTGGCATTTTTTCAGTGATAATCAATATCAAAATGCAGTTGATAATGCATTTCATCACAAAAAAATGCAATGAAAATGAGTGATCTGAAAGTAAATGCAAGCTCAAAAATTGTTTCAATTTTTTCAAAACCTCAGTTTATATTTTGCTTACATCGTTAAACAATACAAATTATATTCTGGGGAAAGACAAAAAAAAAAATTATGAAAAGTAAAAGTTAAAATTATATCAAGCAGAAGAAGAAAGGGAGATATACTTTGTGCATGCAGACACACACTGTTCGCCCAGCAGGGACGAGTGTTTTCCTGTCATGGATGCCCTGAATGACCAACATATAAAGGAAAAAATCTGACCAGTGTGTAGCACTGCTCAAAGTCTCACATAATGTGGTGAAAACAGTCCACCCCTGAAAACAGCTGACTGTCCAGAAAAAGGAGAAAACATTATTTAAAACATTTTACTGTGACACGTTTCACATTAGGTTCATTATAGATCCTGCACAGTGCACTCGCTGCTGAATTGAAAAATTACTTTCAGCAGTAATTCTAGTTTTCCACTGGCTTACTTTTCCCCTGAACAGACACTTCAGAAATACATCGTGCTCAGCTGGATGAATCCCTTTGAAGGACCAAACATTTTGGCAAGTTATGAACAGATATCAGAACAAGCAAAAGTTCTGGAGTTCCATGCTGTGCATGCATCCAAATTTACTAATCTGCCAATTCACCATTTTGGTCAACTTTGGATATTTTAAATGTGCTATAGATAGAGTTTGACCTTGACCACTTCCAAGTGATTCAAAATATTATGAGCAGAAATTTCATTACCTAATTTTCATTATTAGTTACTCAAGGGTATATAAGCTGTAATACTTATCCTGATGGTATACATTTCATTTTCAGCTTCAGTAATAACTGCTCTATACTGCTTGTAATACAAATCCTGTAAAAGAAAAGTCTCCCTCAGTGTGGACATGGCATGAGAGAAGGTACAGTAGCCCTGATGAGGCGACCTTGATCGGTGTCAGCGGTGCTTAATGGTCTCATTTCACACCCAGGAATGAAATGGGGTGTCAGGTGGCCAGCAGAATGGGAGGAGGTCCCTTCACCCCCCACTTCATCCCTGCTAGCCCACCCTCAGGCTGAGACAGCCCAGTGATATTAAGAGTAATCATAGTGAGGGGTTACTGGCTTATCAATGTTGCAGTTTATAAAAATACACACACACACCCTCTACAGTCCCCGCAGAGCATAATGGATGTCTGCAAGACGCAAACACGCTGCCGGTAAAGATATTCCACCATAACATTATCAGAAATTATATCAAATATACAGTCAAAGCTACTGTGTGTGACCAAATGGGCTACTTCATTAAGTACTACAGGCCAGTACTGAGTAGGACCCACTTCTGCCCATAGAAGTGCTCCAAGGGAAAATTAAATGTGCATTCAGAGAAGCCGTCCTGGACACCACTGTCGTACTGGGTTGATATCTTTGCACTTGTGACCTTCCTGTTAGCTATAACAAGCCTGGCCACTCTCCTCTGACCTTTCTCGTAAATTAACATCTAATTGAGATATTTTCACCCTTAGAACTGCCACTGGCTGGATGATTTTAGTTTCTCTGTAAATTCTAGACACTATAGTAAGTGAAAAGTCTGGCTGATTCCAAAATTCTGGAACCACCATGTCTGGCATCAACAATCATGCAACATTCAAAATCGCTTAGATCCTGCAGCTTAGCCAAACAGTAACTGAACTTACTGACCCTGTCTGCATGTTGTGTGGATCCCCTTATAGCCAAATGATTTGCTGCATGCAAGCTATTTGCGTCAAAAAGTAGCCGGACCTGATAAACTGGCCACTGACTACATTTTTGCTTGTTTAAAATTATTGGTAAATAATGATAATGAACAATGATTTTACTAGATTGTGCACATATAATCATTTCTCACAGAACATACGAACAACTGGTTCACAATCTCCTGCATTCGACTAATTCCAATACTTTCACCTAATCATTAATTATTTAGACTGATGACCTGAACAACGATGATATATTTGTAGACAGGAATGTAAATACAAAACCACATTAAGTCCCTGCTGACCCATTACCTATACTCAGCCAATGGATGAAAATCAGAGTAATCTACTGTGGAAATACTTGGAGCAAATGTTTTGGTTCTGGTTGTCCTTCGGAATAAAGCACCCAGCATCACTAATAACAATCAGTTGAAATCTATATTAGCTAGCAGGCTTCGATGTGGTTTTGTAAAGTTTGGTAAGGGGAGCAGTTCTCTAAATTCACCAATTTTTATTCTAGGTTACAGGTTCCCCCTGGCTGGCTACAGAGTAAGGCTTAGCATGGAGGGTTCAGCTGTTTATAGCCTTCGTGGGATTTATTCATCCTTCTGGGCAAACCTATGGACCAACAGTGCAGGTAAGCTGTTCTGCTCAGGGAGGGTGAAGCGCAAGGCGGTTCCACGTTCTGGCTTCAGGATCTATCTCAGTCTGCAGGACCTGTGTGGCTGTCTGGCTGTGACAGATCAAGCATCAGCAGCTTTTCAGACAATGCTGCCACGACAGAAACTGGTAAAAAAAAAATAATAATAATTCGCAACTTAACAGCACATCTCATTTGTCACATGCTATGCTAAAGACCAGCAAGCTGCACTACTGTTCAAGATGACTGGGGTATTTTATATACCTCCTCTTTAGTGCTGCAATACTGATAAGATCCAAGGCTTTTTATGAGGTCAAAAAGCAACAACTTCATTCTGCAGGTGAGCCAAAATCTGGGCTGCCTTCTCTGCATTAAATAGATTCAGACATAAATTAAAACCAACTTCCTGCTTCGAGGCACCATACTGTGCAATTTGCAGATTTAAGTTTCTCGATTGGCACTGCTACTCCACAGACGAGGCACATTATTTAGAAAACTTCCTGCTGTACACACATGTAAGCCAATATAGACTGAACTCACTTAAATGATGAAATTGGAAGCTGTGCAACAAGCAGCTAATCTGCATTAATAACACCACACAGAATTATTTAAAGGGGCTGCTCACCCAAAACTGAAGATATGTCTTAGTTCGCTTTTCCACAGCACCAGGTACCGTACTTTGTGCGGTGGAAAAGCGCCCTTAGTGCTGAGGTTCTTCTGCTAGGAGTTACCTAGTTTTGGAGATATTGGTTGCTGAAATGTCAGTCTTCTGTCAAATATAATGGAACTGAAACAAATCTTTTTTCCAGTTTTGGGTTGAATCGCCCCAATTTGGACAGTGTAAATTAGGATTAGTTATCTTCTGGCCCTTAGATCCTCCCAAGGTTTCTTCCCACTAGGAAGTTCTTCTTTGCCACTGTGTCCTCTGGCTTGGTCACTGGAGGTTAATGTAAAGCGCTTTGAGACAATGTAATGTGAAAATGCGCTATACAGATAAAACTGAATTCAACTGGAATTGAAAGAGCCAGGTCAGATGAGTATCCAATTTGGAGTTTACTTCTTTGCCTCAAGTACTCATGGTTGCAGTTTAAGTATTTCTGAGGAGATGCTTTGCTACACCATTCAGTGAAGCTTTTTGTCTGCCAGTTTCGTACTGCTCATACATACACAGCCTTGCATCCCAACTTGTTCAGCTCTTACTACAAACACCGACCTCTCTACAAACACAGACCACTCGCAATTGCTATGAAAAAAAGAGAAAATATAGCATCCTTTGGATTGATAAAGGTTAGTTTCTCTTCATTGTGATCCCCATGGACTAAAGAGAAAATAAAGACAAGAATGTATTGGAAACACTGCCATTCAGTACTGTAATTAATTTCTTCTAAAACAAAAAATCTTCAGGAGTACCACTGAATAGGCTCAATATTGACAGTTATTTTCCTATGAAAGCAAGGCAACTGGTGCAAAACTGAAATTCCCAAAAGACCCCACACCCCTCAACAGTGGACACTCACATGTATGCCTGGCGAGAGAGTAATTGGACCCCCCGGTGGTCAGACCGAACCCGTCAGGAGCCTGGGTAGTGGTACGGGCCCTAGACGGGAGTTTAGGGGGTTCGATTTCCGCCCCGAACTCAGCACCGATGACTCCAAGCAGGACGATGGCTGTGGCCTGTTTGCGTCGCTCTTCGTAGGAGTTGGAAATCTTCTTTGCGTTTGGTGGCAGGTTGCTGAGGCAGCCTATGGAAATAAAAAGCAGAAGATGCTTATTGCAGCAGGGATTCAGGGCACTAAGGTATCTTACAGGCCCTGGGTGCATCTTCTGTAAGTCGTCAAACCATGATTTCACTTTCTGGAACTTTCATATTCATACAGGTTGTTCACATTAACATTTCTCAAATATGTAGATGATCCTCCACTTTTGGGGGGTGGGGGGTTATGGTCCGATGAACCAATCGAAATGTTGAAATATCGTAAGTCGAATATGAGTATGACACAATTGGGCATTTATCAGATATTAAGGGCTCAGAAAAAACAAAAGAAAAAAAAAACACTGTATGACATGTCATTAACACTATGAGATGTTTCGGTCAAGATGGCAACAGAAACTGGAAGCATGATTGGGTGGATGCTACCATCGTCTTGCATCAGTACGTCAAAATTCGAAGTACTGAATCGTAAAGTTGAAATGTATACGAAGTCAAACCATCATAAAGCAAGGAAAATGCAAGTTGGGATGTTTTGTTGTAATACGGACAATTTTAGAAGCAGCAGATAATAACTAATAACAAGCACATCTAAGAAAAAAACATTAACAAAATAAAACACGTACAAGATTATAAATTTTAAGTTGAGGACAAGTGCTTTCAAAACATTAACCTACTTCCAAAAGAGATCAAAACCACTCTTTAAATGGTACACTAAGAATAAAAACTATTTAAACTCAAATTCTGGAAATAAGTTTGAGAATCTTCCCATGTTGACCTGTCAAAGGATTGTTAAAAAGACCATTTAGTTAAGCATCATTTACAAGTGAAATTAAACTTTTGTTTACTTAGTGACAACATTATGCACTTTATGTTTGCAAATTCATCGCATAACACTCCGATTAATGCAAGTTGTTTCTTTGCAAAGTTGGGTTTCATTCAGTAAGATAAAGACACGTATCCTGTATCTTACTGCTTGTTGATCTGAAGCATGCTGATTACTCCCTAACCCCACAGTCCGTCAATGGGAACGAGAGCCGGCATGACATCCCCAGACCAAGACAAATAGGCAACGCTCCATGGATTGAAGATTGGTTGATAGCATTTCACTTGGTTTCTTGCCTGGGTGAGCACCGAGCCGATTATGGATTTCCGCTCTATTGCACAGGACAGGCACTGAGAGGAGCCAGTGAGGCAGCTGGGGGAACAGGGGCACTGGGGGACCGATCAATAGGACCAGGGCTGAGCCGAGCCTCCCAGACTGACTGTGGAGCCGGCAGGAGTGGGACAGCACCATGTGCACATTTCCAACAGGAAACTGAACACCAGCGGTTGGTCCATCTTGTATGCGGTGTTGCTAAAGTACAGGAGAAGCTGGGACCATATGTGGGGTTATAAGGAAGGTCAAGCGTACCTTTCTCCTGTCAGCTTCTAGCTAACTAGATGTGACACTGGTTGACAAACGCTGATAGTCAGCAAGAGTCTAATGTGCAGCCCAGTCAGATAATTATAGCAAGAATTAATTGGTTTATTGAGCAAGAGAGAGACCAACTGTTTCAGTGAAGATCGTTTTTGAAAATGCCACATTGATACCAATATCTAGTTTGATGAAACCACTTTAAAATTACTTTTTCCTTACTGTTGTAAGAGTTTTTGGAATATAACATATATGAGTCCTCATTTTGTGGAACAGCCCAGTCTTGTATATACTGGGCCAATGTTTAAAAAAAAAAAAAAAAAAAACACACACAAAAATATTATTTTATATAGATAGAGAGATAGATAGATAGAGTGGCCAAAAATACAGATGGCTTCTTACTTTTTCAGTCTTTCATTGAACATTTATTATAGTCACAGTCGTGTTTCCCTGCCAATTCTACATCACAAAGTCTGCCACTCCAAACACCCACAACCAATCTAGGAAACACTTTTATTTACCTGCTCACTGACAGCTTTGTCTTTAGTTATATTTTTAATGGATGGCCTGTCACCAACAACATATTCTTGGGAAGAAAAGATTAATCTCTTCATTTTAAATTAGCTGGATGTAATGGCTAAAAGAAACTAGCTGAGATACAAGCTATTTCTTTTTAGTCAGGTATGTAGCAGAAAGCACATTAATTATAGCAGCCAAACCTAAACCGAAAAGGTGTTTTTTTGGTTTGGCCGTTACTGCCCAAGTTGCAGTTAGCACTGAGAAGGGCAAAACCAAGCCAATAACAATATTTCATCATAAGTCACCAATCCAATATGTTTCATATTGTACTTAACCACATTTTAAACACAAGAATTCTATCATTCTATTGATTTCTCCCAAATGTATTGCACACAGGTATTTAGAAATATGGAATAAAATCAAATCAAAGTACAGCACAAACAAGCTCTTTGCATGTGATTTTTAAATTTTATTTGGATCTGTTGGAGTTAGCTGTGTTTCTTGATAAGGTTTAGTGAGACAGGTACGCCTGCGTTTAAACTGTACTGTACACATGCGGATTCTCTGATTCCTCTTCCCTCTGTCAAGTACCTATGGATGTCCATATATCACTTTGCTCAGTGTGACTGCATTAACCCTTTAAGACGAGGAAGAACAAAAAAAGGAAAAAGGTAATAAGCAAAATCCCTGCTTCTGCACTTTCATCAATCCACTGGCAAATTCCTATTTCTTACACTGGCAGAGCAGTGCTCAATCACTGCTAAAGACGGACACGAAGATCCATTTTCCTGACAAGGGAGCTGATCATCCAATGAAAGCCTGAAAATTAATAATCCCAAAATGGACCAGACCAAAACATGGTGGGGGGGGGGGGGGGGGGGGGGGGGGGC
>JAODJU010000119.1:19419176-19452065 GCA_026776725.1 Gnathonemus echidnorhynchus | reverse complement strand
GGGGGAGGGAGGTGCTATATGCAAGACCAAAAAAAAATCATTAAGGCCAGAAAAAAAATCTCATCTTCCAGTATTTTAGTGAAAGTCACGGCCTGGCTAATAAAACACAAGTATAGATACAGTTTTATATTTGCATTACCACCCTCTATTCTGATTTATAGATAAAAAGTCTATCAAGCCGTATGAAACAAAAGCTAGGCAGAAAATTCTCGAAGTCTGGTTATACAATAGAGCAATGCATTTCATTGTCCTGACTTTAGTAAATGCGATAAATTTACAGGCAGGAATGAATAGTGCACACAAAATAAAACCAAAAAATTAAAAATGAAAACCAATATACATTCTGCTCAACACACAGCAGTAATTATGATTAAGAAGAGTGGGATTATGCACTATTAAACTACAACTCAACATATTAACATTTCGGAGTCTCTTATGGTTGAATCCCACTGTTAAAATCTAAGGTGATAAGCCTGGTTAACCTTAACATAAAAGTGGGTGGTTCTGCAAATGTCCAAGGTTCTCTTATGTGTGAATACTTAAATAACTTGATGTGAAAATGCGCAGATACTCTAACAGATTATTTTCCAGCCCCTGAATGGATTTACAAAGCAGTTTTTTAAAGTATAACTATAAAAGTATATTAAAAACAGACTCAAAAACCGGTATTACTACACTTTAATACTTTATTATATAAACACTATGGATGGGTGGATTGGACGAAGGAATCCACACCCCATCAACCCTGCTTATTAACATCTTAATGGATGAAAGTTTCCAACTCTCACTCTCTAATCATGCTCTTTCTCCAGTTGTCTCCCCTCTTCTGGCCCATTGAGCCAGCAGGATCAACATCAGCACCCTTTCTGCAGTCACTTAGGTGTCAGACAGCTGATTTCCCACCAAAAGCCAATTTCTGAGCACAGACAGACCCTGCACCAATCTAGGGGCACGTTCCCAAACACACAACTCTACTATCAGTGAACCAATTCCCATTAAACTTAACGTCTAAGCCAGATTCATATTTAACACTGGAAATTTTTAACAAATAGGCATTTAATATATTACAAATAAAAGCTATTAGATAATATTTATCCTGCTGTTATGTGAATTTTTGAAATTGGTAAATAAGGGAAAGGTGTTAATGTGATGGGAATCTCACACTGGCTTTTGTGATGGTTTTGTGTGAGCAGAGTAACAGGCCAGTGGAGGAGGAGTCATGTCCTTTTGCACATCTGTACCCATGTCCCTGGGTTTTGTTCCTTGTAACTACACTGCTAACACATGTAATGCATTCTTTAAGTTGACGTTCTATGGGGCACTTGCCTTTACTACTACTTCAGTAAATGCTGTCTATTCAAAGGAACATCCGTAGCCATCATGGCTTTTCAATGGGGAACACTGGGCCATTGAGGTCAACTGATAATGGTGCAGGTGCCTGAGAGGAAGAGCAGCTTTAAATCATCGCTTAGTCAACACTGGACTCGCCGCAGACTGTTTGACAAGGGGCGCTTTGCCGTGGCGTCGCTAAGCAGTGTTAAGTTTGGGAGGTGAAAGACTTAACAATCCAGGGCTGCCCTGTGAAGCAGTGCACTGGGCACCAGCAAAGCCAGTGCGTTTCACTTTCAACACGCTCCATTGGCACATGGATTTATCAATAATCTCTGCTGCTTAATACCCAAAACACTATTAGGCCTCCAATCAATTAGGCTTTAAGCTGTCTGCAAACAAGGATTTTTAATCAAATTTTGAATCAACGGTAATTCATTTGAAGGTTAGGAAAGGGCAACCTGAGTGGTAATGTTTCCATAGTCAAGAGGGGCTTGCAGTTAAAATTACAAGCCATGACCGGCATGTTCCACACTGAGTGATATTGTCTATTACTTCAAATTATAATAATAAATGGGTGGCAAATCAGACTAATCTAGTGCTTTATATTAAAAATAATACAGTAAAATCCAGTTATAACAGACTTCAAGGGACCTGGCAAAACAGTCCGTTACATCCAGAGTTGCTGTATGGCCAGAACACAACTACAGGACACTATTTACTCATGCCACACCTCAGCAGACACACTTGTGGTATAGATTATTATATTGTACATGTAGTAATCCAACTTTACCTCAGCAGATGCGTGATTATTAATAATCCCGACTACGTGCATATCCGTGCTGGATATCACCGGCACGCCACGCGCCTTGTAGGCGGAACTGTATGTCCGTTATAGCCGAACAGAACTACAGCTAAAAGCGGCCCTGGGGACAAAATTGTTTGTCCGTTATAAGCGAAATTCCGCTATATGTGAGTCCGCTATATCCGATGCTTTTTCTGCATGTTCGTAAAGGCGCACAGCCGGGACCAGCGGACCTCGTTCGTTATAGATGATATTCCATTATAAGAGAGTCCATTATAATGGGATTTTACTGTACATATATTAAATTGGACAGGAACTTTGCCCTTCAGGTCCAAGACTAGGGACCGTAATGCTCACTGCTGCCCCCCATTTTCAGGTGGACACTCACCCTTAGCTGCGCACATGACGAAGTGGCTGCGAATGTCATAAACCAAAGTTAAAAAAGGCATCTGAATAAGTTCTGAAAATATCTACTGGCCAAATCTCAATGCAACATTTTCAATGTATGTATATTGCAGAGGTGGAGATTTCTTGGGCGGTATCTAATGTTTAATAGTCATACTGCCCTGACATTATACTGCAGTACACGGTGTTTTGATGGTATTTCCAAAAGCAACATTATTCCAGGATTTTGAAATGTCTCCCCTTGCTCTCATTCTCTCACATAATACTATGGAATAGCCAAAATACCGCGGTATACCGTATTCCCATACCACCACATAAGCATCTATCCATCGCTTTCACAGCACATCATGCCATGTGCCACATCCCCGGGCAGATGGGTGTTTATTTGAGTAGTAACACATGTGAATTAGCGCGTTGGCTCAGAGGTTAGCACTGCAGGGTTGGGGAGTCGTATTTGGAATTTGTATGATCTCCTCGTGTTTGTGGAGGGGATTTCCGATGGGAAACTACATACAGTACCGATATTTAACCACATGACCCTGAAAAACCATTTAAGAAGCCCACAGACAGTTTCTTCTTTATGGTACAGTGTTTCCCCCAGCAGATCACACACATGCAGTCAGGTGAACTCGAAAAACTACCCATAATAAGTGCCCTACATAGGCCTGCAATGCCATCTGGGGGTGTTCCTTTGCCTTATGTCCTACGCTGGCCGTGATAGGCTCTCCCCCTACCAAATATAGCAGCCAGTGCCCATCCACGACCCTCTTCTCCTATGTCAACACTCCAGTTAAAACAATATATTTTTACCAATTGCACATACAATAAGGTAAGAATATACAATAGGGGAAGAAAATAAACCAACTAAACTATGATTAACATAACTGTGACTCTCATCTATCCAGTACTTCCTATTAGAAAGTTGTGAACCCCAGAGTGCAGCAGGTGCTGTTGTGACAAAAGCCCTTCACTCATTTGTCTTTGGCCAGTGTGAAGCACTCAGTCTGTCTCAAAAGCCATTGTTCAAGATGTCCACTTCAGGATCTTTCAGCGGCAGGCACTTTTATTCAGTCTTCAGCATTTGCAATGGTGCCTTTCCTGGGGATCTTCCGTCTCATTGGGCGGCGGGTGACAGGTGTGGCCAGTGAAGCAGTGCCTGCCCACCCATTAGCCATGGGCTCATGCCTGGGGTGTGCACCCCAGCTAAGACCATCTGTCACCCCCCACAGATGGAAGGCTCCCTGGATCTACATCAGGCATGCAGCAGAAGTCAACCACGCAACAAAGTCACCCGCTGGGATCCTTTTAAAGAGCTTAGACTAGGTCTGGCAGTGCTTACGGGCCACTGTCACCACTCAACGCTGTGGCGGGAACTCAAAGCCCGAGCTGCAGCAGATCAAAGCCACTTTTAATTGGGATTTAATCATTACAACTGTTGCATCTGGATAAGGTTCTGCTATTCCTCTAATAGCCAGTCTCTGACTATAACATAGAAAAGGGTAATACACCTCAGAACAAACTTTTATAGTCTAGGAAGCAAATCTGCTACCTTTTAGGAGAACCATAATCCATATCCATATTTTGGAAGAGTACCTCTAGCTATCTGCCAAGGTTCCAAGTTTCAAAATAATTTTTTAGGTATAATTACATGTTTATTTGTCCTAAGAAATATGCTCTACAACTAACTAATAATCAAAGAAACTAAATTGTGATGCTTAATCACATAACCCCTAGAAACCATTTAAGAACCCTACAGACAGTTTCTTCTTTATGATACAGTGTTTTGGCAGGATGTGTAGGCAACATCAATGGGGCGTGGAGATTCTAACAAAAGAATTTGAGGCGGCAAATGAAAAAGGATCATTTCTGGAACCTGAAATGTACCAAGCATAAACCAAAAACGCCGGATGCAGTAAATACAAAAAGGTGCTTACAAGTCAACATTTTATTGTTATTGTTGTAACAAATAAATAAATGATAAGGGGTAGCACAGTGGTGCAGTGCTTAGCAGTGTTCCCTCACACCTCTGTGACCACTTACTCATGTAATATAGCATTTAGCTAAAAGAAAAAATTCTTCAGTTTTCTCATTTCCTGCATAGCATGTAAGTTTTTGTCTCTCTCTTATACAATTTGTGCTACCACATTCTAAGCCACAGATGTGGAGTACTGCTGCCCATAGGCACTATGACTTCTTGGCACTGCTTACATGAGCACAAGGTTAAAGCCTAGGTCGTAAAACAGGAAAACCATATTTATGAAAGAGAGCAAAAAGCATTTTCTATTGAGAGCAGCTTGTCCCATGGGACGAGCAGCAGCATCATTCTTCTGACGAGACAAGCTGGTAATGTTTAGCACCTTTGTTGTAAGAAGGAATAGGCCATTTGAGATAGATTAAGACAACACTTAACCACATTAGATACTGGAGACAGGTTTTCCTGATCGATAGAAGAGGGGCGAGCCAATGACGGTGCGTCTTGGATGCAATCTACAGCTGTGCGAACAAATCACTCTCTCGTAAAGAGCATTAACAAGCCCAGTAACCTTCCCCTGTGCAGCACTCAGTGTAACCAGAAGGTCAGTTTTGAATTCTTACAGAACCCGGACATTAAATCTTTCAGGGGTGGTAGGTAAAAGCAGTAAAAAGAACAAGAGACATATTTACACATATTCCTTGTGAAAATACGGTTTTTAATCTGTCTCATCCACATATGTAGTGTCTTGTGCTGTCCACCCATCTATCAACCAGGCTATATTTTAACAAGGAGAAAGGGGGGGGGGGGGATTTTCTTTTTGTTTTAGGCCTACCAGTAGTGAGGTCATCATCAGTGGCATCCAGCTCCTCCTCTGGAGCCTTCACTTCCACAGCCTGGGGCTCAGCTGGAGGAGGCGGGGCTTGGACATTTTCCGTAGATGTTCCTGCTGCAATAGAAACATACAGGCCAGGTCAAGCAAACAGAGAAATAACAAAACGCACCACCTTAAGATTTAAGAGATATCCTTTATTGTCATTTTATCATGTACTTTCGTACAATCAAGAATGAAGTACCACTCTTCCTAGACCAACAGCATAAACAGGTGAATTAAAAACTATGGGAGCATTAAAAAGCATTAATACTGTATAATTGCTAGAGGACAGAGCAGGAACACCTGAAATGGAATTCTGTCATCTCATTAATAAAAGGATGTTCTTTAGAACATTTCGGGGAAAAATAGACAGACGCACTGTTTGGATCTTTAAGAGAAAGATTTATTACCACCAATTACAAACCTGGGAAATTAATACAATAAATGCAGCTTTGAGCACAACCTTAAAATTGTATTAATTAGTACCACATTCTCATTACTACAGGAGCAAAAGGTTCCATCCGTTTCTAACTGCAAAGCCTCCATTAAAGGTAAGAATTGAGAGAGAATTCACATGGAGCTCGGGTGGGTCTGCAACACCCTGCTGCCACCAACCGCATTTCTAATACAGCTCATGAACCAAGGGTTACTTAATGGAGGGCCAGACCGATTAATCGCAGTACCCCAGAGAACACATTTTTTAATGTTTCAATTAACCCCACAAGCGACCAGTGACATATCTAAAGAAAAATGGCTTTACCTGATTTTTTTTTTTAAACCAAGTAAATCTTATCCGGGTGAAAGTTCTTCTGTACATAGATATTCTTCACAAGTTAACGACTAAACTAGCGTCAGGGCTAAAGAGACAGGGTAAGCTTTCATTGGGAATGTCCCCCAACACACAGAAACTCCCAAATACAGGATTTAATATGAATTTTATTACTGTGCAACCAGAATGGTGGAACTCGGATTTGGTCCAGCACAACAACAGAACACAAGACAAAGACGGGAAACAAGGTGTAAGATATTCACAGCAAGACTAACACACTACATCTCGCACTAAAGCCGCAACTGCAGAATTGTGGATAAAGGGAATATAGGGGGGAATATGGTGCAGATATTTCAGCTGTTGTAACAGTCAAGTATAATACAGTTAAAAGTATAATATAGAGTTGCAATACAGACAGGTTCTAAGGGGAAAGTAGTTAGTCTTAGGACAAAAAGAAAAAATAAGATAGTTTTCTAAAGGTGCAATTTTGTAGGTCAGAGATGTACCAGTTGGGAGGTTCTGGGAGAGGTGCTGAGCTAGATGAGAGACATCAGAGCTCATTGAGACGGCCCGTAGTGCAATCTGTCTGCTGCAGAGGCCGTTACCTGATGGGGTGTCGCATCCTGTGAAGTTTGATGCCTCGGATACGATACACTCCAGCTTCTCTGCCATGCCTGACAGTTACGAAGTTGAAGTCCTGTGTACGATGTCTGTATAGCACCCTGATTCTGCGCTCCCTCAGATCATCACCACTGGAGCTTTGTTACCATGCACCTGGTCATCAAGTCCCATTTCAGGGAGGCACTATCTTGTTTTCCAAGGAACTCCCAAGCCTATGGTCGGCTGGTTACTGATTTTAAGACAATGCTTTCAGATTTGTGTGTTTTTTTAGAAGTCTATGATTACTTTCAAATAATGTGTGTGTGCACTGTGAAGGGCTGGTGCACCATCCCTGCATAAAACAAGGAAGTATAGAAAATGGATGGATGGATGGATGGATGGATGATTACTTCCAGTGCACTGGAAGTCACTGTTTGAGCACCTACGAGTTACTGCCTGAGCAACCTTTTGCTGATAACAGTTTCATTGTCATTTGGAAATTAGACCAATTAAAGTGTCATCAGTCCGTATTCTGTTTCTACCAGTAGTACATTCCAAGAACCAAACATCAAAATGGCAGCTTGTAAAAAGCACTCCTGAACTGATCGTCTTGAAAGCCAAAACGAAGGCGGTAAAAAGCTGTAGCTTGCTGACGTCACGGCACGTGATGGATAGGTGCCAGGCTGACAGCAACTGCAAGTGCAACAGACCTGCCTGTCTGATGAGAAAAAATCCATGAGTCCATTTGCAGACAGTTAAGGATAAGGAGGTGATACGGATGACAGTGGACTGCCTGAGACATCATGGGACTGAAGCATTAAAAAACAATTCAGTGTATGAAAGGGCTAATCTGGACCCGCGGCGTTACTGTCGCTGTTGTGTTTTAAGGCAGTTCTCACATCATTCTCCGTAATGACAAACACTGGTGGGACGCGGGTTGTTGCCTGGTATAGAAGATGTTTGAGCAGAAAGGTAGGGAGAAGGATCACTGCAGACAGTTCTTTCTGTGTAATTGCCATATAAAATTTTGGGATTTTTTCCATTGGAATTTAGTGTTTATTGCACATGAGTGATTCCCTGCAAAAATTATTGTGCAAACAAACTTTACTGCAAGCATTACAGTGAGTATGACTTTAGCCGTTTTTAATGTGAGGGTACCTTGATGGTCTAACTTGAGGGTACATTTTTCAAAGGCAATACAATTAATTTTCCATTATGAATTTCCACCTTCTCTTGCACAGGCTTAAATCGCATCTTGACTCAGTCAGCACTTAGCTGGAAAGACGCTTGGCTGTTCACTTAAACTGCTTCAACTCTCTGCTTTGTCTTTCAAGGCAATAAACTCGGTTTCTCTCCACCGCAAGGGAGCCATTTCCACGTCATGTGACTCGGGGGTTGGGGTATGAGGACCTACGACAAAGTGTGAGGCTCATCATCAATGAAAGACGCTCCCCTGCGATGACAGACCACAAAGATCTATGGAGAAGATTAATCCCCTGCATTACATATCGGTGTATAGCAGTGTGTAGTTCTGGACAAATACAAGCACATACTTCTTCTGCCTGGTTTTCAGGTCTCATTTTCTCCCTCCCGCCCCCATTTCTCTCGCTCTCTCAGTATGATTGAGAGAGAGGATTGCCCGTCTCGCATTAATTCCCCCCGCACCCTGTTTATCGATCTAAGACCAGTTCCCCGACGGCATTACATGTATAGACTATGCTTTCTCACACCCATCGAAGCACAAGCATACAAATAAGGAAGAGAGTCAAGAAAGACATAAGTAGGAAGGAGAAGCAAAAATATCTGCTTCCAGCTGCATAATCATCTCTCTGGTTCTCATTGGGACAGTATAACAGACGTCAAATGTTTTAGTGCTTTTCATTTAAAACGTCCTTTATACATTTAATAACCAGGGTTATTGTAGCACTTCTGTACTGCGAGGCTGGAAGCGATCAAACAGTGATATTCTGGGAATCATTCTCCCATTTATTAAACAGCCAATTAACAGTAACTGCTACAGTTGCAAACGTAAAAGGATAACTTGGAGAGGACAGCCAAGACACCAAAGCAGGCGGCCAGGCTAGATGAGCAGCAGAAAGGAGAGAGAGAGCTCTACACCTTTAGCATGGACATCCACAGAAGAGAAAGAATTCCTACAAGCTGCCTGTCTATTTAATGAGATCAAATAGCTGAACATCTGCTTCCTGTCTCCTTTTTGTTGAAAAGCAGGAGGCTGATGTGAGACAGGTTGAATGGAGACCCTCAGCTTCTCCTTGAAGCCCATTTGACTGGATCAGCCATCTTGCTTCCAATCTGTGTGTCAGACTAGACCGGCGTTTTCCAACCCGATCCTCAGGGACCCACAGCCGGTCCACGTTTTTGCTCCCACTGGGAAGATTAGACTGGGAGACACTGGACTACAGGCCTACCTGCACTGAAGCTTAGCCAATGGCATCCAGCTTCGCACATTAACATAAATAATTCAATTTGACAAATAATCTATCACTGGGTGTGAAGTAACCCAAGGCAGAAATCCTCATTTCTAAGTAACAAGTACAATGGTGAATTTTTGCAGAACCAAAAAAAAAAACCAAAGAACTACTACAAATCAACACGAAAACACACAGCTAGAACGTGCATCTGTGCCATAATGGGGCAGCATTTCCTACCCTCCATCCTCATCTTCTTTTATAAGAAGCAGAACATTTCTAAAGCTACAGAATCCCTCCTGTAACTGTAGTAGATACTGAATATTCATGCTGATAGCATTCAAGGTTAACCTATTCTCTCAAGATTGTATTACTCCTGTGCCCGCTCGCTTTTAGCCTCCCTACCTAAGCGCACGCTGATTTAGAAGCAGCGTGACAGGGTCATCCGGGAAATCCACTCACATGGCATAGACCAAAACAATTAAATGCCATTGAGGCTGCTGGCCCTAGCACAGTGCTTACAGGACATACATGCTGTTGTACTGGTTTACAAATTCAGCACATTTTCACCTGTACAGATCATGGCTTAGGGCATAACAGAGTATTTAAGTCCATTTCAGTCCTCAGTTTAATAGGATATTTATTAATATAAGATCAAATGGGTCAATCTCATTTTCAACAAGTTTTCCAGGGAACTTTGCAAATTGCTTTAAGCAACTTCATAATCTGATTCTTATTTAAAAGTGAATTAAAAACATTTCATATTCAAAAACTGCATACTGATTTAAGCAATCTGTAAATACAAAATAAGCTCAGTGAGTTTTCACGTGATCAACAGCACTCAAGAAGCAACTAATATTCATGATTGTTTTACAATAATTCTGTAAATATTTAGTGAGCTAAATGGAAAATATCTAAACAATAACAAGGTTCATAATCCAAATTGTATGAAAGTTATAGAATGCAAAATACAGAGCAAAGGATCCAGCAGAGATTTCAAACTCCATAATGTCAAAATGTACTGAAACACCGAGAGCCATAAAACAATAATTTTCTACTATATGCATTAGATACAACGCAGGTGCAATGTATCCATTACACATTTATGCACTCAATATATATGTAGACATACATTAGCTACAGACCTACTCAATTCAACTGTGAAAACCCTGTAAAAACTGATATATGTAGAACCAATTTCCCAAAAACCAAGACCCCCCTACCCCCCACCCCAGTGCCAAGGGACAGGCCTCTGGTGCTGCAGGCACAGAGAAGCAGCAGTCCCATCCCAAACAAAGGAGATCAGATTCAGTAACCCTGCAACCTCTGTCCCCCCCCCCCGTAACACTACACTGGCCAGCTCCTGTTGCCATGGCAGCCGCTCCCCTGAGCTCCTTCCCCTGCTGGCGGGGGCCACCTTCCCCACTTGTCAGATACTGACAGCGGACAACTCAGCTTCCAGAAACAAAAAACCTGGAGAGCACAGGAGAGACCTCTTGAATGCAGAGGTTGCATCATGCATCTTAAACGGGAGCCGGCAGAAGGTGGAGAGGAAGCAGGCAAGACCATAGCTACTTACTCAGTGCAAGACTACTATGGGCCTGGAGGTTTCCCAGGAAACTGCGAGCTGGACGTCAGTCTATCACAGGGCACACGCTCACACTGGGTGTTTCTAAACACGTACTTGACCGTACTTTGTTGTCATGTACCTGTTTGACATCATCTCCCATTGCAGAAGACCAGTCGCGATACTCAAGAACAGAAGTACAGAGGACAGTAAAAATCCTTGTCGTCGCCTTTGCCTCGTCACAAATATCAAGGCTACATTCACTGCACACTTGGCAAATGAAACCAATCCCACGATTCACTGCACCCCAAGTTCGTTCCTGGGAGGCAAGTTGGCAAGATCGGTCTTGCCCAGCTCACAAGTACAATCTTTGCGTTCTTGATATTGATATCTAAAAAATACAACTCATTCGGAATCTAGAAACTGATCACTGATCTATCAAATAACCAGTGCAACCTGCTAGCCAGAGAGGGTAACATTAGAATGAATTAGAGGCTAAAACAAACTTTTAATAATACATGAAATTTATTTTCCTTTTAAATCAATATTACATAAGGTTACTGGTGATTCAGAAATGATTGTTAACAAAAACCACCCCATATATTCATGGGCAGTTTTGATTTAGTGTCTAGTATAATTCATCAGCAGTCCTGCAAGTACGATCAGAAGAAAAAAAAATCTGCTTTGAACTCACGTTGCTTTGAACTACTGTAAGCGTTTACACATTGTTCACAGTCCAAAGAGCACGCAGAACAAGGGGTCGTCGAGCAGTTAAAGCCAGCTACATGGAGGGCATTTTTGTAATATCTGCACGTCAAGAAACACTAAAAAATGCTATATTGTATTTGACTGCCGTAGTTCCTTGTAAAGACAGGGCCTTGGTGCCCGGTCAATCAGGATTGGACAAAGGTCACTGTGGGCGTGGCCAAAATAAAACAAGGGAGTCACAGTAATCATTTTTCACTTTTTTTCCTTTACTAAGAAATGGATATAAAACGTTCTTTCTAAGTCATGATGGGTAAACAGTATGACACACTGATGCCCGTTTTCATTCTACCCATCACACAATTAATTATTTACCGGCCGGTTCCCAATGGAAGGAGGCTCATGACCTTATCAGTTACTTTACTTGTTGGCTTTATTGTTTGGGAACAGCATGAAATCTATGAACTACCTATACAATCGAATTTGCTCCGCAGTTACTCAAACCAAACACTTTCATGCAGACGGCATTTATGGATGTGTGTCTGCTTATTACTTGACGTAATTTGCTTAACCAGTAAATAAAACCTGATAGCCAACAGAAGAAATGGCCACGGTCAAGCTAATTGGTTAATGCTTTGAGTGGTCCTGCATTGAGGCGTACAAAGTCCCAGGAGCACTTGCTTTATACGTTTCATATTAAACAGAAATTGTCCAGGCACAGTGTTCAGCGCTATAGCTCTTTGCCTTATGAGTCATAATTATGCTGGTTACTAAAAATTGACAAGCAAGCAAACTGCATTTTTTTTCTTAAAACTACTTCAGTCAAAAATATCATTCAGCAGTCAATTGATAAATTGCAAATAATTTTCACTTTTCCATAAAAATCTCGGCAATATGTATTTTGAAAAGGTTAAGCTTGGATAGAAATCTTACAAAATCATTAGAGAGGCTCCTGAAAGTTGCAGGTGTACTTACGGGAGCTGACGCTGTCGACGTACTGTGGCAAATACGGAGCCCACAGGTCAATCGTGTCCTTCCTGCCTGACTGACCGATCCTCCGCAGCTCCGCAAGCAGCAGCGCCTGTGCTGCTTCCCTGACCTTAACCAAACACAAGGCGACACATTAATCCAGCACATACTGCACCACCAATCACACTTCACTCAGTATGGGACTGTGGGGGAGACACAGAGCACAGGGTATGAACACAGCCTGTATGGGATGCCAGTCCATTGCAGGGCACACACACGTTACAGTATTGGGAGCCAAAAAAACCTCGCTCAATTCCTCATGCAATCCCATAAAGAACTTTTGTTAAAGCTTTCAAAGCTCGCTAAGTCCACAGAAATTCTCAAAAATGTATCGCGTGGATGAAGGGAAATTTCAGACATTTGCTTTTCAGATATGGACAATCAATCATCAGTGCACCTACCTACAAGTCTTTGGACTATGGGAGGAGAAGCGGAATACTGAGAGGACAGCACCTGACACAGGGAGAACATGCGAACGCCACACAAACACCGGGAACAGGAGTTGAACCCCCAACTGTGGAGGTGTGAAGCAACAGCACTATCCTCTGAGTAACTAGGTACAACAGTATAATAGAGTATTGTTCTATAATAAAGGGACAAATTCATCAGCTTTACAGCCTAGTTAGCTTTATGGATTTAAAACAGAAACTTTACTAAACTGGATATGTCACCAGCAATACATCTCTTCAGGACAGTATTAGGCAGATATTTAAGATACACTGTATCTCCGCTACTGCGGAACACAGCGATTTTTGTGTTTCTCCGTAGAATGAGGAATCATGGTGCCGTGAAATGCAGCAGAACCTTAATAAGAGGAGGACAATGACTATGCAGCGAGTATGGAGCTGCTAATGGCCCGAATCCTAATAAAGGTTCAAGGTCTGCTGCCCTTTATCCACACACAGCTGAACACTTGAGGGAATTTCTGCCAGAGAGATGAGTTTATTAAGCTCATTACCCTCGTTCATTAACAAGTGCCCTGTAAACGGAGCTCAGGACGCTAAACATTTATAGGTGGAGATCTGCAAACAAGCAGAGTGCACAAGAAGGACGTAAGAGCCACTTCCAGGCACGTAACGATATGCTGCGCAAGGAGAAATCGCGGTACAAATTTATGAAGATTCAAAACGTGGAATGAAAAAAAGAAACGCAAAACAGCTCAGATTATTATTAGGCTGCATAACCTCTTGGTTTTTCCTAGCTATAACTGCGAAGTTTAAACCGCAGAAAAGCACAATAACATGACCTGCCTCCTTATCAGCAACCAACTAATGCAACCTGCAGAACTTTTTAAATTTTTAATAAAACCAATGTTTTACTTAATAGGCTGCTATATTTTACTCCAACCTTTACAAATGTTTATAAACAGTTATTGTTGATTATTAAGAAAATGAAACAAAAGTATTTTAATTTGATAGAAATATTTTAGTTGATAAAAAGGGAAATGGGAAAATGTGGCTTTTTTTTGGTAATAAAAATTTTCTTGATTTAATTTTTTTTTTTTATATTGTGAGAAGATTGAATCGTGAACCCAATGTCATGAACTGGACTGAACAGTTACATGCCTACTCACTTCCGAACACACAACGGATCCATTTCCTTTCAGCTACCATTATATATGGCCGTTATATGTACGAAGAAGTAGTTCAGACCCACACAACATATTCCCCCTAGTAAGAGATCAGGGAACAAGGACATCAAGTAAAAGATGATAGGAAACAGACCAGGAAATTTACGCAAGGGTCTCTTCCTTTGAGGAGGCTTATCGCCCCTCCCAAATCCTCACCTCAAGGCATCGGTCTTGCCACCGGCGGGCCAACATCTCAAGGAGCGGAGGGCAGAATTTGTCCAGGCCCAGGAGGTCTGGCAGCATCACACAGTGCATCGCGGCCAGCTGGCTCCAACCTGTCAGGACGACAGGCATTGCTGCTGGTTCAAACATGGCTCACATGACCCCCCCCCGCCCCCAAACAGCCGCACGGACTGACGTCTGAGGAACACCAACACCAAACCGATACCCTGAACGTTCAAGGACCAGAGGAACAACTGGCAGATTTCAAAGATTTTGTAGGCAAGATCTTGAGATGTTTGTCCAGTGTGTCCTTCCATTACAAATATACCAAACACTGTGAAGCATGCAAAGGAACCATTTCTTAAAACAGTACAGGGGGGAAAAAAAAGTCAATTTGCACACCAAAAAGGTCCACATGTCCAGTGCCGTGACAAGGTAAGCACACCCACAGCAAAGAGACTGCACAAATTTGGCCTACATGGATGATCAGCAGGGAAGAAGCTTCAGGTCTCAAAAAAACACACACACATTACCCATAAAGCACCAGCAGGAGGCATAACACTTCTGGAACAATGTGTGTTGAAATGATGAATCAAAGGTAGCCCTGTTTAAAAACCTCATACCAACTACGAAGCTTGGGAGGGAGACTGTTTTGGATTGGGGGACTAGGTAGGCTCAGGTCCTGGGCAGCGCGCCATCATAGTGTCTAACTCAACATCAGACCAGACAGTGCTTGAAAGGAATATGAGTCCATCTGTCAAGACCTTAAATATGAACCATAAGTGGCTCATTTAATATTAGAATGATTACAAACATATACGCAAATCTACGCAATAGTGGCTCATTCCAAAGAAGTGGAGAGTTATGGATTGGCCAAGTCAAAGTCTGGATCTCAGTCCAACTGAAATGCAATGGGGGACTTGAAGAGGGCCATACATGCAAGAAAGTGTCACATGGTGAGGAGATTTCTGCATAGAGGAAAGAGCAAAATTTTCTCCAGGTCAATGGAAAAAACTGATAGTTAGGAAAAATGCTTTCAAGAGGTTATTTCTACTAAAGAAGGCAAAACCAAGTACTAAACGTAAAGATGTACTTACTTTTTCCCCCACAGAGAAAAAGCTTTATTCTGTTTAATAAATCAATTTAAGGCCAAACTTTTACTTTTGTTTGAAAAATGTATCAATACTGGTCAAATGAAGACTAAAAGAAAACTTTGTAAAAACATGTTGAAAAATAATTTTAAGGAGTGTACTTACTTTTTCACTGCACTGCACATACCATTGAAAAAGAACAAATTGAACAGTCCAGAAAACTTACCTTCAGTCACGAAAAATTACGTATAAGCACTAATACTATAAAAAGTTTGAGTGAACAGTCAATGTCCAGTTTGCAGTACTGACATGTAGCAACGAACATTAACTTACCAACAGTATATTAAAATGAAGTACTCTATAATATAAATGCTAAACAGAGTCATATATGCTAAATATTTAGAAGTTGTAACTTATTACTAAGAATTACTGCTCCTTTTTCAGTCACCTTTTTCCATGTTAAGAATCATGTTTACTCTGCATATACCAAAATCTCACACAGATTTTCAGCTACCTTGCAGCATGGATGTAAAGGTTTTTACATGAACATACAAATTATATATCACACATATATACAGTATGCTATATACAAAACCTTTACATCTTTTAAAACAGGCATATTCATATAAAAAACTGAATACTAACACAAACTTTTTATTTCAGGTATCCACTCGGCTCTAAAGAACTTGTGAAGTTACCAACATTATAGCATAACAGAGAAGGTAATCTTTCCGACAATGTACACATTTGACATCTACACTGTTCCGCTATACAAATTCTGAATAACGCACTATTCACTAAAACGCTGCAGTTAAGTGCACATGCTTGCTTCTTCACAGATGGCCAAAGTTACGTCATCAAAGCAGGCTGAAATTAAAAATTAAGGAATCAATCCAATCTTAAGAAATGGATTACACCAATATGGCTATCTCATAAAATTTAAGGCGTTCAGCAGGAGAAAGATCAGAAGATGAATCTGATACCGGAAAGAAAGATCGGTAGGTTACACTTCTAAGTCACAGAATGGTATCAATCCATGTTTAAGAAAAGGTACAGAACGAAACTGCCTCTTTCTGACATGGACAGTGGACCATTCAAGAATATTAACAAAATGATCCAATGCGTGTACCGGTATAGAGGGAGACCCAGCTGAAGAACAAGCCTGGCTGAGAGTTTGACTGAGAGTTTGACGTTAAAAGCAAGCATGCAGACCCGCATGATTATGACATCACAATCACCAGTACAGGACCATAGACAGAACACTAGAGGATTGGAGAGACAGAAGCATGGAGGGGGGGGCACATGGTAGATGGGGAAACAAACTGCAGAAGGTGGTGGGGAGACTGCAGAAAAATACCTTCATTGACTGAGGGACAAGTATGGAAAGCAGGGCCTGAGGGAACAAGCCCTGAGCCAGGAGAGACGGTGGCAGCAGCAGCAACAACGGCAGCAGCTTGCAAAGATGAGGGAAAGATAAGTAGAGAACAGGAAAAGGAAAACCAACAAAATAAAAAAGTAAAGAAAGTACTTCATCAGTTTCCAAAGGAGTGGAGAAATAGCATTAGTACGAAGAACACCACAATGACAAGACAGAAGAGAGAGGGGAAAAGTCCTATTGTCGTATTTATTCACTAAAACCTGCAAAGAGCCACTGGCAATAAAAGAAAAAAAAATTATTTATATGCAATGAAAACCACAAAGAATTACCAAGGTAATTGAAATCTGTTCAGCTGGAAATCAACATTGATATAACAACATCTATATTTTGTCCCACTGTTATTGTGTACTAAATGAAATATTTATCACAGACCACCATAAAATGCAATTATCAAGAATAACACAAACATCATTAAAGGTTGCTTGCATTTTCTATTGTACTACATTAATATATAATGTAAATAATTGATGATTAGAGAAAGAGGTTTCAAAAAAAAAAAAAAAAAATCATATGTACCTATAAGAGTATAAAGTATCCTGTTTAGCTGGGAGCTAAGAGGGTCAATGCAACACACAGACTTAATGAAATATTGCAACTGTAACCTGACCTACAGTATCAGTCTGCTCCAACAAAATCACAGACCTGTGAATTTTCAGGCCTGCATATTCAGGGCTGCAGCCACAGAGCAGCCAGTCTGACTTTACATAATGACAAGAAGAAAATAAGAGGAACCATATCAGAAGAACACTGTCATTAACCCAGTGAGATGCCATCAATAAGCATCCTAAAAACTTTCCTGTAGGACCCCTTACAAATCTATAGAACAGATTTCTACAGTTCTTTCAATTTAAATAACAACTTAGAGGCAACTCCAATAATTAACATTTTAATATTTGATACAAAAGAAACACTCAAAAGTATATCCATATTAAGCCTGTTTTAATACAGAATTAACCGGTAGATTAACACTCAATACCTTCTGCATCGATGTCATATTTTTTTCCTTTAAATTATTGTATTTTGACTTTTGCTTCGAATGCTAAATGGTCATGTTTATTTAAGCTCAGTATCACACAAAAGCACTGGAAAGTGTTAAAGCAGCGACCTGTTTCATGTTCCGGGAGTAAATAAAGAAACATTACCATATGAAAGAGAAGTGGACCCTCATTTCTGCGATGAGTGAACGGAAAGAAAGCAGCGTGATTCCGAGCTGACAACGTGACACCCTTGTCTACAGAGCACCACCGTATGCTGGCCGTAAGTGGACACAAATTAATCCCCATGATTGGCTCCATTGTACCATACAATGGGTCCGGGGGCCCGGTTATCCAGGCGCACGTGGTATGAATGGGCCACGGGCTCAGGACTCTTTCAGGGGGCCTCTTGTCCGCAAGGGGCATCTGCATGACAAACAGCTTCGATTCGCCAGCTTCACCCAACCTGTGCAGCATTAACTGCGTCCCTACATGCGAGGAGGCATCGCCTCTATTGTAAAGGCCCAGGAAGGCTGCGGTACGGCTGAGTAATGTGACATTTTAATAAATCCTCCCGTGGTTCCCAGCAGCACGCAGAAATCCATCACACTTCACCTTTTTCTCTATAGTCCAATGGCCATTTCAAATCATTCATGAATAGACATCATTCACTGCACTTCAAACATATGTTTAGCACAATATTTAACCAAACAACTTTCCAAATCGGTTGTCCTTGTAGTACAACACAGCAGACATCATACATGCTGAGGTATTTGGCACTGCTGTCTGGTGAGGCTTGTGTAGGCTCAGGATTGCAGAGAGATTTCAGCACTTTTTCCTAAATTGACTAGTTCCAGTGTCAGACATGACCTCTAACTTCCAAATTATGCTACAGAATGCTCATTCAGGCATTTAGGGAAATGTCTTCAGTGCTGTGACCTGTGTGGTATGTCAAAGAGTCAAATGTCGACAAACACACAAATACACACAGCAATCTCCATCCTGCATCTTACCTAACATTCTCCTCTAAATGTACTGTGCTGATAATGTGAAAGTGAGTAAGGATAATTAATTTTTTTTAATTGCATCTACTACAACAACATTTTGTCTGACTATGGGGACAAACTAAAATGTAAGAGTTATGGATATTTAATGACCACCCATCCATCATCCATCCATCCATCTTGTCCTACACAGGGTTGAGCGGGTCCAGAACCCAGAAGCAAAAGGCGCAAGGCAGGGAATAACCCAGGATGAGGTGCCGACCCAATTCTGTATTTAATGGCTGCTTAAATTGTAATGAGCTACAGACAAGCCAAACTATGATTTTAGAAAAAAATCATTACTTTGAGCAGCACTGCCTTCATAAGATCTTCCAGGCAAGTAAAATAAATACCAAAACACAGAAGAAATTCCATATCAAAATCAAGGGGGTTACTCTGACGTTCCATTATATAATTGATCATAGTCTGTAAACAGAATCCCTTACAGTAGTGCAATTGTACCATGAAAACTGAAGTGAAAACACAAAGCTTTCATTCCAGGCTGGGGTACAACATACTTAGTTCAGTATAATAGCATTTTACTCTTGATCTTAGAGGAGGTCAGACATACTATAGTGCTGCAGTGGTTCAGTATTTAATGGATGGCCATAAAAACTGAAGCCTGCATATCATGTACTAAAAGGGATCCACTCTTTGTTAGCTGTGTCCCAACAAGGACAGAGGAATGTATTCCCAATTCTCCCCAAAACGGTCGTTATTTATACTGCCAGCAAAAATTAATTCATGGAATGATGGTCTTCAGAGGCCTCTGTTCTACTGTATCTGCAGTACTTGTTAATCTGATCACATTCCAGGGCTGGCTGGATTACAGGAGGGACACTATTAAACTCCATGTCCCTGGATGTCAAGAGCAACCTCCGTTACACAACCAACACAAAACCACCCCACTGCAACAGGGCACATCATAAAGGCATACGTAAGAGCCTCCATGTTCAGGATCTACTGAAAAAGCCGTCCTCTGGTCCCAAAAGGGTTATTAAGGCATTAGCAGGCATAGAGGGGACTTTGGTTTAATGGATGATGCTTTTACTTTGGCTGCTCGTTACGAACAGGGAGGACACTTAGTAATTACCTTGCTTTATCTGGGCTTGCATACCCGGACTGGAAAGCTGGGATTGCTGCTTTTTGAGAGAGTCAGGGGCACCAGGTCTTGGAGGCCTGGAAACACAACAGTCACCATCAAAAATAGGCTAAATTCAGAATGTCATCTTTGCCTACAAGACATAATCGACACCGATGGACTTGGAATGAATGGGTTTATGGTTACGGCATGAGAAATGGGCAGCTATTCATGTATTTTTTGGAAACTAAACTCTACCAGTGTCACCAGAGCATTAAAAAAAGTAGGAGACACGTAAAAAGGTTTCAATTAATATTAACATTCAGTTCAATAAGGAACTAAGTTTGTGGGTTGTTGTCCACAAACTTCAAAACGCATATATAGACGTCATAAACGTTTTGTGAAGAAGAGAAGAATGATTTTTCAATTTAATTGTGCAGAGGGGGTCCAAAAATGTGTCAGGCTAACTTAGTAATTGTAGAAATATCCAATCTAGAAATATTCAAAGACATATAGTCAAGGAATGTGGTTCAATGCATTAGGTGCTCATGACCCAAATAATGATGAACACTTGGCATTGATCCCCAAACATCCAAAAGAGACGATCGTTAAGAAACAGATTCCATCATACAAGTCTTACTTCAGAACACTCCTTACCTCATGCCAACTGGATTGAACAAACAAGGGCAAAAAGTGAACTTTTCCTAGCAAATGTCAGTTTTCCCTTCTAGTTTTCATAATTCTGTGGCAAAAAAGCCAATAAAACTGGTTAACGGCCATACCTGGCTGGGGCCTTCTTCATGTGCTCTCCCACAAACGTGGCGTTGGTCATGCCCATCAGGGTATTTGCCAAGGAGATGACGGACAGCAGGTGCTGAGTGGTGACTGCCCGGGAGACGCCGTACGTGCCCTTGCCCACGATCTCCGACACGGACATCTTGCGGCCCACAGCCATAGTGCGGAGCAGTGACTCCTTGAACGTTGGGAGCATGAGGGACATGTGGCCGCCCCGGGAGAGCAGGCCGAAGGATATGGGGCAGTGAGGCTTCAGCATCCCCAGGCGACTCAGACACACCTCATCCAGCTGCATATTCAGCCCCCAGGCATGCAGGCAGGACATGAAGAGCTTGGCAGTATCCATGGTCAGGTTATACTCCAGCAGGCTCAGAGACTTCGACTTCTCCTCCCGCCGGCGCAACTCCTCTTCCTCCTCTTCGTCTTCATCCAGCAGGTGCTCCTTGATGTTCTCCTTGATGGTCTCCTTGACCTGCTTGAAGATCTTGTTGGCCAGGAAGGAGCCGGCCTTGTCGGCGCCGGCCTGGGCCTTCTGCAGAGTCTCTGGGGACACCATGACAGAAGCTGGCCTCTGAGCCTCCTCCGTCAGCAGCTGGATTATCACGGCCTCCACGTCGAAGAAGAGCACGTGCATGTCGGGGTCAATCACGTTCGTCTTCATGGCCTGCACCACCAGGGCATTGTGGGAGTACTTCGCCTGATTTCCCTGCCAAGCACAGACAAGTAGTCCGGTCAACATTCATTGGCACACAGAAAGCAAGGGGCAGCCTACCAGTTATGGAAAATACGAATTAAATATGTACGTTTTTTTTTTCTTTTTAATAAAATCATGTTACAGAAACGACAAAACACAAAAATGACAAACCCATTTCACACGATACCATTTGACATGAAAACACTGGCAAAGAAAGATTCTTGCTGTACCTGACAAAAACATTACATTCGGTAAAAAGAAATATAGAATGGTAAACGCCAATTTTGTAGCCATCGGCCGAAGCTTTTTACCCTCAAATTAAACACTTTCATCAAAATTAAGACAAAATCTTGACAACATAATTTATGCTACTTGAAATACCACTAAAGATTTATAATGTGACTATGAATGAATAATATTAATAAATTCAGGATCTAGTCCCCTACAGGGGTGTTGTTAGGTCTGATCACTAACCCCGAGTATTTTAGCCCAGATGCCATCTTCCGAAAAAATAAAAAAAGAAAGTCAAGCCCCAGGTAAACTTGACTTAGGCCCTGATCTTTGCAATAGCTAGAAACGCCCTTGGTCTCCTGCTGTACAGGATATAGTGCCCTATATTTCCTACTGTTTGACACAGACGCCAGCAATCCAGAAACAATCATAGCAAACAATACAAGTCTTCCATCTCACACAAACACTCTGTTCTCTCTCACAATCACTAATATGATGGATGCATTCCTGCACCTGTATCAGAAAAAGGCTTTTGCAAGGAGTCAAGACAAAGACAGAGCGACTCTAAACAAACTGCAGATAGGTCCAGTGATACCATCACTTTCACACTGGGCAATATTTTAGAAATAGTCAGAATTCCATAACTAGCCAGGATGTTGCCATCAGTCAATTTTGATCTGCTAATCACAGGCAATACTTGATATACTAAGTGGATGGAGGTATGCTGCCCTCAAAAGGTCAATCTCCATTACTGCAGAAGATGACAGGAGCTTCCCATGACTTATGGTGCTTTTCCACTGGTATACAGGAACCAAGCGATACCCAAGCCGTACCGGGAAGAAACTAGTTACAGCGCAGGTTCCAGCTCGCTTCGGGTTTCCACTGCAGAAGGGTCGGCTCTGGACAGCGAGTGACGTAAAACTGAAGAGACTGTTCACACGATATACGATATACATCATGATTTACTATGTGTTACTTTCCTAATTTTCAAGCACACTTGTGAGACTGGCTGTGCCATGTTAGCACCAAACGTTAGCGGAATTAGCATTCGTTCGCGTAAATTTGCATTACACATCCATTCTGTTCAGCTATTCTATAGTATAGTAAAGGTTCAAGTTCCAAATTATTGGAAATGCATCAATACATTGCGATGTGCAATACTACTAATAATGAATAATATACAGAATATGCCCTTTTTTACTTCAGACAATCGGTACCTCCATGCATTTTGAACAATCAAATGGTGGTGATGCAACCAGCTCGTTTTGGTCACGCTGTGTCAGTATAATTTAACAGAAACCCACCAGTCTGCGGTGCCGTTTGGTTCTTGGTGGCAGTGGAAAAGCACCATTACGATGTCACAGTATAGTCTGCAGTACAATGTACTTTCACCGTCACAAAGCTGAGCTTGTAACTAACGTAGTCTGCAGAATATGAAAGTTTGCATTTACTCCGTCCGGTTCCCTAAATGAGGTTAGCGCCTAAGCAGCCAAAGGCTTTTCCCAGTCTAGGATATTCAAGGTGGCTCTACGAGGTCACTGAATACGGAGCGGGCAGAAAGGGGCACAAATGCACCTGCGCATGCACACACGCACGCACACACGCATACACGCAGTCCATTATGTATTCTCAGCACAATAAGCTAGGTGCACCTGTGCAACCTGAGATTATTATTGGATGCATAAGCAGGAAGTAGTGGAGGGTGGATTTGTGATGATGGAAGTTAAACACCAAAGTCATCTGTTGAATGAGGACAAACCGGATTGAACCAGAAAAGCCACTAATGTAGAACTGACGGACATCTTCTCATACGACCCGAGGGAGACGATTCCCCTCATCACAGATCGAGGCAGGAACAATGTCCAGAGGAACAAAGGGACGAGATAAGCAGGGTACATACAAAAGGCTAATGTCCAGAACTGAGAGCCATACAGTAAGGTCCCCCTACTCCTGGGCCAAACAGTACTTTATTTTTTTTTTAGTCTACGAGCATCATAAAAGATGGGTGAAAGATTATGTACTACAAGGCGAGTAACATTTAAAATATTGATATGCATTGCATCAGAAGAACCAGGCCACGATCCACACACACTTTCAGCCTGGCATTATCATATAATGGCATCTTAAACATGGACTAAAGCAGCCTTTTTATCTGGATAAGAGAGCAGGCCTTCAACCACATATTAATCATTAATGAGCATCTACAAAGATCTGATTTAAACACAGCACAGAGGCCGAACTGACTGCTGTTTAATGCTACACAGTCAGCAGTCCCTGTCCCCCAATGGAAGGGAATCCAGAAACTCATTGTGAAAATCAGTCATTCGGCACGATAAGGCAGCTACTTGAGTGGAGTGTGTTAGCGGACACCATTAATTATACTAAACCCAGCATAACCCTTGTGGGGGATTTTTACGGAACAGCATTTTTCACCATTTAAAAAAAATAAAAAATAAACACAGAGGGACTGAATGTGTAGTGAAAGTCTTTTGGTGGCTTGAAGGAGTTACTCAGATGCCGGTCTGATGCTCCGGAAATACACATCACACACATCTAGACCCCTAAAAATGATCGAACATTAAGCATCCTAATATGAATATATATTATACACATGCGCGTGCATGTACACGAAAATATCGAGAAGGAACATCGTCGAGTCTTATACTACAGAGATGCATGATACGTAAACTGAAAAAAGTGAGCAACCCGCCTAAATGAGAGGCAGAGTCGGTCCAGTAGAAGTTCCTTTTAAAGGTCGTTAGAATGTAAACTAACCAGAGACAAAACCTTCTGAAAAGCAGACCAGCTCCCCGCTGCATAAATCCAGCTGCATGGTTAACGCGTAATGATTATTGCATCACCCACATCACAACGGCGTTTATACTTCCTGTACATCTCCAGCCTAGATAAAGGGCAGACAGCCCCAGCACCATGTCCCACATCACTCCGCGATCGGCATCTGAATCGGCGGCTGCTCAATCCCACATCTGCACTACAGGTCACCGGTGCCACACCATCAAACTAATGAGAGTCGGCGATCAGCAATGGGACGGAAAGGTCGACATTCTGGGGACGGCCTCAGAGGGATGTGGGAAATCTAGGCCGGGGGGGGGAGGGGTGATGTAACCTTTGTTCTCTGCCAAAAAGGACAGACACAGCTGTGTTCTGAGCTTAAGGTCAGCTTTCAGAAGGCTCTTACTTAAGCTGGTCTCACAGCAGCACATAAGCGCAGGAAACAGTCAAACAAGCCAACAAGGAAAGAATGAGAGGGGAAGAGACAAAGGTGAAGGAAGGGCGAGAATGGACTGGATGCCCATCTGTCCAGTAGAAGCTAATAAGTCAAAAAGAAAAACAAAAAGAGAAGCATTAATGGTATACAGCCACACCCCCAGTACATTTTAAGAGTAGACCGTGCCAACATGATACAACACCCAACACCACAAACAGGGCAAGACTTCAGGAATGAAAACATAACAAAAGACTGTGGGTCCCTTAGGACTGGGTTGGGAAGCAGTGTTCTAGAGTATGAATTAACTATGGCCGCCTCTGGGCGTAAATATTGTAAAATCCATGACGATCCAGATTGATATTAAAACCAATCTCCCAGTATGGCCTCAAACAGCACCCTGGGATGAACCATCCGAGTGCTGGGAGTGCCCTAAACCATTCATCCGTCCAGTTCCCCCAGTTCCCCGAACGGCATCTTCTGGAGGTCCATCACCACCAGACGAACAGGAACAGTGAGGCACGCAGTATGCCACTATAGCACCTAATTACCTGCAGGACCAGACACCAGGCTGACACTGTCCCAGGAGACTGCCTGCATACATTTTTCATTAACAGATTGTTTCTGCTCGTTATCCCATTTTCAGTCGAAAGATCATTGTAGCGAAATTCAAAGATTTTGCATACCGATGAATCACACGTAACAGCATTTCAAAATGTAACCACAAAATGGCAAGTGTCACACAACAGTCAGTATGGCCACTAGGGGGAGCCACAGGCACAAAGCAAAGAAGGCTAAGAGAAGAGAATAAGAAAACAGCACTGTGACTATGATAGCTAAATCATCACGTTGGTGCTTTTTCAGCTCGCGTGCGTCCCGCACCTTGTCCGCGTTGTCGGAAGCCAGGAGGTTGGTGGCCAGGGTCTGCAGCTTGTGCTGGGCCATGTTCTTCAGGGCGGCCAGGCTGCGGCGGGTCATGGCCTGCTTCAGATTGACCGCGGGGTGGCTGAGCGAGTCCATGGCGGCCGGGACGGCCTCATCGCAGGCGTTCAGGATCTCCACCGCCGTGATGCCCATCACGCAGCGGTCCAGCGCTCCTAAACAGCAAGCGCTGACGTCAGACACAGCAGCGCTGGACACAAGCCTCATCTCTTACCCCCATGATCTATTTACTCACTTAAACTTTCAAAGTCTACAAAGCAGAAGGTCCTTTGAAGAGATCAAAGCTTGATGACCCATTTCCTCAAAGCTGACCGGTATGTTTTTTCCCTGCAGTAGCTAGAGAAATTTTACACCAGGACCCTCACCAAGAAAATGCAGATTGGAGAAGGATGGATGGAGCAACTTTCACACAATATTTCTGGCACAAAAATTCAATAAAAAAAGCACACTGTGAATAGCAAAGTCATGACTCCTGCGTGGTACGCCATACTCCAATTCTGGTGAAATTTCTCTCTCAGCAAGGCCTCAAATCACATGAGCATTCTCCTTTTATTTTTACACTTCTCCACGTCAGAGAAAAAAGATATTTGTGGTGAATTGCGGCGTTGGGATTGCATTCAATACTGACCCGATACTGAGTGGCAGGTTTCCACACAGGCTCTGAGTGAAGCCTATGCTGGAGGCCCAAATCCTCTGCAAGCCTCTGGACCCTCGGCCGCTTCAGCATTACCCACCCAGCATGCTGCCCCCCCGCTCAGCATGCTGCCCCCCCATCTCATGCTCCATGCTTACTAATCCTCTGAACTCTCCATTTCACAAATGGAGAAAGCTGCTGAATTAAAGGCTAATTCCTTTTCACCACTACGTCGCTATTCATCATTATTTTGAGGAAAGACCAATAAGGAAGATCTTCCTCTTCAGAAAATAGTATTTCCACAATAGAAATCATGGCTTTTTTTTATAAATGTGACTGAAGAGCAACTTTCTAGGGACACATTTTACTGGTTGGCACAACACCTACATGAATCCAATGTACCCTCTTTCAAGAAAAAAATCCTCTTTTGGTTTACTAAAAGCATCACTGGTTAACACCAAAGTAGTCAGCTAGTTTAAGAGATCAAACATTCCATGCTCTCAACGAGCGTCTGAAAATTCCAGATTCAGAGCACACTGTGGATGTTTTGAATGTTTTGCTGCCATAGCAATCGCATGTTACTGCTTCCATAACGTGCTGCATCATAACTTTTGAGATTGCAGATCAAAGTCAACCATACAGTCATAAACAAAACCTATGTGGGTGCCTTTAAATGTGCCCTCATTAAGCAGGTACTGCACCCAAAATACGAAGAGCAGAACTGTGTTTAAACTTACAATCGATGTGGGTGCCCCAAACAGAAACCACTCTCAGACAGGATCCCCAGAAAGGCTCTGAGAGAGGCCTCAGGCATCAGTAAACCTCCAAGGGCTCAAATCCCCTCTCTGAGGCCCTAACTGCCAATCGCACACGCTACTCAGCTCAGTCTCCTCCATAACCAGCTTTAAGAGCGTATATAAACACACTAATGTGCCTAATGCAGCTCCAGGAAGAGACTCAACGCTGCAGCATTATTCAATATTTAGGAAATGTTTGGTAAGTGCACAGTGCCTGCAACTTCCACTCTAACAGAGCTGGGAGATTAAAATTTTAACAATGAAGAGTGCTGTGCGGCTCAGTGACTGTCCAATAGAAGGATGAAAAATGATGCCCATCAATTATTAAGCACATTGCTAAAACAGAGCAGGAGGAATCATCATACAAAAGCGCTATAAGGAAGGAGGAAACTCAACGAGAACACAGCTATTGTCGTTTTTATAGGACATTGTTGGATAGACTGAGTGATGGATAGCTCATGGGACACTGGTTTACAAGGGCAAATCCTGAACAAATACTTTCTAAGGATTCATCGTAATGATATTTTAAAAGGCAGGACGTAATTAGAAAAGTTTTTTTATTCACTGATGTCTCAGCAGTTAATGTATGAGTAATAGCATCTCCGCTGGTCACAATGTGTCACACATCATGTTCAGTAACGGCCACTAAAATGTTTCTAGCCAAAACTTTCCACCTGAAGGAAATTTTGTGCCCTTAAAATTCACCAGACTCCTTGAACACTTCGTATCAAAAACATTTTTCTTAGAAATACACCATCTTAAAATGTCTAAAAAGATCTTAAAGCATGGGGGACACCCCCATTCATGGTGGGGTTACAGTGATGTTTCTGGCACAGCCATTTGGCTGATGAGATCAGGCTCACCTGTGTCCATCTGCCAGACATAGACGGAGCCGTCCGTGCAGCCCACCACCAGGTAGTCGTCGCAGGGACGCCACTTAATGACCTGGATGGGGAAGAGGTGGCGGGAAGCCAGCATGATGCACTTCCTCTCCCGCAGGCTCAGGAGTCCCACGGAGTGGTCGCTGCCCACGGAGCACACGCAGTTCTGCACACGTGCCTGCAGGGGGCACACAAGCACACAGTCATTAGCACAGGTGGGTAATTCAGGTCCAAACAGTAAAAGTCCAGACCAAGATTTTGTGTCAGCCAACCAGGCGGGTATAAAGATTCACAGTCACTCAGGTGGTCGGTTGAAACAAAATCGTGTTGTGGACTTTCACTCTCTGGACCTGAACTACCCACCTCTGCTCATTAGTGCCATGAGATAGATCCTATGTCCTTCTCAAATTCAAGCTTTTAGGCTTTCAACATTCTTGTGAGCTATGGTGACTGTCCAAGCGGAGCATAAACTAACAAAGCAATGCAATAGGCCAAAGTGTTCATTTCCCTGCTGAGTCAATTAAAAGTGATATCTAGGGCTTTTTGGGTGAAAGGCTACTAAAACCCAAGGCTGACCTCAGCCTGCCACATCAACGGCAGTCTTACCGACTTTGGCTCATCCTACTTAAGTTTTCAGCATAGACATTCTAATGCAAAGTCATGTTCTGGAGAAACGAAACAGAGAAACTAACTGATGCTCATTTGCCGGAAAACGATTAGCAAGTGATTTCTAATGCGCCTGGACTTTACTGAACCACAGTCAGAACCAGGGCAGAAATGGTGGGACAATTACGGAGATGTACCATATTTGCCACCCAGCTAGCAAAATCTATGCGCAACTTGAAAAATTATGTACATCCTTTTTCTTATGCAATTGTTCAGTAATTCTATGCCCCACCTTAAACAATTAAACAGGCTGTAAATAATTAAAGATGTCAATATTACGCGACACAATGACTGGCAACCTTCTAACACCTAATCTGCAAATAATTAAATTACAATAAGATTCCATCTAACAGACCAAAGCAAACAGGCCCAGGCGAAAGACTGCTGACCACAGATTGCACTGCAGTCAGCATGTCTCTGTGAGGCAGCCTAGGTCCGCAGGGGTCAGAGTCTTGCTTGGAGCTGCTACTTATCTTTAAATTTTAAGCGAGAGTCATCAGTAACAGCTGGACAGAGGAGCTGACTGATGTACATATTCTATGGCTATTATCGACTTCAAAAGCGAAAGAGGCATTCAGCCTAATTTCACGTATCAATGAAATGCTCCAGCCTTTAAGCACAGGTATTGATATGCTATAAAGCATAACTCAGCAAGTCAGTAAACCCAAGGTAACTGTCAGAGTGCCTTATTTACAGTTAGAGTACCGCTTGATGCAATGGGCAGTAATATTGTTGCTGTCAATCAATGCGAGACATCAGCGCTCTGGGAGTGAAGATGCACAATCCTCTTTGCTTACCGACTGACTGAGGGGCAGGGAAACAATCAATTAGTCTGTTCAGGACCACTGCACTGACCCTTGCCTGCGAAGTCATGTAAAGCTGCTTATCTAAAGTCCAGCTGTGAATGGTGCGTGTCCACCACGATGCAGTACAGCTGTCAGGTTTCTGAACCGTGACGAATGGGGTTTATGGAGAGCAGAGCAAAACGCCACAGGAAGCAGGGCAGACTCACGCTGCAGTTCTCGGGAGGGACCAAGAGCTGTGTGATCTCTCCTCCGTGGACACAGAAGATGTGCTTCATCTCCCCACTGAAGATGTCCCACACGATGACGGAAAAGTCCACGCCGCCAGATACCAACGAGCGCTGGTCATAGCGGGGGGACACCTGGTGAGGGTACAGCAAGCACGTGACCTTGTTGCGATGCCCTCGGAGAGTGCGATGGGGCGGCCAGCCTGAAGGGGAGACACACGCGCCATTAAGGTAAAGGGTTATGGGCAAAATGCAAGGGCATAACGTAAAAGCAGTACTGACACACATGCATACGTAGATACAGATATACAAATGGCTGCTACACTGACAGACATACAATCTTAATTTTACACTAACAAGAAGATTATTTAAGCATCACTGTGTTTGACATTTTGCACAGTTTGTGTGTGTGTGCATGTGTGTATACATACATACACTATTTTATATATATATATATATTTTTTTTTACACTATTATATATACTCCTGAGCAAGCTACTGCTAAGAGACCAGGACATGGATTCTGTTTATCGATCTAAAAACACACTAAATATACGGGAAATAAAAGCTAAACACATCCATAGCATGAATGTTGGAATCAACATTAATAATGAAGTAAGTGTCAGGAAGCACACAGCAATCTGCATGGTGGTGAGGCCAAGCTTCGTCAGAAAAGGCCTGCGTCTCCATGCACACGCTTCACTCTCTGCTTCCTGTGACGGCGGGCCTCCGGGCCAGCAGGGGGCGCTCACCTCTGCGCAGCATGTGCTCCCCCTGCAGCAGCTGTACGATGGCGGTCTGCGTGGCGGGCACCAGCACGATGCTGCCGTCCTCGCGGCCGCACACCAGCCGGCCCTGCGACGGGATGTACACGCTGGCCGTCACCTTGATGGGCTCCTCCGAGCCGGGAAGCACGCTCAGCTGGTCGATGATTCCGGCGGGGATGGGGGCCAGCTTGTCGAAGGCCTCCTGGAGGCTGACGGTGGAGGACACCTGAAGTTCTAGGAAAGCACAGAAAGAGACTTTAATATACACCAGTCCTGCTTTGTGAGAAATATGCAGTTTCATGCAGTTCTCACACCCAACTGATCAGGTTATTATATATATTATATAATTTATATTATATTATTATATAGTATATTATACTTTGCTTTTCCGCGTGTGCTTTCGAGCTGTGGACGGTTGTGCGTGCGGAAGCTTGTGTTCACGCTGCATTTGGCAGTGGATGTGGATTGTAGGCTTGTTGCAGGCATACAGCAGTAATATTCCACCAGACCAGCAGAGGGCAGATGTATCACAACAAACATAAATACAAGCAGTGTAACGACACGGGTAAACTTTTATGAACAGTTTTAAAGTTATTAGTCAAGGCTTGGATGGTATTAGTGAGGACCCCCCCCCCCCCTTTATCCAACCTGCATTTGAGAATCAGTTGAAAGTATTTTAAATATTTGATCTCAAGGTTGAAGCATAACACAGTAATGCTTGATTTGTAATCTTTCACCTGCAGTTATTTCAACTCAAAATACCCATGATACTTTAGCAGTGACAATTTCACTTTTTAAATCTAGCCATCATGTGTTTGTTGTGGTCCTTTTTAGAAAATAAATCACATAAACCTAACCCTAAACTACCAAAAAAGGCCTCTTGCTCCCCCCAGTGGACTAAATATAGCAAACATTTTTATTACATGAATTCTTCTCAGTGCTTTATTTTAAATAAATAAAAATACACAACAATTATACAAAATTGAATTTACCTATGTTACATTTATACATTCTTTGATGTTTTTTCTTAAGAATGTATTTGATTCATTATATTTTGCTTATCTATTTTGAAATTGCAGATTCCTCTTACAGGCCAAAGATGTGCAGCTGACAGGTACCTCTGAACTGACTATAGTGTGTATGTGTGCGTGCGTGCCGTGCGTGCGTGTGTGTGTGTGTGTGTGCGCGCGCGCGTGTGTGTGTGTGTCCTCCCAAGCCGGGTGTTGCCCTACTTGGTATGCTACGCTGCCTGTGATACGCTCCAGGGGCCCCAACACCCCTTACCAGAAAACACTTCCATATACAGGCAACTAACTTCTAAAATGACCAGATTTAGTATTAAGTACAAAACATGTCTAGGGCTTTAACTAGTCAGAGTACAGTGACACACCAACCCTCTGGGCTATGGAAGAATACAGCTGCAGTGTGTGAGAGTGACCATAGGGGACGCCAGAGCGCATACCGGCTGCGGTGGAGAGCGGCTGCGGAGGGGAGGAATCGGGGATGCTCCACAGAGACAGGCGCCCCGTCGAGTCACCCTGCACCAGCAGCTTGTGGAATGGCTCCCGGCGGCCGTAGAAGAAGCGGGTCACCGGGGGGCAGATAAGCAGCTGTGATAAAGAGCGTGGACATTTAAAGTATGGCCCACTGTTTTGTCACTGCATATAGTACAGGCTCACAGAGAGCGGGACGCAGTACAGGCTCACAGAGAGCGGGACGCAGTACAGGCTCACAGAGAGCGGGACGCAGTACAGGCTCACAGAGAGCGGGACGCAGTACAGGCTCACAGACAGAGGGACGCAGTACAGGCTCACAGACAGAGGGACGCAGTACAGGCTCACAGACAGCGGGACGCAGTACAGGCTCACAGACAGCGGGACGCAGTACAGGCTCACAGACAGCGGGACGCAGTACAGGTTCACAGACAGCGGGACGCAGTACAGGCTGACAGACAGCGGGACGCAGTACAGGCTGACAGACAGAGGGACGCAGTACAGGCTCACAGACAGCGGGACGAAGTACAGGCTCACAGACAGCGGGACGCTGTACAGGCTCACAGACAGCGGGACGAAGTACAGACTCACAGACAGCGGGACGAAGTACAGACTCACAGACAGTGGGATGCAGTCCAGCATCTAACGCCATAGTCCAAAAGATCCAGAAGTATATAGAATCAGCAGAACAAAACACACACCACGGTCGGGCACCATTCAGAACTGAATTGAGAATGGCCCTGAAATTCCAATTCATCCATCCATCCATCCATCCATTTTCCAAGCCGCTTATCCTACTGGGTCGCGGGGGGTCCGGAGCCTATCCCGGAA
>JAODJU010000119.1:19372276-19401455 GCA_026776725.1 Gnathonemus echidnorhynchus | reverse complement strand
AGCGGAAGCTAAAACCCTGGGTTCCTTTAAATCAGAGCTAGATAAGATTTTAACAACTCTGAGCTATTAATTAAGTTTGGGCCGAATGGCCCCCTCTCATTTGTAAATTTCTTATGTTCTTATGCTGTAAACTTTACAGAAAGCACTGAAAAAGCCCCCCAGTGCTCCCCGTGATGCACTTTTATGGAGGTCGGCCCATCCAATCCCAGAGCGGTGTCCGGGTACCTGGGGTCACAGACACCCCCAGACGCGGCCCAACTTCTCTGAGCACTCGGGGCTTTATCAGCGGGGCACCGGCGCCACCAACTGGACTGAAGGCATTTAATGAGGGGCCTCGGGACATCCAACGGAAACAAACTCCTCTGCTGTTTTTTTTTACCCAGATTTTGATGTCAGCCTTAGCAAGCTTGGCAATTGTCTCTGGTACTCCATCTTGAAGTTTGTCCTCAATGGCTGTGGCGCCGATAAGCTGAAAAATAAATAAATCACAGTAATACGAAACAAGTCACACAAAGCATTTTAACCACAGGGGAAAAAGCATAGCTAGTATTCTCCACTCCCCTATTAGGTCGTACATTTCACAAAGGCCTGAAACACAACAAATCGCTTACAAGAAGGTTTTTTTCAATCAGCTCAGAGACATCATCCAAGGCTGCTTCTCGATTTGACATTGATATGCTGGCTGCTTTGTGCTTTTTAGACCAGGTTTCAAATTCTTCATTGCTAATATCCTTGTAGCACAAGCAGAGGGTCCGTAGAGTCTCATTTGCAAAAGTCTTGTGGGGAAGAAAACACAATATTTTTACTGGGGGCATTTAGAATTCTAATGTGAATTCAAAAACAATAGCAATTATTTATATACACAATGGGGTTCGGTCACTTACTTCGAGGGAAGTTTGAGTAGTCTCCTTGTTTTGGGAACTGGGATGCAGACGCTCATAGATAACTGTGTCAGCTCCTTTACAGTACAGCCGGATTTTGCCATTGGGGAACCTCACTGTAAAAATCAGCAATGTTCGTTTATTTTCCAACAGCAAGGTTACATACCAATGGAAAAGACTCAAACACTTTAAAACCATTTAAACACTTACGAATAATAGACATGCGTTTCCTGTCGCTGTTGAAGTCCAAAAGCGCCAGCATCTGATAAGTTGCCACACTGCCCATCTCACTGATAGTGATGGTGTCTTGAGTGCGGGACAGGAAAACGAAACCGAAGTTCCTGGCGGCAGTTACCAGGGCCCCTTCGTCAGGGGAGGCAGCCTGGTACACCAGCTCACCTGCGGAAGACAACCAGAGCATGGAGAACATCCCTTATCTTTGCTTACCAAATCAGAGCAGTCGGGGGAGTTCACTCACTGTCGTTCTGGTCCACCATTACTGTATGGCAAAGTGAAAGAAGTTTGAAAAACTCGAACACTTCCGGGTCATTCTTTGATTGGATGTGCGAGATCAGTGAATGGTCAAAGAACTGGAACTTTCCATCAGCATACTTATTCCAACTGAAGTCGACAGGCTAGAGAGGTACGAAGGAGGAATCATGGTTAGAAGTCATGCTATAGTATCGATGTAACAATGCATTACGTAATAACGTTGCATTATGTAATAACTTGATAGAACGTAGCAAATTGAATGATCATAACAATGAAGATGATTATGATGGATAGGGAAATGTTGCAATATAAAATTATAGTCTATAAATTTGTAACATTTTGTAGAGTTATTACATAATGCACTGTAGCAATCGGGCTTACTATACAATGTACAGTATGTCATCCCCATCAATTTAACTCAAATGACATTAAGTTTCAGCAAATGACTTCTAGTCTTCAGTCAATTTACATGACATTACATCACCTCATGTGACATGTGTTTGGAGGTGAAAATCTTAATATCCAGTTTCACCAAAATTTTAGTGAACAGAACATGCAGGAGATTTAATAAGCAAATAATGAACAGAAATCCATCCATCTTCCAGGCCCTACATCAGGGGGAACATACTAAATTGCCTATCATATGCGTGTAACACCAGTTAGCCTAATCATGTCTTTGATATGAGGCACAAAACCTGTGTGACTTGGGGAATACACCAAGAGCAATGGCGAGATTCGAACCCCCTACCCAAAAGTTGCGAGACAACAGAGCTAGCCACAAACACAAATGGCTTTTCTTCACAAACACTGTACACTTATCTATTGATGGGGCTCTTTTCTCTCCTGCTTCCTTACCTGTGGCTTTCAATCATTTAATTTATTCAGTTATTTAATCCTGAAACATTCTGTAATCTATAGAACTACACAGGAAGGTTTTGCATTCCTAGCAGATTCCAAAAATAACTTTGACCATCTTTTTTTAATAGACAAATGTGATTTATTGATAACTGTCTGTCAACATTTTCTAAATTAAACTGAGCTGCAAGAACTATCCTAGGTCAATTTAAAACACAAATGCCATTGCAGGTTAAATTTCCAAAGGAACTTTGGTGTCAAAAGGAGTTTTTAAATTATTAAAAAGAACACTGTCCTTGTCATTGTACGATGACAACAAAGACCAAAAAAAAAAAAAAAAGACTACAACCACTTACCCGAGAATTCTTCAGGGGACTTGCGGAATCACCTAAAGAAGGAAATTCAAAAAGACATTTAGGGTGTTTTTGACTAGCGTGCTGCATAATCTGACTACATCTTTGCCCAGCATGCTGCATAAGTACGGTAACACTTCTCCCAAATGTAAGAACACGGTTTTGCAGAGACAATAGTGCTAATTAACTGGTCCAAGGTTTATGACTTATTAATGGTTTTCCAAATAGGAAGTTAGAGATGTATAAAAAGCTCAAGTTGAGAGAGTAGTAGGACAGGGTGATATGGTCAATGAGCAGTACGGTTTGTTGCTAGGTTCTCTCTGACTGCCTTGCTGCTTGTTCGAGGCATTAGGTTTGACATTGCTGGTAGAGTTGTCACCTGTCCTGTAATGAAAAATAAAATGCCGTGTCCCAGGAAGTGACTTGTCCCATACTCTTTCAGATTGAAAGTGGAAACCCTAATTACTGATGTTTGTGACTGCAAGCACTTGCGTTTTGTATGTTCTACTGGATAAAAATGCTTCAAGTGGTGAAATAAGCGTAGCTTTCCAGTTCTAGCTGGCACAAGTTTGACAGAATACACAGTCAAAAGCACCAGCGTAATGCGTGTCAGACTTTAAACTGCAAAAAGTACCACACCACCAGATTTTTTTTCCCCTTTGCTTATTCACAAAACCTTTTTTTTTTTTTATTTTTTTTTTTTTTAAGATGTCGTGGCTGCTGAGCTGCCCCTTTCTTCACTGACACTTGAAGCTTCCTCCCTTACATATTACCAAAACAGTATGTGCCATGTTCCGCCAACTCAGTCAATCTTGCTGTGCATTTGTTGGGCATTGGTTGTCCGTTTTTAAAAGACTACCATATGACTTGCTGGAATTTCAGTCGTTTCTGAGATGTGATTGGTAGCACACATCAACCTATGTTCCTTATCTATATTAGAAAAGGAACTAATTAATTTTATACGAGTCAGTACATCGTTCCTGTCGCCCAGTCCTAGCAAGACATGCCAAGGTGGAAAAAACATGCATGTCTTTGTAGAGCAAGTCACAGTTGGGCAAGATGTCTGGTGTGTTATACGAATTGCCACAACTGAAAGATCTGACTGTGGCAGATCTCTCTGAAGCATGAACAGGACATACCATAGATTTGGCCACCAATGGTGCACTTCTTGAAAGCCATGATGTTCTGTGTCAGGGTGCCTGTCTTGTCTGTGAAAATGTATTCAATTTGGCCCAGCTGCTCATTCAAGGTGGTGGTGCGGGCTTTGGCAGGAGTATCCTTTTCAGGGTAGTACATCTGCAGGTCCCAGTTAATGAACTTGCTCTGGCCCAACCGGATCACTTCCACACTTAAGAAAACAAACCACAAACGATCTTCAATACCATGACATTTCCAAAGCATTTTCAAAGCATCCATCCATTTATTTAACAATTTCTTTTCCGGTTCAGGACGTAGTGACCTTCAAACTCTCCTGTGAAGCAAGGGTGCAAGAAACATCTAACAGTGTAATGGACACCAGCCCATCAACTGACATGTACACTTCTTCACTCACCCAGTCACATCAAAGGAAATTTATGCATCAATAATTCACCTCAAAACCATGTTAGTGGAAACTGGTGTAGCAAGAGGAAACAAACAAAAAAAACATAGGAAGGATCCATGAATACAGACCCAGAGCTGCATTCAAACCTGTAACCATGGAGACATTTTAATAACATTAATTATTTATCATGTTTGTTGATGGACCTTTGAAACATTGTGAAACGTAGGTCTTTTATGTTATCATACTTATCTCTACTGTACCTTCAGCCCATGCTGGAAAAGGTAAACATTAGTCATGCCTTATACATCCATCAATTCTCAAAACACGATTGCAGTTATTTTTTAAAAAATACACCGTAACGATGGGACTGAGACAGATGGGACTGAGAGGGCTCTTACCTAACATAGAGGCTGATGGGCACCATGGTGTTCAGCACGATGATGTAGCCCCAGAAGCTTAGGAATCCTCTGTAGGAAGCAGACTGCTGGAGGCCATCACTCAAATACCAGGCGCGCTTACCGATCTCTTCATACCAGAAGCTGTTGCCAATAGCCAAACCAGCAGACACCAAGAAAAGCAGGACAAAGATCTAAAACAGAGCACAAACACTGTAAATATCTCTACCGACAACTAGCATGCAAACTTCTTATAACGTCAGTATCAATGCAAAGGTAAAAACTCTACTTGGCCATGTGCTGAGCCTATGTGCATAAAATTTTATACTTCATTCCAAAAATAAAATACAAAATGCAACACCACTGGGAAAAGCCCAAAAACGGTTCTTACAGTATAAACCATGTAATTCATCAACTCATCAATCTTAGTCCTTTTGAATCTGGTCTTGCCGCCATTGCGCATGATTTTGGTATCAGAACCTAAGACAAAAGAAATTAACGTAAACATCTAGCAGGACATTGAGAGTTTTCATTTCAGACAGCCTTAAGTCACCTTATTCCCGGGAATCACAAACCCGAGATGACAGACCTGCAAAGATGACCAGGCCATGGCACTCGTCCGTATTGCGTATCTTGCAGCCCCTCAACAGTATGTTGTCGAGATCTAGGGGATAAAACTCCTCATTCCACTTCATAACGCCCGTGAACTTGTCCAGACGGTTGTTTGGCTCCTCACACTCAATGAGAGCTGCGGGAACATGCATGAAATTCAAAGCATCAGCACTAAATTCAAAACTCCGACAGACCTGCAGGTAAAATGCAAAGACCAGATGATTTCTATGGTTTCTATGTTCATTAACAGGAAGAAGAGTGCAGGTCATCTTCCTGCTTAAGATATGCTTAACATAGCTATTAAACTAATCCTGTGCCAGTAAAGGAAAAAGTCTGGGTAGCAAGGCACAAAACCCCTTAGTCAACCACAGACAACCTGACAGATCACTGTTGTTTCACGTCCATTTCCAGAGTTCATTACCCGGTTTTCATGTTAAGGGGATTCTGCATAATAAGTGTGTGGCTGTGTGCTATTGTCCATTAAAACTGTGGCAACAGAAAATGCTAAAAGAGGCAAACTAGTCTTATGCTGTCTTTTTGGTTTTTGTTGGTCGTTTACCATCAAAGCTTGCCAACTGGCTTTCTTCCTGAAGTTTCTCATCAGTCACTTTCAAGCCCATTTTGAACTTCAGATTGGTTTCTCTGAAACACACAAAAAAAATTAATTATTGAAAACAGGCTGAACAGCAAATATACAAATTTATCTTAATCAAAATTATATGGCAAATTGTATATTTTGCAATTCCCCTCAAGATTTTACTTTGGCGTGGTCAGATCTTAAAATATAAATGTCAGATAAACATCAAATCTACATCACACAAAGTGAAGGAAATTTGATGATATTTGATTTTGCATTGAGAATTGATTGCTAGAAACTACCAAGCATGTGTACATTACAAATATGCTAGGTGAAAAAATGTTTATTAAAGTTCAAAGTGTTTTTATTTGTCACATGTATTTATTCATGTACAGCAAACAGCAAAATGCTTATTCTGGCAGGTTCCCTAACTGTGCCACATAAAATTAGAGAAATTATATAAAAATATACAGAATAATAAAATATACTAAATGTACAACTACAGAAATATAAAAAAATATGACACAAATACAATATTTAGCATTAAATGTAATATTAAAATGTCAATTATTTTAACATTATTATTGGCAATCAAAAATAAAACCACAAAATATTTGGCTACAGTCAAACATTTGCGAGACAAAAATCAGACTAACTGGGAGTGAACTAATCAAGTGCTTACAAACGCAACCCAAAATGAGAATTCAAACCCACATTTGTGCACAATGACACCTTACCCATCAAGTTCGGCTGTTTCAACGTAACAAAGGCTGTTGGGGTTCGAACTGGACAGCAATAGAATGTCAGCCTATATTCCAAAAAAAGAAAAAAATATATCAATACAACTAGATAATCCAACACAGGCAAAAACCACACATGAACAAAACTGCATCTGATAAATGTGTTTTCTACCTTTCTTACTCAAAATTGGTAAAATAATAAATGGATTTTGGATGGACTGAACAGCTTTTCCTTGAAGGATTCCATATAAAGGGATGTATTGACACCAGTGAAAAATCTGTTTTCCTTGCATGGCCCCTACTTCAGAGATGGCACATGGAGATATGGTGAATCTCTGCTATATCACGATCATGCATCATGTTCCGATTGTTTTTCCCCCATTTTGCTTAGCATCATTTTCAAATTTTATTTATTTTATTTAATTTCGGATTATGTGAAGGAGGTCTTTGTACATATTCCATACTCTAGATACCCAAAAGCTGGTGTTGTGCAAACCCAGATTCAAGGTGGAATAATGGTTTAAAAAGCGAATGATCTTACAGGAATAAAATCATTTTTCTTCAAGCGAATAACATCTCCTACATGGATATTCATCCATTTTGACTCTTTAAACCTAAAAAAAGAAAGATATTAAATGAAAAATTCATGACTGGTACACCGATTATGTGATTATTACCAATTCTTTCACTACATATAAATATACATTATATATATATAAATACACACATGGCAAAGACACATAAACAATCATTGAAAATTGAAGTTAAAAAAAAAAACATTTCACAAAACATTCCAAAAAGCTCATTTGTCCATCATATTAGGTATAAATCTAGTACAACACTGTAAACTAGCATCAAAACAAAACTCACAACTAGTCCACACAGTACCTGCCATCAGATAAAACTTCACATTTCCGGTTGTTGATCTCCTTGTCCATCTTGTGACGTGCCTGTATAAAAGGGTCCAATGCAAAGGAACTGGTTTAAATGCACACAGATAAACACATCTAGTACTGACCTACATAGCATTCACTGAATCAGCACAATTGAATGATTTCAAGGAGCAATGATCATACATGATGCATTTAATCAGTAGGTCACAAATTTTTTTGACCAAAATATATTTCAGACATGTTTGCCTAAACCATTTTAGCAATTTAAATACTGAATCCAATGAACCAAAACAAAAAAAATATATAAATATATGGAAATAAACACAAATTCAGCAGAGTGCACTGAGACTTACCAGATCATCTATCAAGTCTTTAATAGCTGTGATTCCCAAAACAATAACTAAAGGTACAAGGGTAGTATACCAAGGCAATGTAGAAATTTGAGGAATGATCTAAAGAGGCAATAGGAAACGTAAAATTAAAGTGCAAATAAAAATATACAAAAAGCAAAAGTGGCATGCTGACAATGCACACGATCATTCTCACTTACAACAGGAAATACAAGTACACCTGACACGCAATGCAGTGTTTCACAAAGTACTGATTGATTTCCCAAAGCCCTCCATTCCATTCATTCCTCCTCATCACCTGCACGTATTCACTGCCCAAAGCTATAATTACCCCCCCCCCCCGACCTACAGCGCTACCATAAAAATCATGAAACTGACAGAAAACTGGCAGAGAGCTCATCTGCACCTACTAACAGTGAAAAGATACAACTGTAAAGTATTTTTATTTACTGTAGACCACTAAACATAACACAGATTAACTTCTTGTTTTACCTTAATGAGATTAAAACATTTTTATTCCCAAACCAGTAACTGATTACAAAACATCCAAAGGACAGCACTTTCACACTTACCTGTAAAATCAGTAACACAAGAAAATATAAATTTGCTGCTCTTTTGAACTGCTCATATAGGTTAAATGGTATAAATGTCAAAACATTATACTTGTATGTCTTGATGGCATTTCCCTATAAAAAAAAAAAATGAAAAAAATCAATGCTTAAAAAACAATCATTCAGGTAGGCATTGATCATAGGACTATTTTAATAGCTAATATTTAGCTATTGATATTAATGAACATAAATTGCATGTAATGAAAGGGAACAAATCATATATAAAAAGCAACTGAAAAATGTCAAGTACAAAAAGTAGCCTTTTTTGATACAGGTATATTACCTAAACTCTTCTGAACAACCAACTCAAAAGATCTTGTCAAACCTAATTCTTTTCTAAATTGAGGCTTTCATTCAAAAATGTTTATTGTGGTTCAGATCCTTCATGCTCTCTGTCTAAGATAAAGATTGTTCAATACACCTAATGCACCTTTCAGGAAATGTATGGCAAATAGTGAAAGAATACAGATTAATGCAACAATTTTTCTTTGCTGCATACGGCATTAAAATATAACACTTTGTAACTAATTATCAATTATGTAAACAAAGAGCTATTCAAAATACAACAGCATATACCCATACACATACAGTGACCCTGAAATGCAAAACACCACATTAAAAAGAAATTTTTAAAAACAACGCAGTGTTCAACGCAGAGATGCATATCCTGGTGTAAGGAAGACAAAACCTGAATCCCTGAGCAACAGAGAATAATAACACGACCTACTAACTGGTAAATGGAGTGGGGTATCAGTAATGGGATGGGCAGCCATCTCTACAGACATTCAGTCTGCCGGTCCTCTATTACTCTGCATGGTGGTATAACGGCCAAGCAATACGCGGTATCAGGTACATGCTAAAACACTGGTCAACCAGCACTAAATACGTTCAGAAGTGGTTTCAGGCAAACATTTTCCACGGCCTCCCCAATTACAAGATCTACACCTATATCACAATGTGAAGCAGATTACTACCTCCTACATCCTCAAAAGAATTGGGTATTTTCATCTTCAAGAAGGTCTACTGGACCCAATACATACATTTCAGGTTTTTTTTTTTTGAGAGAAGGGTGGCCCTACTCCTTAGGTCCTTGATGATGATAATATGTTAGCCTCATTCCTTATTCTGACCACGCGGAACAAACGTCCAAATTCTAAGAGCAGTAAAACACCCAACAGTTTTCACACACAGTCTGCCAAGTCCTACGCCACAATAAGGAATGAAATGAGTGTTAGAGGCTTACAGCATACTTGCTCTTCTTGAAGCAGAGAAAGACCGGTTTCTGAAACTCAGGCAAGTTACAGAAATCACGGTCATTTGCACGGACTTTCCAGGGACCCTCTAGAAAAAAGAGTGAGATCAGTACATGACAACACTTTTGAATAAATCAAAAATAAACCAGTATTTAAAACAGAGTCAGAAACCATAGTGATAAAAGTCATTGTGATAAGTCCAAAAGTCAAAGATATTGCAGTTTCAATAGCTGGTTGCAGTGATAGAACAAAGAATGTGAAACAAGCAAATCTGCATCAAAAATAAAAAGGGACACTTTACAAAGGAAGTTCAGACTTGTCTTCAATTATTAGCCAAGATTAACACTCACCAGTAGGCTTGAACTCCACTACTGGAGGTACCTCTGGTTCCTCACCCTCGGATATCTGCTCCAGTTCATCGTCCGTTTCATCATCACTGTATGGCATAACCTCATCATCAGGACCATCAAGAGATTCCTGGGAGTCTGACCGGTCTAGATTCATGGTGCGTTATCAAGTAATCCCTACATACAAAAGAAAAAAAAGCTTAAAATCATGTATAATCAACCATAAGACCACATTCTGGAAGCAGAGGTGAACAGATCTGTGCAGAAGTCCCTATGGTGACACAGGTTTCACTATTATGTGGAAACAAGGAAATGAATGGTTTCAGGAGAGACGGCTAACAGGTGATGTGAATTCAGAGGAGCCTCCCAAGCAAAACAAAAATAACCTTTCCATGCATCACTCTTCATGAACCTGACAAGAGAAAATATGAATCCTCATTTTGTTTTCAAAAGCAAATTAAACTCAGAATTTTTTTTTTTGACGTTTTCTACTTATCCTTCCCGTTTCTTTGAGCTAATTAAATGGCTCTAACCAGAATGCGTTCTTGCATTTCTGGAATTTTATTGGCAAGAAAACAAGGCTGTACTGGACACACCCATCACTTGGTGATCAGTTTTTCCACGTTTGCTCAGTCCAATTAAATACCTATTTGGAATCTCGGCTTAAAATTCTGGCACCCAAGTGACAAGCTGCAATTACAAATGTGTTCTTAAAGTCCTAAAGGTAGTGGCTTTCTTGGAAATTATGTAGTGAAATATCGTCACCATTTCCAGTTAGACTTAAGCATACACCAACCAGACATGATGAAACGACATTAGAAAAAGTTACTCAGGCCAAGAAAAAAAATGGTATATAATACACAGCTAATATGCATAATTTTTCTGCTTTCTCATAGCACATCAACAACATGAGAAGTGCAAAACAAATTAATCCTGCAACAAAAATTAAGAATGGATCAAGAAGCCTGCACTTTGAGAGCATGCAAGTGATGTTTAACATAAACCACAGCAGTAAATATTATAACAAACTAGATGCTGTTGACACGACAACAATATATTCCCCAGACCCCCCCCCCCCCCAATCTAATTCCTACTGTACCCATACCCCTCAGCCTCTCTATCTGGCCCCTCTGCACTAGCCATGGGCAGCATCTAATTTTTCGTGCCGTCAAACCGTCCAAACATTATCCTGCATTATACAGTATTGAGACAATGCTATTCCAGGAGGTCAGGTGTACATTTTCGTCCATATACTGTAATGTTTTTTTGTGAAGTGGTAATAAAATCTATCAAAGATCAAATAGAGTAAATAGTTGCGATCGAATTGAGCTATTCTATTGACAAGGTTAAGTGTCTTCTGCAGTCTGGTAACTGCTCTGCAAAGCTCTGCAGTGGGTGGTACGTTCATCTGAATACGTCTGCAGGGCTGACCTGCCCTCTGCCTGCAGGACAATTACCTCAAACGATGCAGGAACAGGAGCCACAGCAGAGACACAACCCACATAAGCAGCTGCCTCTTTTCAAGGCTGAGGTCTGGCAGACGCTGCTGCCATCTCTCAGCAAGAACCGAGAGGCTCAGAAGGAGTTTCTGCCCTCAGGCCATCAGACTTCTTAACACTTAATTGCCAGCTGTAATTAAACATTCACTCTTTACCCATGCAACATGCACTTTTTTGGAGCACACATCTTATGTTGCATATATTCTGCTTTCTTTTACTACTCCTCATTCATTACTTAGGAGGAACTGATCCACACTGTTTCAGTTCCAAACCAATTCCGATTCACAAGTGCCAATGCCAATGCAGATTCCGATACAAGGGCTCATTTTACTTTAATATAATAAATATACACACACTACATATTTATCATTATATAATTTATATTTTAAGCTAGTCAATATAAACAAAAAATGTGTGCCAAAGAATCTTTAATTAGGCTATAGAAACATACAAAGCATACAAATGAGGTGGAACAGTACATCTTCAATGCCGCAAATGGGAAAGAGCTGATGTCGTGCGATTGATTGTAGAAATAGATTTAAGAAGAAATAGGAGCTCTTTTTAGAGACTGCCAAAAACGAAATAAATAAGTATCGGACGTGGATCAGTCACATATGACCAATACCCGATCCGTCAAAAAGGTCTGGATCGGCACCGATACCAATCCAAATATCGGATCTGTGCATCTCTATTACACTATTATTTACCGTCTTATCCTAGTGTTTTGACTTTGGAGGATTTTTTTGCAGCAGTGAAGCATGCAGCTACCGACATACAATCAAAGGTGCCAAGACTCTCTTCACAACTTGAAATGCACGTAAGCCAGAAAAGCCAGAGATGACGCGGAGAGAAACAGCACTGGCATTCCACTCACCCACAGTATCGGCAGACATGGAAGGAATGCAGAAATCAACATCCAACTGGCCGAAAAGCACATTAGTGAACAAAAAAAAACGGCATTAATCAATATTTCCAATATCACAACACAAATAGCTGAAAAATCAGCGGACAGGAGTGGCTAAAAAACAGGGAGTCATAAAAAACTATATTGAATTTTTTTTTTTTGCTGCAAACCATTTCTGAATGTACAGAATCCGACACAGAATATCAAGATCAAGGTCTATTTCATATGCAACAGCACAGCTCTCAGATTCTTTTCACTAAGTTTCTTTAGAGGGACAAACAATGTCTGCAATCTATTTCTTTAATCACCAGCTCTTATCATAAAATATACTCACTGGCTTTCGTAAAAGCTTAATTTCTATTAATATATATAGTAAATGACAGTAATACGTATAATTTTTAAAGTGACATTCCTAATAAGGACATCCCTTATTCAAAAAGACAAACATTCCAAGCTCACCATTTCTTTAAGAACTGATATCAAGTTGAAAAACAGCAACAAAAGGTCATAACAGAACTTTAACACTGCACCCATAAACTGGCAACAGCAGGGAAAAAAACCTGAGGACAAAGGATCTAAAGAGCACACATTATAGTCTTCAGTAACAGCAAGTGTAACTAAATCAGGGACAGGTAATTCCGGGGAAAATCCTGGAGCTGATCTCCTTCTCCTATTCAACCTCTCCTCAGCTGTTGGCTCAAGTAATTCTCATACTCAAAATGAGATTTTGTTACTCTATCACATTACCCAGGGATCAATTCTTCAATCAAACAGGATTATATAGGAGTCACTTAAAAATCATGGTAACATTTTGTGCCCACTGGACTAAACGGTTCATATATATTTTTTAATGTCATTATATAATTTATAAAAATTATTGATTAATTGGCCTTTTTGTTTTTAGATCGCTTACAAAAATTCACATATATTACCATGGGGGCTTAATTACGCATTATTAGTGGAATACAAAAAAATCAGAACCGCAGAACATGTTGCTGTTTTTTATTATTACGATTATTATTTATATTATACAGGGAGAACAACCCAGTGTAAGTTGCCAAAAATCCAACTACTGAACAGAGCTGTACAGATGAAAACAAACACATAAAAGGAAGTGCTACCTGATAGGAAAGGGGGGGGGGGGGGGGGGGGGCCGGGGGGGAAAAAGAGGGAGGTTATATTATTTACTATTCAGCAGAAAGCGAAAGACCGCTCTGAGGGCCAGATTTAATAATCAAACATGAAACAGGCCAGTACTTTGAGAGTCCACAAGGTCCCACGTCATCCTTATGGCAAATAGCTAATCATTCAATGCAATCATCCCCATTATTTTGGTAGTGGTGTCTTTGGCACTGCATCTAGTGCAATATCAGATTGACACGTCGGACCGATGTAGATATTTGTTAAAAATCAAGATATCGGCCAAGAGACATTAATCGATATAGCCTGCATCTCACCAATGTGCACATGTAAGCTTTTTAAGGAGAATAGATGCATTCCCAGTAGAGTTAGATACAGGTCACTTGTAATTACAAATGTGAACTATCAAGATAGACAACAATGAGGCTTGTAATGTGAATAAAGCCTAAATCTCATGTTTTTTTTTTTTGCAAAATATTAAGGTTACAGTAACAGTAGATTGTCAATTCTGTTACCACATTAATACATTATTACTAATATTTTCATCATCATCATCGTTAATAAAATAGTAACACAATTAAAAGCAACAAAGTTTGTTTTCGTGCCTGCCACGTAGTGTCGGGTTCGCTGACTGCATATTGAGATGACTTTCAAAATGCCTGTTACCATCAACTGTCACCTCTTACTTAAAATTGAATCAATTCAGCAGTATTTTGCATTATAATGTCCTTAACACAATGTTTACGGTAATGGATTAGAGTATACATAACATTTACACGAAGAAAACTTTTTTCTATTTGTAAACATCAAATGTAAATGCAATTCTGAAATTACTCAGATTCAGACAAATGCCAGGCACCATTCTACCAAAATGTTTTTACTTCTCAAAGGAAAGCTGCCCTTTTTACTTCATTGCCAAGATAACAAACATTGACTAGTCATGCATGGGTGTGTGCCTTCTGTCTGATGCAGTGCCGGAGCAAGATGAAAAGCAAATGAGAAAGAGGATACACCAACAGGATTTAGAAAAAAAAAGGTATGTGTAGAACCTCCTGAATCCTGAGACAAGAAAAAAATGTTTTAAAAAAACCCACCCACCTAATTTTAATAGTCTGCACTCAATCTATACTCTTACAAGACACACACTATGCTAAAATATGACTACTTAATCAATGAGGCTTTGATGGTTTAAAAAAAAATTCCACAAAATACACGACATTCACATTATGAATATGTCAGGAGAAATTACGAAGATACAGTGCTCACAGAGTCTTGGGACGCTTGCTTAATTTCGGAAAAATATAGTGGATATATTGGTTTTATAACAAAAATCAATACTTTATTCGTTGACAAAACAACAAACATTTCAAGTAGCAATAAATTGCAATTCAAATTATAGTTCTAAAATATCTATTTCGAGTTAGAGTTCAAAAGTTCATTGATAATCAGTCTCATTGGGTGCTTTTTAATTAGTAACACCTTAACACAAAACACCAAACGCTGTGTTTAGTATCCCTTTGGGAGCCAATAACTACAATTGCAATTAATGGCAAAATGACAAGAACATCAAAAAATCTATGATGCTTAATAAAAAATAAAAAAGTGTCTATTTGGAAGATATGTATAGATATGTCAGGAACTGCTTATCAGTGGAGTTTTGTTATGAAACATTTTTACAGAGTTAAACAAGCATCCCAAGACTGAGCACTATAAATTGGAATGCAGCCCCTTTCAGCAGGTTGACAAGCACTCTGCTAACACTATATTTCAAGCAATAATATATTTTATATTATATTGCACAGTCATGCTCACATCTGCGGCTTTATTCACATAAAATATAGGATTATTCAACAAAGTGTGGCTGAGATTTAAATAGTTATCATTCTAATCCTAAAAAATGTAACCATATAATTGAATGCTTATTTTGTTTAAAATAGCATGTTCTCTAAAATAAATACCAAATAAGAACCTAAATACACACACACATATATGTGTGTGTGTGTGTGTGTGTGTGTGTGTGTGTGTGTGTGTGTGTGTGTGTGTGTGTGTGTAAAATATATAATGACTATTGGAATACAGTAAAGCATCAACTAAGAAACAGCAGATCATACGTGTCTCAAATACGAACTGTTACCATACAGGCTCTGGGCCTCCTGCAGCACCTTCATCAAAAAAGTGGTTGTAAGATGGATGGACATTGCAATAAAATCCCCTGCATTGATTTTTGTTGTAATTGCGCTGAGTTATCTAGCTTTATCTTATTTTTTAAATTCTTGCACACAGAATGTTCATTCCAGAAACACCTTTCAAAACAGAAAGGGTGTGGTTCAAAATTTTTTCTAACAAACGGTAAAAAACAAAGCAACAGTCTCTTCTTGTTGATACACAGTATGTTTCAAAGTTCAAATCTGATATGTATTTACTTGATTTTACTTAATGAAAATGAGATTTACAAAAAAACAGTAGAACAACATCAGAAGTTCCACTAAAGATTGTTGAAGTACTCAATTTGCCAGTTCGCTTTACAAGAATTCAAATCATTTTTTTTTCTGGATTAAGATGACAATTTGTTTAGCTATAGGGAAAGTTTACCTAGTAAAATCTTTGTTCCAGATTTTTACATTGGATTTTCATTGGGTTAATTTTTAAGATCCAGCTAATACCAGAAGAGTAAAATCAACTGTTACACATGTTTCCCAGACATTAAAACAGTACATAAATGAAATTTGAAACTTCTTTACAAACAAATATATTGTGACAAATAACCAAAAGTTATCAACGACATACTAAAGTTCTTTTGTTTATAATAACCCATCAAAGCAATTCTTGAATTTTTTTTATTATATACCATACCTTAAAAACAAAGGTAATCTAGCTCACTACTTCCTGCCTTTAGAATAAGCCCATAATTGTGCATTCTAACCAGTGCTTCACTGGGAATAACATCATACTGGGATAACACTGATACTTTTCTACTTATGTCTAACATTGATCTGTTTGTAGTGGTGTAATATTTTCTCTACAATTTGAACTGCTTTCTTGTCAGGATTCCCTTGCAAGAAAGATTCCTTAACATCAGTAAAATAAGCACCACATCTTTTATTTAATTAACCATGTTCAGAAGCAGCACAGCAAGGATACAGTAGACAGCAGCTTGAAATTACCGTTCATTAATGCAATATGCAGGATTACATGCACAGAAACTAGATGCCGAGTACAGTGTTGAGGTTCCCAATATAGTTTTAAAATGTGCATTGATTTATAATCACAAATAAAGAAACAATAAAGAGGCCTAGGTCACTTTTCGACTTGTACATTACCATATTATTTTATATATATATTATATATATAGATAGATAGTATTTAATACTAAGGAAAACAGTACAATACATAAACATTTGCATGATAATCTGCAGCATTTGCAGAAGAGCAAACAAACACTGCACGAGTTTGCACATGCAAAGGGTAAAACACTTTGTTACATGGCTCTACTGTCTCCAATTGCACAACCTCAGTACTTATAAAACAGTGCTTGGATTGTTCATATAGTGAACCCCAAGAAAGTAAATGAATGAATGCAAGAAGCCAACCCCTTCCTGAAACTACAGAAAACACTTGTGCTGGTATTCTTTAATATTACTTGTGCAAAGAAATACCTTGAATGAAGTATTAAGCTTAAATTAACGACTAAAAATGTTGAGACCACACATTATGTTACATTACAACTGGTTAAAAAAAAATAATGTAGTGTAATAAATATAGCATGTCCCAAAATTTTACATTTTGTGCAACAGTCTCAATAATTCAATTTGATACCATCATTTGTACATTTAAAAGTCAAGTTACTGGTGGATAATTTGGAGAAATTATTCATTTGCCAGGATCTTTTTCAGAAGCAATGTTGGGAAAAGTAGAAGAGAAAAACTGCTAGATCATATATATACACCTCACACATCATATTATATATTAGAATGAATCGTCCCCCAAATACAACCCACATCTTATATATATACTAACAAAATGATAGATCAAGGAATAAGGTAAGTATCCAATAAATTCATTTTCAAAAAACGAGCTGTGAGAGAAAGAATTACAATTGTTTCCTTATAAACACGATCTTCCACGGAACGGTATGTTTATTTACATATTCGGAGGTGAAACCTAGCTGGGGATTCTTTGTCACGGAATGTATTTTCACGCTGTGTCGTTTCCCCCCCCAACTTGTTTTCTACTTTTTATATATTTTTATAAATTTTGCTTAATTCGACTCCGCATGGGTGTATGCTAACATCACCCTTTACCATTACTGCATACTATATCTCAATGAAGTCCAGCATACTCACCCTGTTCACAGAGGCTCGGTTAACTCGTGAAAATAACTAAACAGCTTGTAAACATTCCACTACGTACATTTAACATCTAATGTTGCAAATTTTAAAATTTAACGCTGAAATACGCCGTCAAAATATTGCTAAGCGTGGGACAACAGCTTTGCAAAAAAACAAGAATTTCTAAGGACAGCCTAGTAAACTTGCGTGTACTTCAAACCAATATGCGTTTAAATTAACGAACAGACCAAGAAAATACTCACCAGCTTCCTGGCCTTCCTAAAAAGTATTTGTATGTATCGTTTCCCCCTTTTAAAAAGCTGGTGGTTCCTCGTTTTAAGCTAACGCACCGTGCTACTTTACCTGGTTTAAAAAAAGGGCTGCGTCGCGTTCACTCCCTTTACCTGCGTAATGGCCACCTTACACAAAAACGTGAAAAACTGGTCCGGCGACTTTTTGTTTGAAGTAGCCTTTAACATTTTTTAAACTATTCTCCCTAAATGTAAGATGAACACAGAATTCATCTTGAGAAATACGCCAGATACATATTTTTAAAATCTCCTTAATTATAACGTGGATCTTACAATCCTTATAACCTGTCACGTATCTGAGGAGGAGAGCGTCAAACAGACGAACTTATAATCAAATGAGTTACTATTTTGCATAACACACAAAGAAGGAGAAAATCCTAGCACAATCATTTAGCCACACATCTATCTTAATGTTATATAGGAAAATTAAGTTTCTCTCTCATGAGAATAACCATATTGCTTTTCTTCTGGTGATAATTATTTAATTAATTTTCTTGCCTATAAGTACATTCCAGGGTCTTTATTCTGACCTTGTTGACATCTTAGGCCATTGCGTAGAGAAATAACAGGTTAACAAACTGCACCCTGAAAGTATTATTTGGTAATTGAATTTTTTTTTGTGTGTGTGTATCTTGCAATCTGTGACACATCACAATGGCTAAAGATACTGGTTAAAAACATATCAATGTATGTTTAATACGTTAAAGTGAAGATACTATATGTCTTGACTACGTCACTAAGTTTTCCCAAGATAAAAACAAAGATTTTATAGGTTTATCAGTTGAATGGTAACAGCATATAAAGTGTAATATTCACCGTCTTTAGCCCAAAGATACTTGGTTTTCTTTTATTCTCTAATATTTTTATATTGCAGAGGAATGCTTAAAACAAGGCATATTCTGGGTTGGTATTAGTATTATGGTTTTAATGGACTTTGTCCAGTAATGAGTGATGGAAAACTCAAAGTCCATTCCAGACAGTGTAGGTTAGCTCAGCAGCATCACACCTGAGGGTGTGAGTTTGAGACCCTCATCAGTCTGTGTGTGTGTGTGTACAGCACATGTGATGCTCATGTGGTTATAGCACAAAAACGTGTGGTTAGGTGTACTGGTGCCCCTGTCTGTCCATTGTGTATTGTGTATGTAAGTGAACAGTCACATGCCCTTGAGCAAAGCCCCTAACCCCCAGCTCCAGGGGTGTTGCACATTGGCTGACCTTGTGCTGTGACCCCCAAGCTGTGGAGAGCAAGATGGGGTCAGCAAAAGAAGCATTCCAATGTACCTGTACTTGCACAAAAGGCCATTAAAGCATGTTTGCTAAATGACACAACCATATTTAACATATGCACGGTCATATTTTCTGTTTTTTCCATTTTTGGTGTTGTTTTGCCATCACATTTTCTTTTAATACTGCTAGCAATTTCTCCATGGTTCCTCCGAGTATGCAAGCATTAACTGAGCAATTGACGTTGTTAGTCATACAATTTAAGTGTATTCAATGCGTGGTGTCAATGCTACACATTTTAAGTATTTTAACTTAACGTCATATAATGTGTACAGGCATAAAATGTGTTTACATAATAACAATTTCAAAAAGGATCTGCCCCCAGCTCACAGCCCCCTCACTCACAGTTCACTGTTTTTTCCCTCCCGTCTGCGACCCCCTTGCAATTCCTTCGCACTCCATCAGAGGGGCGCGCTCCACAGTTTGAATACTCTGTTTATTTTCTACTAATGCGGTTCTTCGGACCAGTAGATAAAATGGTACATAAATAAATATATACCGTTGTATTGCTGTGTAAAACCCGAATGTCGTTTACGATAAATGTTGCCCACGTCACAAAATAAATGTGACTTCTTTCAAGTTATTTTGCCACAAACGGGTTATGGGAAAGCACATAAACGGCTCCGTGTAGTTCAATGGTTGACTTCGCAAAGAAAATGTTACGAATATTTTCTCATTTCGGGTTAAGACATAATGGGACAGCAGTACCCATATTTGGCACCCATCCCTCGTCACACGTGAAATCGCTAGGAACGATCCGATCCACATGTTTGGATCTAATTCATAATGACACACGTACGATTCTTATCACTGAAAGCGAAACCTGGCCGAATGCCCCTCTACGCAAGTTTTGTTTGAGGAAACTTGATTGGTTGTGCCGCTTTTGATCAGCCAATGAAAAACCATTATACATTCGCCATTTTGTGTGTGTGTGTCTGTTTTCCGTTGCATGTGGTCTCTCTGGGCTTCAAGTCTAAATCGGCAGATTACACGTGCCAATCGCGTAATTTTTATCTAGTAATACAGTATTTATTACTTTATAGTAATTAATAATAAACTGCTATTTTTCACTTCAGTTGAATATAGCTTAAAGAAAAATATATTGAAACTGCGTCCTCCGACCTGTTTTGTGGCGTGGTGAGATGTTTGGACATGTAACTACTGGATGGAGATCGTGTGAATTGTTTCGGTGACCAGGATGGCCAGTAAATTTCCAGATCAGCTTTTTCCTACTTTTTTTTACAATGGGCCGCCGAAGAAGAAGCCCGGCTGTCCTGTGCATGGCTGGGGTTTGTATGGCCGCGTAAATGGAACCGACTCCGGTTCTGCCGAGGTCAGTGTGAAAAGTATTTCCCTATATGCATGCATTATGTTTGTGTACTCCGTATCTTAAAAACATATCAATGTATGTTTAATATGTTAAAGTGAAGATACTATATGTCTTGACTACGTCACTAAGTTTTCCCAAGATAAAAACGAAGATTTTATAGGTTTATCAGTTGAATGGTAACAGCATATAAATCGTAATATTCACCGTCTTTAGCTCAAAGGCTTCATGGAGAATTTACAGTCAGAAACGTATGAGGGTTGAGGACCACGTGTAATGTCTGGGGAGGTTTTAATATGCGGATAAATTTACATATTAATGGTGTACATGTAGCTGATTAACTGGCATCCCATTCAGGGTGTACTCCAACCGTGTGAATGCAGCCTGGGTAGATTCCAGTCAGCTAATGAAAAAACTACGCCCCCCCCCCACCTTAAGACAGGATCACCTTTGATTCTGCATATAATTCTGTTGACTGGCGTTGTCAGGCCTATTTTAGGGGGCTTTAGCCCCCTCCAATAAATGTGTATTTATTGGCTTAAGTCATGCATAGTTTGCCATCGCCCCCCAGGTAAAAACTCAACCCCCTATTCATTCGTCTCTACAATCCTGATTCTATTCACTATTATTAGGATTCAGGTATTTATAGCGTTTCAGAGCTTGGAAATTTAATTCTCAATTATGCCATTCTGAATTAAGACCTGTGTTTTTTTTTTCTTTCTTAAACATGAAAATAGTATGTTTTTATTATTTTCTAAAACTTTTTGATTAGTATTTTTGTTCCTGCGTGTGTATGACTTGATAGTAAATTTGTAGTCCGTTTTGTCCATTGCTGCGATTCTTCTTGTGGGCAGGTGGCTGATTGGTCCTTTTTAGCGCAGCGCAAGGTGAATGGTCCAACATGGGCACCTCTGGAATCTATTGTAGCACCTCTTTTGCCACCCAATATCGGTTAGTAAAATTAAAATGTGTCTATTTCTTATGCTGAGTTATATGTTCGTCCATTTAAAGGCATTTTAAAACTGCACCCACATATTCAACGAGCAAATGCAAATATTAAGTAATTTATTTTACACTTGCTGTAAAATAACAATGTTGTAGTGTAATTGTATTTGCTTACTAATCAATAGCAGTGATCTGGTGGCCCTTTAAATTCCAGTTCACTCAAATATAACTTGTCTATTTTATTTTGCTGTAGTTCAGTCTGTTTTAGATATCTTTTTGGTAATGTTTCAAACGTATAAATATGTTAGCATGTATTTTTGATGCATCTCCCGTCTCTTTCAGTTAAGAGATGTTCTTCACGTCAGCTTACGAGTCCTATGGACTTCCCAAAACACGTAAGTTCGCTGAAACTTTGATGTGTAAAATACAAAAGCTGTATATTACTATTTAACCCAGGGGTGGGCAATCTTATCCGCAAAGGGCCAGTGTGTATGCAGGTTTTTGGGATAACCTGTAGGTCAGTTGTTCAAACCCAGGTGTGAGGACTCTTCAGCCAATCAGTCCTCTAATTAGCAGCGAAAACCTGCATATACACCGGCCCTTTGTGGATAAGATTGGGCAGCCCTGGTTTAACCCAAAGCAAATATTCATGTTTTTTCTTCTGGTTTTGTCAAAGCCATTCATTCGAAAATTTCGGCCTGTCACGATATATTCTAAAATAACTGCTCTTCCTACTGATATGATTCTGCAGTTAATTGGTGGTCATCAGCTGTGGTGCAAAGGGTCAGTAGTTTTAATGGTTTGAGGACCAGTGATGTAGGTAACACTGAAATAGTATTACTCTAATGTGCTTAATTGTACGATTTTCATAGATGCGGAACTTCTACCTGTATAAATCTGAGGATGCCTTTAGCACGATGAGCCATCTTCTTGGGGACCACTTTGATTTTGGAAGTGGGATGCTGAAGGTACGCATGAGTTTTCTTGAAACGCACATGTGCAACTTTATGAGCTGAAGCATGATTTCGTTTTGCCTTTGTTTAGGAATGCATGAAGTACACCACTGTCAGCATGAAAAAGATGGAGCAATTTATGTCTACTGCAAAATTTGTAAAGTAAGTCCACTGCTGAACACACTTATATTTTTATATACACAGTATATAAGAAAGTTAATATATACATGTTTACTGCATCTGTTAAGAGTTGCATTTATTTATTGAGCTGATGCCTTTGTCCAAAACAGCGTATAATTGAGAGAGCAGGGTCACTCAGTCCCTTGAGCAATGGGGTGTTAAGGGCTTTGCTCAAGGGCCCAATGGTGTCCAACTGCTGACCATGGGATTTGAACTAGTGATCTTCTCATCATGGGCACCACACGCTAACCTCCTGGGCCACACCGCCCCTAAATAATAATTCTTTCATAATTACCATGTAGGTAGCACAGGGTGTCACTGATTTTCACTATAGTCTCACACCTTCTGCCTTCACCTGTACAAATTTCTATATGTATTTGTATACACATTTATTAACCAGTCAATCTGTTTTGTGTATCTCTCTCTTTCCTGTACCATTTCATTTTTAAGGTGCCCTGTAATATCTTTTGAAAAAAGAGCCAGCCGCTACAGCAAATTGTTAGGCGATGTTATCCATGACATCCCCCCTGGGCTCTTGGGTGAATTACTCTATGAAGAGTTGACTCTTCAGAGGGAACAGCAGCAATTCAATGCCGTGGCCACTGGGGGAGCTCTAGGCTTTTTTCCAATGTCTACTTCAAACACTTCTCAAGAAGGATGCCTTGTATATCCCAGGAAAGCTGCCCTTAATTCACTTGGTATCCTTTTTTCTTGGTTTACATCTCTATTTTATGCGGTTATTCTACACAATTATTTTTTAAAGAAAGGAAATTGCCTAAATACATTGACCAGGTTTTTGTTTTGATATTATGATGCGTCAAGCAGAAAACTTTACAGTTGGAGTCTCTTACTAATATTCAGAATTCCACAAAGTGGCTGTAGAGTTTCAAGAGAATATACCACGACCCGAGTTCACGAATAAGCCGATCACCTATGGGGTCAATGGCACTATTCGGCAGGTCAGCGTCGGCCCCATGGAGGCCAATGGTGAGCAAATTTAATGTCATTGCTAGAATATAGAAATTAAAAATGTTAATGAGTCAAATTCCAGCAGAGCTTGTAACACTTATGTATGTTGTCGTTTGGAAAACTTGTGGATAGAAATGTTCAATTCAGTATTTTTGTTTTGTTAACTCTTGTCTGTTTTATTGCCTTTATCAGTTTATGTTGGGGTGCGTACAGATTACAACTGTGGAGTCTGGGTAGCTAATTCCGCTCAGAAGCCCCTGCCGCTTGATGTGGTTAACACACAAGAGAGGGCCACCTGCCTCAGTGTCAGGTAATTCTTCCTAAAGCATTTAGCTAGTGAATGATTTTATATTGCTACAGGTTTGAGTCATTTTAAGACTGCTGCAATATATGACTGAAGCTAATGGGTGGCTGTTTGTTTTGTTTGGGCTTTCTAGTCCACACATGCCAGGGGAACTTCTTGTTGCCAGCGAGAGTGGAGTTGCATATCTCTGGACTGCAGGAAGAAGGTGAGAAATGCAGCATCGTGTGAACAGATTTACTGTAATCGGAGTACTTCAGCATGTTTGTTTGTGACTGTTGGAATTCTATAGACCTTCCAGTAATGTGTGTCACCCAGTAAAGTTGGCCATCCTTAACAATAATGATACTTTTTGTTCAGATGTTACCTAGACTGAATTTAAAAAGAAAAGGTTTCTGAATTGTCATTCTTTTGTTTATGGCGTATGAGATATTTAATATCCTGCTATTCCACTAAAGGGTGCTAAAGATTTAGCTTAAATAGTATACCGGTTTATAGATGTTAAATTGTTTTATGTGATGTAGCACTGGCCTGTCTTGGGTTTTACTCTAGTATCTGTGCCCTCAGTTTTTTGTTTATTTGAGATGTGTAGAGGTCTTTGTCTTTCAAAAGTCGACATTAATTTTTATATCGCAATTTTATTTATTGCTGCCTGTATATGTTGTTTTGATTGTCAACCTGCACTTGACCTTCTAGCCTTCAGAAGTTCCGTGAGGAGGAGGGAAACCTTTATTTCAATGCCAAGTCACCATGGCGATGGTGTGACTTCTCCGCTCATCCCAGGGTGATGCTGTATGCTGACCGAACCGGTCTGGAGCTAACAGACATCAGGGTGACCACTTCTCATGTTTTGTTCCATTGACATTTCTTCTCTATTAGTAATGGAAATACATTTAATCTTTTATATGCTAAAAGTTTATTTCTATTTTCCAAGCATCTGTTGTCTTAGAAATCCAATTTACAACTTTTCCCTCTCCATTAGTCCAAGGAGATCTGCAGCCATACTGTGTTTCGCATCGGGGCTACCTCAGGCTGCAAGAGTGGCGAGAGGGTTATCTTATCCAGGTACCTCTGCAACGTGAACGCACACCACCACCTTGTCACCACTCAGGTAAATCACTCCTCTTGCTCACAGTTGGGTTTCAGTTGTCCCAGGTAATGGATACAAAGCTTAAGTACCTCTTTCTCCTGCAGCATTCCGCATACATCATGGACGAGCGCTTTCCGTGTTTGCCCATGGTCAAATGGAATCACATGATGGCAAGCCCGCCTATGTTTGCCCAGGTCGTCGGTACGGCATCACAGCATCAAAACACAGTAATTTTAGGATCCCAGTCTTCCCAGGAACTAACGCTTCTGCAGTATACTGGTATGCCTATAGCTGAAGTTCTATTAATTGTAAATTGCATAATTTTACATTATATTTTAGATGTAAATTTTAAATTCTTCCTGATTGGTAGGTGGGAATGCAGTTGCTGCCCAAGTCTTAGGAGCGCCTCAGAAACTGTCTTGTCCTATGAAAAGCTTGGCTGACCTCCCCGTCCAGATTCCTCACAGGCAGAAGGTGGTCCAGGAAAGGCTAACGATGCCTGCAGCCGGTGAGATGGCTGTTATTCTGCTTTCAGTGAAATTCTGTTTGTGTTGTTGGTTGTCTTGATTCAAATTCTCACAGTAGTCGGTTTAAGTCCTGTAGAATTAAAACGTCTGGCATCATGTACAATTTACTGGACCTTATTATAAACCGATTATTAATAAATAGTCTGTGTTGTTAATGAATCAGCTGACATGCAGTTTACTCTCTCTGATCAAGGTATTGCATCAATCTACCATGACAAAGATGAGTCCCTCTGTGTGCTCCAACTCTCTGAAGCTGGAGATATCTTCTACCAGATTCTAAGACCAGCCAGCCAAGACTCACTGCAAGCAGCACCCAAAGAGATGCCGGATGAGGAATCTGTCACAGAACATTCCGGTTCATTGTCACAGGAAAGCCAAGAGTCTGTTAATAGCCCACGGACTAATATTGTGATTGACGGACGTGGAACGCGTCTGTTGGAGATGGATGGGGTTGTCAGTCATAGTGAGTGTCCATCTGAAACTTCAGACGTGCAAATACATGGTGTTGATGAACCTTGTGTAAATATGGTCCTTAACCCCCTGACTGAGCAAGAGGATATCAGTCGTTCAAAGGACATTCCAAGGCCAGCTAAAGTCAGCAAGGCGACCCTCCTGGCGTGGAAATCTTGGCTGAATGTGCTTTGTAACAGGCAAAAGTCTATACCCAGGTACAGGCAGTTACACTGGACCTTAAAAACAAAAGACCGTTTTACGTTTGAGGGTAGACCTAGAGATATTCTGGGGAAATGCCAAATTACCCTTCTGAGGAATAACATGAGGGAAGTCATGGAAAAAAAATCGGTGCTGATTTGTGGTGCCACCAGCCTTTCACCGCCGGAGGTACTCCCCACCCCCGACCCTGTGGACACTCAGTCTTGGGGTGATGACTTGAGTCAGCGACTCTCTGCATCCTGGGAGGGGGGGTGGGAAAACTGGTGGGAAGAAAAGCTGGGCCTGAATCGGGAGAAGAGGATCGAGGAGTTACGTAGAAAACGACGGCGGCTAAAGCGAACCCGAGGCCTTCGTGTTGCTCTTTCCGAAAGCTTCACCACTTCTGCTAGCTACCAGTCGGATCTGGATGGTTGGTCCTCTGCTGTCAGTGATTTTGGTGGGCAGGATCCTGATTTGGATACCAGCACTTTTTCTGGGTACCTCTCAACTCAAGAGGATTCTACAGAGCCTGAGAGAACAGGAAGAGTTCTTCAGCACAAGCCTAAGGTCTCTAAACTCAGCTCAGAAGAGCAGAGCAACGTAACATTGTCAAGGAATAAAGCTAAAATGCCGGAAGATCCATCTCAGGAGGGGAACCCAAAGGCACCAAAACAACTTAAACAGGATTACATGAGTGCTCTTTTTAGCTCCCAGGAAGAGTTTGTGGATGCAGGAACGGAGGGAACTGATTTCTTCTTTCCTACGTTATCTTCTCAAGTGTCCTCCATCTCTAGCTCCCAGAGGAAGCCCTCCTTGGGCCCTTTCTCCCAGTCTTCCCAGTCCTCCCAGCGAGGAAAGAAGAGAGCACGCATGGGCTTTTAAATGCTGAAGAGTAGACACACACTATACACAATAGCCTGTCTTAATTCATATGTGCTGATGCTTCTGTTTCTGTATATCCTTAATTATGCTCTGGTAAGTTTATTAAATGCCAGTTTAATTTGGTTCTCAGACTAAACTTCAAGCTCGGAGTACTGATGACATGTACAAGTATTGGAGATTGTGGAATGTGAATGGCAGAAGTTCCTCTCCGATTAGATGACCTAAGGTGACTTATGGTGGTCGTTTTATGTCAGAGGTCCCCAAATCGGGGGGGACGTGCAAATTTACCATGGGGCGAAGGGACTTTTTATTGACCTAATTGCGATGATATAATCCCAAAAACTGTGATAAAATGTATTGACACTTTCATTCAAATTGAAACTGGTCCAATCAGAAGTTATCTATACTTAGTGTTGATTGTAGTTGCTCATCATTGGATAATGCTGATCAGACCAGCTTTAAGTGCATAAACTGTGCATCCATCTGACAAGTAGAGACTCTTGCAATTACTGTATGTTTGTGCCTCAGCCAACTTTAGGTACAGAAAAACGTACCAACATATGCGTAAGTTTCAGATTTGATGCAGAAGACGACGAGCCTCAGTAGGAACCACGTGGAGCGGCAATAACAGATAAAAACACCACAAACAGCCAAGTGCTTTTCTGAAACAAATAGCTACTTTTTCTTTTAATGTGTTTGAAAGGTTCACTGTCATTGAAATTAATTGCCATGGACTGAACTAGCCATATAAATAAGCACAATGTAGTTGGTTTTCACTAGTCTGATACTTGTACATTTTTGAGAGAGGACAGTAGGGGGGTCCACAAAGCAGGATTTCTCAGTTAGTTGGATTAACTTAAGCTTAACTAAGCTAGAAGTCCCATGGTCCCATAGGAATGCTGCTTGACTCTTATTGGACAATTATGACCTCCAGCTTAAGTTAACCCAGCTAACTCAGAAAACTTGCTTTATGGAACAACCCCTTGAGCTGTGTTCAGTCCCAGAAATAAACATTTGCTTTTGGATGTGTCTTCCGTTGAAGTGAGGGGGGAATCCCCAAAATACCTGGATGATAGATGGCTGTCAAAACAAGTAAAGTTTGATTCCAAAGGAAATGCAGTAAGCACACTTAAACTGGTCTTTGTTCACTTGGTTTTCTGTCCTTACAGCAAGTGTACAAAATGTTAGCTTGCATATCACTGTGTCCCTTAATTCACAGTGTGGGAGGCTAGATCAGCTGGACACTGCACTATAGCAAAGAATATTCACAAATACAAGCTGCTACTAATTAAATTTTTATTAATTCATGTATAAACATCAGATGGAAGTGTGAATTTTGTGTCATGCTTTAGTTCATCAACACAAAACTTCCGGATGTTGGTCTTGAGGGGCGTTTAGTTCCAATTTCAGTTGCTCTCTTGCTCTTATGCTCTTCCCATGGAGAATAAGAGCTGACTTCCTAAACATCACTGATTAAATCATGAGGGAGTTCATTCACAGGAAGCCAACATCCTTGAATGTTTCGCTTAGAACCGGATGCAGCCCTGAGTTTTCTTTATCCAAGTTCTATGCACTGGTATATGAGTCATATCCAAGTATTTTGCTTGAGACTAAATTTTGGTTTTATATATTTTATTTTATATAAATATATATAAATCCACTAGAGAACTAGTGCAGTGTTTCATATTGCAACCTTTACAACAGTCAAAGTGTGTGCGCGCGCGTGTGTGGATTTACTCAGTTCTGGGTGTGCATGTTTACGTATTATGTACTCTTCATGTCTGTGTGGGTTTTCGTCGAGTTCACCAGTTCCTTTAAGCATAAAGATAAGCTCTCCAGCCGAACTGCTCGCTCCGGGTTGAGATAGAGGAGTGTGTATATGTGTGTTATGCATATATTACTTTGTGGAGACCAGGGGCTCGTTCTTCGTACGTCGCTAACTCAGTTAGCTGGATTTGATTGTTGACGATTTGGCATGATCTTGGA